>CANSZD010000829.1:0-190362 GCA_947648045.1 Beta corolliflora
GAGGAAGCCCGTGCTGAAGCCTCTTTAAACTTAAAACCTTGGATGAGGACTGAATATGTGCTCTGCTGCAAGGATCAAACTACATCCTGTGCCTTTTGAAAAACTAGTTTCTGCTTTTCAGTGTTCTATGCTAGCAAGACCTCGTTCGTGAGAATTTGTACAGATAGTTGGAATTTCAAACAAATTAATCTGAGATTCGAATTTATCATTTCTTTCCTCCAGCTTGAGTATCAGTGTTGGCTTCATATATAAGTTAGTAGACAATTTGGAAATTTAATGATAAACTTCCTGAAATTTCGTTTTGTTTTTGTAGTTAAGTTTAGACAGGATGTCATGAGTTGTATATGAAGAGGACTTACGAATCTGATAGTAATTTTAAGAGTTGTCACTGTGATCAGATAGATGGCCATAAGTTCCATTGTGAATGCCTGAATGGTGATGATATTTGATAGATGAAGTGAAATTTGCTAAATTTCTTAGCATAACAAACTACATCAAAAGAAACAATACATAGCGACTTGGAGGCAAAAGATCAATGATGAAAATAACAAGGCAGATCATCCATCATCTGATCATCGTAGGGGGCCTTCAGATGAATGTCTACTACATCAATCCATGTTTGCCAGATTGAATTTGATTTCATTCTAGTTCTATCTCAAGCAATTCAAGAAATAAAATAGAGAAAACCTCTCGGATTGGAGAACACTATACCACTTCCAAACAATAGGAGCTACATTCATTTCTTGGACATTACAGGATTTTACAACAATCATAAATCCAGATTCAATCAATTCGTTGAGGGCGCCATGAAAAACTTTTATAAATCAGCGACTATACACAAAACAACTCATTTTGTGTAAAAGAGAACGTGAATCAAGTGCTCAACAAAAAACTTGCTACTGTACATTCCTCTTCAGCCTTTTAACTAGCTAGTTTTTGTGATGTGCTCCTGTAGTTGTCGACATATGCTTGAGATTTGCAATAAATTTCTACATTGCTGATCACGAGCTGCTGCAGCTGGATCTCCTAGTAGCTGTTGGAGCTCAGAACATAGACTTGAGACTTTCTCATCATTTGCACAAGATTCAACTAGCACATCAACAAATTTACAGTTCTGTTCTTGTGCAGGGAAAAGCACTGGCTTTACAGGAGGAACAAGAAATGGGTGTTCGAGAAGCTCAGGGATTCTCCATCTTTCATTGCGGTCCCATGCAAGGCACTTCTTCATAAGATCCAGAAGCCAAGGATTGGAAACTGGACCATATATGACTTCATGATTGGGATCAGTGATTACTTTGAATTTGGCCCAGAATGTCCTGTATTCTGAAAAAGGTGTCCGTCCATATACCATTTGATAAAGAATGCAACCAAGAGACCATATGTCGGATGGGCGCCCGCACTTTATAGTGTTCCCATTTGCATCACTCTCGTTGCACATGAATGCCTCCGGAGACATGTAACTCAATGTACCCACCTGCATGAGCATTAAATGGTAACTAAGCAGCGAGCACAGCCTGAATTCCAATTTCCTATTCAACAAATCACAGTATACCATAAATATAGTGGAAGAAGGATTAGAAGAACCTGGGCATCCCGTTGGATGTTGGTTGTGTCACTCATTATAGCTTTAGCAATGCCAAAATCAATGAGCTTCAATGAACCTTTGACAAGGAGGGAAATTAGCTGGCTTCAGGTCGGAGTGCACTATACGTTCCTCATGAATTGTGTTTACAGCTTGGAGTATTTGCTGCCAGCGTATTTGACAAAAAAAAAATTATTGCCTTGTACCCTTAATCTAATCAGAAATTTAAACCAGTTTCCAAAAGATATATTTCAAACTTCTATCTGAGAGTGACTTATCTATATACCTGGTATAATGGACAACTTGTAAGCAAGTCAGTCTATATGGTCACCCTTGTCTACTTAATCAGAAACTATATCTCACAATAAACTTCTAGAGAAACATTAAGCGCAAATACGACAAACAAACTTGGCAGAAAATTAAAATTTATTCTGCATAAACTAGCAATTCCAGTCAGGTTTTGATAAACTAAGAATAATACCATTTACCTGCCAGTAAAAACGAAGCCAGTTTTGATCCATGGTTGAGTTGGACCGTTCAATTTCTTTCCATTTTTGTGAGAGCATGTGAGCCAAATCAATTTCTCCATACTCAAGAACCATGTAAATATATCCATCATCTTTGACTCGGTTGTCCTTGCTACTAGTAGAGCCGTTCATGACTTCATGCAATAAAGCTTTATCCGTGACCTAGAAAATAACATTGCTAAAAAGTTAAGTCCAGCCATCAAAGTCCTCAAGAAAGACTTGTAGCTAGTTGGTTTTTGTTGTGTAGCTTCATCCGATAAAACCTTTAGATTAATAATAATCTTCAGGAATGTTTTTGTCGGATGGAACAATAGGGAGCTTCAGTGTGGTATGATAAGATGAGAGAAAAAGATTCAAGTGTGCTACATCTAATTAAGCCTGCAGCTAGTATGCAGACATGAGATACGACTAATTTGATAACTTATCAAACGACTGAAAAAGTAGAACACTCGCGGACGTGGAGACCGCTTTTTAAAGAAACCATCTCCATTACATTTTTTTTTTAAAAAAAAAATTGTTTTGTGAGGACATACAGTGAAATGGGAATTTAAAGAACACCTACCTCATAATCAATAAGTTGGATAATGTTATCCTTCCCCTTTAACTTCTTTAAATAGACGATCTCTTGACAAAATCCTAAAGCAGTTGCATAATCACGACCTTTGAGCTTGATCTTTTTCAGGGCATAAATTGTACAGTCAGATGAAATAACTTTATGAACTTCGCTACTTCCACCACTTCCTATCTTGCCAAGCCTTTGATAAAGTTTCCCATTCACCTTAAAGAACAAGTCAGGATCATAACCCTTTCTCCGAGATGGAGCCTTTTCGTGTTTATCTGATTTAGAAGGCTCCAGCTTTGCATCAGAAGATAGGTCTTTTGATGGGGGGTAAGGTGGCGGAATATTTGAAGCATTGGCCCCTCGTTCTTTCTCTTTTACCGCCTGACCTTGAATTTGCGATGGATCTGTCAATGCTTGACTTTGCTGCAGCAAGTTGCTTTGTTGAAGATTTTCTTTAATTTGTGTTGAGGCATTTGTTGCAGAGCTTGAAGCTTGAGCTCCACTGAGGGCCCTATCAGTATCAGCTACACTGACTAGCATGGATGTAGAACCGGCTTGCTGCGTCCCATTTCCTAGGGCTATGTTTTCAGATTTCATATTGGCATCAGCTAAGGACCTTACAGCTGAACTGTCTTGATGCAGGCACGAATGAGTCGTTGAATTAAGCAGTGGAGCAGATGTTGCATGGACAGAGGTTGTGGTGGCACATGAGGATCCCACCACAGAAGATTGAGTCATTGGATGGTTTACATCATCATGCAGGAAATTCCTCAAGTGGTGCAGCTGGTTCTGAAGAGATGACATTCTTGTTGCAAGTACGGAAGAGCCTCCATCAGCTCTTAAAGCACCATCTGCATCAGTGCTAACAGGATTCTGGTGTTTCGGTTCATTACTAATGACATTTGACGACTCTGCTTGATTAACTGCATCCCAGTCCATTTCTGTCAATGCAAGTGAATCCATATGAGAAGATAAGTTGTCCAATCTGGTGGCCAAGTCCAATCTGGTGGCCTTTTGACCATCAGCGCCTGCATTGATTGCACGATTGAAGGAAAGGAAAAGGTATGTTCCCCACAAAATGATTAGGCAATACAATGTTTACCCAGTTTCAAAGCGGTTAGAGGATATAAATGTCTAGTATTCGAAAAAAAAAAAAGATGGCATTAAAGAAAGTGAATTCCACTCAAAGGTACATCCAAGCAAACACACAGTGATAAGAGTGATATGTAGTGGTTGATAAACAAGCTAACACAAGTGAACAGAATTATATGAAAAAAGGCAGCATGTTTGCAGAGAGAAAAGAGATAAATTATTATCAATAAGTAGTAATTCAGAGACTATATTACCCTGTGAAACAGCGGAGCTGGCCACTGAAAACTTGACTTTCTTTGATCCCTCGGGAATTTGACAATGTTTTGATTCTACGCAAGAGGAAACATTCATTTCCACGTCTTTACAGTTAACAGCTGGTTGATCATCCTTGATGTTGGCTCCAAACGGGTTATACTTGTCATCATATGTATTTGTGATAGTACCCGAGATGGAAGGAGGTGTAAATGAGGCATCTTCCTGAGCCTCAACGGCGGACTCACTCCTGTGCCCATCAAAAATCTTGGGTTGAGAAGCAACATCTACACACCTTTTGGTCTCTACTTTTAAACCTGAATAGAAACCGGAGCTTGCGGATGTGTCCCTTTGTGGTGGCACGCTACGTCTTGGTAATAGATTAGTTGATTGCATTGTACCTAGGATGATGGAAGAAGAAATTGGAAAAACAAAGTCAAAGGTGAATTGAGCTAGGGTTTGTTCGATTAGACGAAATTGGAGCATAGAGATTACAAAATTCGTTAAGACATTGATGTATAATCAAATTGAGACACTACTGCAACTGCAACCTTAATACCCTAGTATGGTGCATAATCGAAAGTCTAAAATAAGGCGAATGAGATGATGATTGATAACTTACGAGATACATGAATCAACGAGTTGCAAACATGCAAAAGGTAAAAGGAAACCCTAAAAATGGTAGCAGACGGAAAAAGAGTAGAAGAGAAAAGAGAAAAAGTACCAATGGAACGATGTCGTTTGAAAGCAGCTTGAACATTACGGAGAAAATCAGGTTGGGAAGAAAACGAAGACGAGGACGAGGACGATGAGTTGAAGTTGGTCTTGGAGCTTAGTTGTGGGGCCGGAACCGGAAGATTAGGGTCCCCGTCCATGGAATATGGATAAACCAAACCTCTGATTGCATCTCTGATCAAAGAGAGACGGAAATCTTCCCTAAACTTCACAATCGCACACCCATTTACAATTCACAATTTACAATTCACAATTCAGAATTCAGAATTCAGATACACTGGAGAAAATGCAGACGAGAGAGAGCATGTTTTTGAATTTGGAGTTAATGGCGCTCTCTAACACTAACACTCAACTCCATTCAGGCATCCATTCTTTGTGAATTGGGCCTGCCCTCTCATTTTCGGGGACTCATCACTCATGGATCGCGTCTCTATTCATTCATCCGCTCACTTTTAACCAAATCTAAGGCCCAGCCATAACTGTTACTAGTATCATTCAAAACAATACCAACACTATTTTATATCATCATTTTTGTTTTTATATATT
This sequence comes from Beta corolliflora, assembly GCA_947648045.1. NCBI lineage: Eukaryota > Viridiplantae > Streptophyta > Magnoliopsida > Caryophyllales > Amaranthaceae > Beta > Beta corolliflora. Next base: position 5,297 of record CANSZD010000829.1, read on the forward strand.
AGTATAAAAAATACAATCAAATAAAGTATATGGATAGTTTTTTATTTATTTATAAGGTAAGATAAATAATATTAGGAGACCCTCCACTCGAGGGGAACTCATAATGCGTCAAGAATGCAGAGTGAGGGATAGCCTTAGTGGTTAGAGCCTTTCCTCCCTGCTCCAAAGAGGCTCATGATCGATTCTCACCCTCAGCAGGTTCCCCCAACTTGTCAAGGTTTCTCCTTACCTTATTAAAAAAATGCGTCAAGAACAAGGATAGAAGAAAGTCAAAAATTATTACAACGAATGACCATAAAATAAGATGTAACTAGAGGACCAACATTAAGCAATCCAATCACGCAGCGATTAGTTTCTTGAAAAATATGGGTGACCCGCAACTATCGAACCGGTTAAGAAGAAGTTTGATATCCTTCGTGATATTAGCTTCTTCTTTTTTGGCTCCCTTTCAGGAACCCGTGGTAAGATAAATTTCCTCTAAGTGCTTGCCGCACGTGGCCACTCACCCGTAGGCCCAACAAGCCCCAAACCCCCTTCCCCCAACAATATTGAAATTTTGCTTTCACCAAGATTTGAACCCTTGGCCTCCCATGCGAGATAGTAGCCATATCGTCGACCCGAGAGTCCCTTGGTTCGTGATATTAGCTATTTGCCAGGGAGGAGCCCAAAGGTATATGAATAGTGAAAAATTTAAGTGTTGCTGATCAAAAGAAATACATGATAAGTATTGTATTATATTATATAAGGAGGTAATTATTAAGTATTATGATTTGAGTATAGATGCTACCAAATACCTTTAATTGGAGGTAAAACAAATCGGCTTATTTGCATTTAACGAAGGCTCCGTTTGTTTTGCAGAAAAATAATTTTCCTTATTTTGATTGTTGTGTTGGACAAGGAACTTAAAAAGGAAAACTAATGTAGAAAAGAGTTTCTCATCTTTTTATAAACAATCCTCCAAAATTTGAAGGAAATCCATTCTCCTGCACTCTCTCATTTCCAACATCTTACTTTCCCCCAAACTAATATTCCTTTGCATTTTCCACCGGAAAATATTTTCCTTAAAAAACAATTTTCTATGAAAAATGGTTTCCATCAAATCAAACAGACCCGTAATATTTTACACTAGAGTGCGTGCACAGTTTTAATTCGAGTATGCTCTAAATCATTTTCACCATACTTCATCACATGACATTTAAAATATTTGTTCTTAACATGTACATACGTGTAAATTACTTGTTAATAAGTTATAAAGAACAGGGAAAACTATTAATAACTACCTTTATATACACTTTTGGTTCAAAAATAATTACTTTTTATAACTTCTTTCTTAATGGAGACTTGTATGTGATTTTTTTATTTTTTGTGTAAATACAATTATTGTTACCTTTAATCTTACCGACACTTGAGTATCTTAGTAATTATGCAACGAGGATTATAAAGATGACAATGTAAGTATTATATTAACAATTTTTTTATACTAATCGTAACTACGTTCTCTTTACATTAAGATCATGTTCTTTTAGGCACAATTTCAATTTAGTTAGTTCAGCTGACTTCAGTCCAATTTAATTATTTTCCCCTCACGGTCAGTTCAACTCCGTTTTAATTTAGGTGTCAACCTGTTATAAAAGACATCTAATTCCAATGACAATATAATAGAGACGTCAAACAATCATATTGTTTAATAATGAAACAAAGATCATGTCGTTACAAATCACGACCTACGGTATAGTTAAACCTAGTCATTCTCTCTTTTTGTTTTATTATTTATTTAGGGGCTGCCACCACCTTTTGGGTCGCCAAGAGCCCCATTTTTCTTTTTCTTATTTGTTTCTAAATTTTTGTTTACAATAAATCTTGATCCCTCTTTAATAAAAGGTTGTTCTACCCATATGTTGGTTTTTTTTATCTCTTTATGAAAGTTTTGGAATATTTTTTTTTTTTTTGAGGGGAAGTTTTGGAATTTTGTTATGGGTGTTTTGTTTTCTTTTACAAATTGATCTATTGATGAGAATTTTTACAGCTTAACGGGATATGTCACTTCTTTGTCTACAATCAAATGAATCAAATCAAGTTTTACATTAAAAATACAACAAATTAATAAATCTACTCGTAGAAGGTTGTATCAAAATAGCGGTGGAATAGGATTTGCGTAATTGTTAGATCTTATCAAAAATAGTGATTTTGGCATAATAGCATTTTATCTAATCCTATTTGATATGTATTTGTTAGTTTTGATTTGGAAGTAGTATTAATCAAGGACTAGCCTTATATGCACACAATGCGTGCAAAACGCATATGAAAATTAAATTAATTGTGTAGGGAAGTATTGTCTTTGCATTTTGTTTTTTCTAAAAACCGGTTGCTCAGTTTAAATGCAGACTTTTTTCTTTTTTCCCTCTTTTTCGTTTAAATGAAGTAGTTAGTTATCCCCCTACTTTTTTTTTCCTTTTTCTATTTTTGGTATCCTCCATGTGTTGCTATATATAATAGAGATTTCACCCAAAACTAACAAATAACGATAATATGTGGCTGTGCACAAAACAATTCTATGTGAAAAAAAAAATCCATTTTAGAGTTGCTATGAGCCTATGACAAATTGACTATACTCCCTACATTATGGATATTTTCGTAGACATAACAAGTCTTCAATATTAAATATAGACATAGAAGTATATTATGAGGGGTCAAAAGTCAAAACCCTGAACAATGGAATAACTTTATTTTTGATATATAAAGCTGCAAAGTAAGTACTAATAACTTGGTTCCTTATTATGTTTATATAAAAAAGGAGAAAATCGACAAAATAAAAATAGGAGTGCACAAAATCAACAATGGAATATTTCAACTCATCTTTCCAATCCTCATGACTAGCAATATTTGAGAGTATGTGAACAAATTTATTTTATTCTTATGTCCAGCATATAAAATTAGTTATCCAATTTATTTAAATTGTCTTTCGTCGGCACCAGTTAATAGAAAGATGAGACACAACCGAAATATAAACAAATGATAATCTAATGAAAAGAAACAATAATAAACTTGAATACTGAATTTTAACACTCAAATACAACTCAAGACATCACCAAGGCCCAACAACTAATTATCTTAAAGAATTTGTATAAGCCTTGTACTTCTTATATGGTGGATTAATTGCCTATTAATCAATCAAAAAACATATGAATTATTTATTAATTGTATACAAAAATCACCAATTTTTTTTGTGGTTGTGAGAGGCTGGTTGTAACTTCACATGGCTTGACGGTTGTATATGAATTCTTTCAGATTTTATCCAACTCTTACTTGATAATAAGTTGGGTATTGAAACTAAACAAATAGAGGATCGGGTTTTACAATTTGTACGATTAACAATTGTTCGTGTTTGAAGACATATACTACGAAAACAGATATTTTTGTATGAGATGGATGTATACTAATTTATGATACGCGGGTAACCTTTTATCATAAATGAATAACTTATATAAAAAAGGTGACTCTTTAAAGTAAAAAAATTATATAAGGGTAATTTTCATATCCTAAATGTATTACTTTTGCTTCTCATATAAGATTTTAGTCTCGCTACGAAGAAACACTACAGCATGTATTTAGGAGCGAGAACTCTCCAAAGTCCAAACCAAAGACAGATGGAATAATTATCGTCAGCCTGGGTAATTTTTTAATAGGCCAGTACTACACCATCTTCCATTAGCGACGTTTCTATTTAGTCTGGTTGTCTTCATCTACCGGAAAAAGCTTGCTACTACTTTTTTAATCTAACAAAAAAGTCCAAATGAAACTAAAACCAGTAAACCACCATAAAAAATAAGTAAAAAAAATACGAAAAAAGGGAACAATCTAAAGATACTCATAAAATAGTTTACGTGAATAACGTGAGCCATTCGTAATTATAAATATAGTATATTATACCATATTACCGGCCCGTACTTAGAGATTCACCAAATTTAAACTTCCCATTCGTTCTCATAAAAGTTTTAGTCATAATATTCATGGTTTTGAACGATGCCATAATCACTTAATCAGTCACCTTGGCGGCAACACTTGGCCAGGACATTACGAACCAAATGACTGAAAAGAAAGCGACACGAGATGGTGTGGGTGAAAACTATAGTATGCAAGATGCCGGTAGAATAAGTTCATCAATCCAATTATATAAATTAATAATAAAATGTGACAAGTGTAATGATATAGTTGTATCTCCCAAAGAATTTCAATTGTAATTTAACCAAATGTTATTTACTGAAAATAGAAAGTAACAAGGAAATACGATGTTCATCCTTCGATAGTCTTGTTGTATTCTCAAGTCTTTCTTATAGAAGATTCATCTTTTTTCCTTCGCAACAAACTCTTTAATGACTAAAATGACCCACATCACGTACATCTGAGTTGTTCTTCCATTCTACGCCTACTCGCTTTTAAAACGTACAAACATTATTATCTTACGTGCCTTAACTTTTATCTCAATCAGAATCATTCCCAAGATACACTTGATAATGGAACAACCTTGACGTCTCTCGACTTCTCATATCGACATTGTAAATTGTGGCATGGCGATAATTACGTCACTGAAAATTAGATATAGCAATGATAATCTTGAATTGAAGTATATCTTTCACAATGTTATCAAATGTAAGAAAAAACCCTCTAACTAACCAGCCATAGTGGCATAATCTCATATGGGTCAGGATTCAGGGAGAAAAGAAAGTACAAAATACGAAGTATAATAGGAGAGCTGAACTAAGTTATTAGGTAGCACAATAATTTGAATTACATAGAACCATAGAAGTAGTAGTATTTAAAGTTACTGGTCTCTTCTGATTTTGTGAGAGATGATCCCCGTACATGAATGACACTAAAACTCCAGTCACCAGCTTCTGATACTAATGGCTGGAATGATTTTTATTTTATTAATACTTAATTCATCAAAACAAACGATTTTGTAGTTATTTGAAGAAACTAGCTAGGTTATGTAGTAGAGTGGGATGAATGTGGCTCTTTTGCTGAATATAAAAGAAAAGCTCTGAAAGCACAAAATAAATTAAAAAATAATTAATAAAAGTAGGAAGCTTTATTCCATAACTATAAAGCGTACACATGATATTGAGAGGCAAAAGGAATCAATATTTACCATGGTCAGCTTTTCTTTCCCGCTTATGGAGGAAGGCTCATTATGGTGCAATTAGTGTTTTTACCTTGATCTTGGTGTTTCTCTTCACTGTGCCCCAAATATTCACCTTGGGGGAAATTAGCCACCATTTTTATTATTCTACTAGTACTCCATGTTTTTCTTACCCTAGCTTTTGTTGATAGAGATAAACCCTATACATCTTGACTTAGCAATGACAATAAGCCATTTTTCTCATCCCCATAACTAAACAAACTTATGTACATAAAGCTAAAAGTGGTTCATTAGGGTAAAAAGTAAAACAAAGGGTGGATAATCTTTTGAAATTATAAAATGAGTAATAATGAGTAATATACTACAAATGTATTCGATTGAATGGTGATTCTATACAAGGGTGCATTCTCTTCGCCTAAAAAAAGGTTTAAGCGTTTAATAAGTTTCGTAAGCTCAAATAAGTTTCACAAGTTCTTAGCTTAAATATGTTCATCAACATTATTCAAGTGAAAAAAATACACCCTGAATATATATATGATCCTAAACTTTAATGCCTTTTTCCTTTATTACAGCTTTAGCTTAGCAATACAATCTGGACATGGTATAATCCCAAAATAAATATGTTCAATGGTGTGTTTAGATACTTGCATTTTATTTGAAATGCTAAAATTGAGCAATTTAACTGTTTGGATGAAGAAAGTATTCAATTTTGAAATTGTCCGGATTTCTAATACAAATTAAAAGCTCTCACATGCTACACTCATCGACGAATGTTACATTTCAATTTTTGAAATTTGAATTCAATATTCAAATAAGTTTTGAGCTCTCAAACACTATCTAAACTCAATTATATTTGACATATTATTTACTATATTATACAGTCATATTCTTCAAAAAAATTAAATCTATCGTGGATAGCAAAAATAAACAAATAATCACACAATTACAACCCATGCAGATTGCAGATGCAGTCAGTAAAATTGTCAACTTGGAACTTGGAAGGGAGATTATAAAACATGAATTTATGGGCTAAGTGAGCTTTGCGAGAAATGTCTGACAAAAGATTAAGTTGGCCATACATACGTACATAAATTTACCCGCCAACAATCACAAACTACTACGAGAAATATGTAGAGTAATAGGTCAGTACTGTGTACTAGTGTGTGTAGACTGTAGTGTGGGTTGGATGGTAGGGACTAGGGTGTGGCCGTGTGGGGTTGGTTTGGATGGATTTCAGTTACATCGCGCCCACCCTGGAGACTGGTGTTTGGGCTGTTCATTTAAAGTTTAACTAATACTTGAGTCTTCACACTCCAAAGTCCAAACAAATACTACCAAGTACTAACCCAGTAACCAATACTAGTTGCCTGTGTTGCCAAAAAAGATAAAATTTACTAGTTGCCTAACCTAAGGTAGCATGCAATACTTTAATTAGCCTATTTGCGTTCAGCAGCTCCTTTTTTCTTGAAGGATAATTCAGTAGGTCCTTTTAGTTTACCTATCTTTAACAGCTCAACATTAAACTCAAGGCATATTTCTTGTGTTTGGATGTTTAATTAAATTAGGCTATGAGAGTTGCAATAACTGAAATTTACTAGAACTAAAACAATAAGAGGAAAATAGTTGAACTGAAACACTAGAAGATAAGTCCTAAAATATATGTTTAGCTTCTTTAAGTATGAGATCTCTTGTAAGTCAAGTTACGGAATATATAGCGATTATTAGGATAATGAGTATGTTAGATCTTTCAATTATCAGAGACCTCACTTAAGATCTCATAGCTTATAAACTCTTACCTAGCTAAACTCACATGAGCTTAAATTACAATTTATTTTTGAACTTATATATGTTTGGAAAAGTTATCACAAATTGACAAGTTGACTATGATTGTTAACTTAAATTGAAATGTGTAGCTAATTAATCAAATCAAGCTGAAAAGTTAATTAAAAGTTGAAATAAAGAATGCATTGCTCCCAAGTCTGAAGTCCCAATGACAAACACCTTTCTTAATAATAATAGTGAATTGTTCAGTTGTCCCTCCCAAATCTTGAATTTTTAATGTAGTAAATCTTTTTGTGTTCCAATTATTTGATATATGTATATTACTCAAAAGAAAAGATATTTTGTATTGTTTATCTCCACATTATTGCTAATTATGTGGAGATAAACAATACAAATCATCTATGATCCATGCATATAGATGAAGAAAAGAAAAACCAAAACAATACTTGTATTATGCTGGAAAGATAGAAGATATATAAAATCTCATTATTTGAGGGCCTACTGAGTAGTGAGTACCCACCACCGAGCGGCAATTGATCATAAGAGCGATATTTTAATTAATGATCCAAAAAAGACGGATACAATACTATAACCTTTTTCGCAAAACAATTTAATGCTGTCCACCAACATATGATCATATGAGTACGTATCTTGTGTAATTATATACTCCTAAGTAATACTGCCAAAAATCAAAATGCATTCCGGTACCTAGCTATACACCATATGATCAGACATCAGTGGTGAATATATATCTGGGCAATCTGGTAGAGTATTTTAATTAATGCACCGTATGATCAGACATCGTGGTGAATATATATCTGGTGAAGTATTTTAATTAGGGAAAATGTTATATGTATTTTTTATTCCATTGGTTGATATCGTCAAACTCTACATCGTAGAGGTTCTTTTAACTCTAGAGGATCCAAACATCTACTAAGTTAGGGCTACATATAAGTATTAAATTTCCGAAATAAGATTATTTCGAAGAATTAATGACACAATCACACATCAATCAATATAACTAATGCTTATTTATGCTTAATATTTCCATTTATAACTTTTTTTAGGTAGCGCTAAGAATTACATATAACATTTCCCTTTTAATTAATGGCCGGCGAGATTATATCGATACACCTATCACACTAGTTTAATTAGGATTGTTGGAGATAAGATAATCAAGGTAGCTTCAGTTGCTGACTCGTGTACTTGTACCAACCTAAATCTCAACCAAAAAACACTTTATTGCAATTAGGTATCTGGTATCCTCGTTCATGTTGCATTGATGAGCATGTCATCAACATTCAACAATTCTTGAACTCATGAATCATGATTATAATCTAAAATTTCAAGTGATTCGAGGTAGTATGTACTAAGGCGGATTATAAGGTACTCCCTCTGTTTTTTTTATCTTTCTCACTTGAATCTTGACACTATTCATACTTAGAGAGAATCTTTTCAAAAAAATTCAATTTATAAGAAAAAATATAGTCATGTGGGTCTTGTTTGATTCGTCTCATTTATAGACTTTATTAATATTCAATCGTTATAATTTTTACTAATACATAATGAAATATATTTAAGTTCAAATATGTGTTTTTAGTGATACGCACATAGGAAAGTGAGAAGGATAAAAAAAACAGAGGGAGTAAGTGTTTATAAAAAAAAAAGGAAAGTTTCATGTGGGATTATAGTGTTCACAAAATCTAAATGCATAATAATTTAAAGTAAGTATAGATACTTAACACTCCATCCGTTTATTAGTTAGAAAACTTTGACCATATCCGTTTACTTTTTTATATACGGAAATAAATAAAGCCATGTGAAATCTTGTTAGATGTTGTTAGGTTCGTTTAATATAATGTGTAGTTTTAAAATGTCGACCTTTATACTCATATACTAATACATAACATAATCATCAACTCATATTTGGTCTAGTGATCAAACCCCGTTAGAGGCACTTTTGGAAATAGGATTCTGGTAGCTTTTCCCTAACTCTCAAGGGGTCTTACTTGCATAGGTAGGTCGGATTAACCTCCAAAAAGTTTTGATGCAAGTAGGATACTTGTCCTTAACAATCTAAAAAAAAATGAAAAACTATTTTAATACTATAGACAATAGAATTAAAATATCACTATAAAATGGTAATGGAAATTTATGGAAACTTGAAAAGTGATACTCCAGTCCATACGTGTAACTGGGAAACATGTCATGAGGTAAAAACATTTTTTTTACACAAGATGTAAACACTTCTAACGCTGGAGTTAACTGATACTGGATGCTTTCACTAGTAGTCTACTCCAGGCTAATAAAGAAGGGATATATAGGGAGTAGGGACTAGGGAGTAGTATGAAAGTTTGCCACATAACTCTCAAAATCTCAATCCCAAATCCAAAGAACCATAAATTAACAAAAAGCACAGCAAAGCAAGCCTTCCCCTTCCTCTTTCTCCCCCCTTGTTTATATTAACTGCAACCATGTATATACTTTTGAGCACTTGTGCTTAAAAAGCTTCCCATGTGAACCTCTTAAATCCTAAAATAGAAAACAGACAACTGTGTTTCTTCTTCTTCAACAATGGCAAAAACTACCAATCCTAGGAAACCCACAAAGGAAATCCACAGAACAAGAAAAGTCAGCCCCCACAGAGGAGAGAGAAAGAAAAAGAGCAGCAGCAACTACCTTCATGGGTAGTAATGAGGAACATCCTCACTTGCAAACACCTAGAAGTAGAGCAACAACCACAACCACAACCACAACCACAGCCACAACCACAAGAACAACAAGCAACACTAACCCAGAAAAAGAAACAGCAAAAACTAGGTGCAAAATCAGCAATAATGGAGGAAAACAACAAGAAGAACAAGAAAATGAGGTGTTCTGGTTCACTTTGTAACAACACAAAGGTGATGCAGAGGCCTGAAACTGCCTCCCCTGAGATTCTACAGAGGAAAAACAGGGGAGTTCCTGGTAGTAGCACCAGTAGCAGCAGCCATGAAGGGTCAAATCGGTCAATTAGATCCCCTGTGTTAAGTGAGCTTAGCAACAACAACAACAACAATAATCTCTTAACCAAGTCATCTTCTTCCAATAGCAATGCTAATTATTCTATTAAGGGGATGCCATTTAGGAGACTTTCAGGGTGCTATGAATGTAGAATGGTTGTTGATCCTGTTTTGGCTTTCACTAGAGATCCTTCTCTTAGAGCTACTATTTGCTCTTGTCCTCATTGTAGTGAGATTTTCATGAAACCTGAGAATTTGGAGCTTCATCAAGCTGTTAGGCATGCAGGTACTTTATCTCTCTTCATCTTTTAATCTTAACCACAAGCTACATTTTAGTTGCACTAATCCTACTGAAAATCCATTGATTAATTTGTTGCACTAATGCTAGCAGTATTAAGGAATATCTTATATTCTTATCCCTGGTTAAATACAAAAAATATGTTCGTACTGTTTTGTTCAACAAGTTTAGATAAGTCAAAATCAGTTGAATAGAACTAACTCTTGCACTAACCTGAATTTTAGCAATATTCTTATTTTAGAAGATAAAGAAGGTAGAAAGTGAGCTACCAAAGGCATGTACTGCAATTTGATTAACCTTGTTTTTCAAGTATAGAATGTGCTTTTGTCACTTCATTTAGAACGTTTTCATATATAGTACTTTTCTAAGTTTTCCATAGAAAATTTCTTTGACTAAAAGATTTAATGTTTGGTTGCAGTATCTGAACTGGGGCCAGAGGATACAAGTAAGAATATAGTAGAGATCATATTCCAATCAAGCTGGCTAAAGAAGCAAACTCCAGTTTGCCAAATTGATAGAATTCTCAAAGTCCACAACACCCAAAAAACCATTAATAAGTTTGAGGAATATAGAGATGCAATTAAGTTTAAGGCCACAAGGCTTCCGAAGAAACATGCTAGGTGCATAGCAGATGGAAATGAGCTTCTAAGGTTTCATTGCACCTCATTCATGTGCTCCTTAGGCCTAGATGGCTCCTCCAACCTTTGCAATTCCATCCCAAATTGCAATGTTTGTAGCATTATAAAAAATGGGTTTAAGCTCGCTGATGAGGGGCCTGCCGGAAAAGGTATTCTGACAACAGCTACAAGTGGAAGGGCCCATGATCAGGCTGATGTTGGTGTGGAGGAGCATGAGAGGAGGGCAATGCTGGTGTGTCGGGTGATTGCGGGCCGGGTCAAGAAGAGTCCAGAAGGAGGCGGGGCAGAGGAGTATGATTCGGTGGCCGGAGCTACCGGAGTTTATTCAAATTTGGATGAATTGTATGTTTTTAACCCTAAGGCTATACTGCCTTGTTTTGTTGTTATCTATAGAGGGTTTTAGATGTTTGGGCTTAATTTAATTAGTGTAGAATAGTTCCATTATTATGCTTTGGTTGTTGTACATCTTCACTCTTCAGACTTGAGCTTTGGGTAGGGCAAAAATTTTATGATATTTTGTACCATATGCAGCAGTATGCATGGAAATGATAGCCCATGGTTAGAAAACCCAAGCAAGTGAAGAAAATACTTGGAGTTTTTAATTACCTAAGAAAACAAAAAACAGAATAGGTTTGTTCAAATTTGGCTCCAGTAAGTGTACGGTAAGCGGTTAAAAAAGGTTGAAGACCAAAAGTGAAATGATCAGCTAATTAACCAAGTGTGTAATGACTCTATTTTTAAATATCTCATTAACCTAATAACTTGGTACAATTGCAAAAAGGTAAAAACTATATCGAAAGACAAAAGTATGCAAGAGAGTCTTATCTGTAATAGGAGTAGTACTTATTTTGGAAATTTTAATAAACTTTGGGAAAAATAGATTAGATACAGTCACATGTTAGATTGGCAAGTGTCTAATTAAGCAAAAAGTTATGATAGAAAAGGACATGGAAAACTTGGTGAGCTTAGAAGATCCAATTAGTTGTCTCTGACAATACAAACCTAACAAGATGAACGACCCCTAACCCAATGGAAACATCAATCCATGTTCTCATGGTCCATGGAGCAATCAAACTGAAGATTTCATGTATGTTAATTGTGTGCATATATACCATAATTTTCTTCAGAATAGGAAAAGGAGAAGGATTCTCAGACTAGACCCTCTTGTAGATGAATATATTCTAATTAACTTTGCAATCCATGATCACCTTGGGAGTGAGGCAGAAAGATCAGGAACTCCCTAGTTTCGACAGGCCACAATAATAGTACCCGGTGAGTTTGTAAAGTGAAACCCCCTACCAACTGCACTAAAAACTACTACTTGGAAAGCTTGCTCATTTGTTGTAAGACGACCACAACTAGCTTGAAGACTATTAAACAATTATTACGAGATTTAACCACATGTATTATGTATATGTATGTTTTACCTTTGTAGTTGCTAATGCAAGTAAAGTATATTGTAATTGTTAAGTTAAACGCCCCCTAAAATTCACTTTAAATTTATTTTTATAGACTATTTTACCCTTCCTCTTTCCACACCCCCCACCCCCACCGCCACCCCCCCCCGCAACCACCCGCCATCACCTACCTTCCCACCCCCCCCCCCCCCCCTTCCCCCACCCCCACAAGGAGTGGAAGCAAAATTTTAGCCCCAGGACGCCCTCCACGGGGCAAACGTCCACAGCCCATATTGTAGGCCGACGTTCGCCCATCGGCGAAAAAATTCGCCCGCCCGTGTGGGTGGTGGGGGGTGGGGGGGGGGGGGGGGGGGGGGGGGGGGGGGGGGGGGGGGGGGGGTGGGGGGGGGGGGGGTAGGGGGAAAAAGAAAAAAAGAGAGATTATTCAACTTTTTGGAGATTTTAAGATCTTAGAATGAAAATTAAGGTCAGAGGAATTGTTCCCATGATCATTCATCAACATCTTGTAATTGTCCTTTGGAAGCTTTTAAACTCATGTTTTTGTACTATTATTACTCCCACCCTGTTAACTGTTAAGTGTTAACTAATACTATAGGAGTAGCGGTAGGAAATGTAAGACAAAATAAGCAGTGTAGTATGGGAGTACAGTAGTTTTGAAACAAAAAGACAAGACGGCACAGCCTCCCAGACACCAAGAATTGTTTCCTGAGGAGACATTTTTAACATTATTAGCATTAAATCTTGATGCGATTAAGGTCAATGCACACTACTCACTAGTACTGTAGTACACTTGGCACTAGGCATATCGTGTGGTTCAGTTTCTACTTTCTACTGGTTTGTTTAACTACTCTTTCTTCTTCTCATCATTCTATGCCGGGCTCGGGAACCCATTGCCATTGGTTCACACCCTCAACTTCTGTGCTCTTTTTTTTTTTTTTTTTAAAAAAATCTAAAGGAAATATTAAAAGAAAAGAAAAGCACATGGAAGCTTGGCTTTGTTGGATATTTACACTACTTTAATTCTTTACTCGCTGGGCGCTGCAGATAAGAAAAAGGGGGAAGAAAGAAAGAGTAAAGGGTTAAGTACTTAAGTTGGGGGGAAGCAGTAAAAAAGTTGGGGGGAAATTGAGTGCACAGGCAGCACACAGCACAGGCCATGAAAAAAGAAGGTAACTTGAAGAACATGCTTCAGTCGATTAATAATGAATCATCAAAAGTTCCGGATAAAATATAAAAGAAGAGGGAATGACGGAGTGGATGTAGAAAGCAAAATGAAATGATTGCAGAAGGAGAAGGAGTGCGCATGAGCATTGAGCATTGAGCATTGAGCATTGAGCATTGAGCAGCAGAAAGTCCAAAAACAAGCAAGACTGGCACTGACTCACTGACAGGAGAGCCCCCAAATGCCGTCCGTAAAACGGTAAAAGGATAATACTCTACTGCTACACTAGTGTTACAATCATCATATTATTAGGCTTATGAGTGCTAATCCTACTCTAATCTCTTCAATTCTTGATTTATTAATCAAATCTTATTGATTACTATCGACTTGCCGCTACTTTTTAGTGCATATAGCCTATAGTGGGCACTCTAACTTTTTTATAATTTATATATACCAATACCACCACTTTCAGGATTAAACATGAAGTACAAGTACTTTACATGCACCACCTAATAATAGTTTACATATTATACAATTTTGTCATTCGAAAACTTAATTTGATCAGTATTACATTTGTCTTCCACGTAACATGTTTAAAGTTTAAACGATGGTTCGATATTATGAATAATCTCATACTTTATAATAAATATGCATCATCAATAACCTCATTTAAGTCAGTAACACATGAAGTACTTCATTACTAGCTTATTGTCTCTTATAAATTTCCTGCTTATGCTACTCAGTAACTCCCACTGCATTCATCATAACGGTGTGGCACATGCTGCATAAGAATTTTGTATGCCTTTTTTTCCGCATAAGTTAAGAAAAAGTTTCAAATCCTATTCTGGTTTTGATTTTTTTGTTTGGGATATATAATTGCTGATATGATGTTGTTTAGGATCGTTAGTTACTACAAGTTAGCAAAGACGAAATGGTAGGGGCTTCAATATTTCCCATCACGTTTAATTGATTTATGTTCTTGTTAGTTGTTGTTGGGTCAGCCTCAGCCTCATGCTAACTGCTAAGAACCCTTCAGTCTTGGGTCGCTTTAAGGTCCGGGGGACCAATTTTTTTTAGTCCACCATTGCAACATCTTGAGCAATACACCTCTTGAAGTATAAATACATTTTCCTGCGTGGGGCCTAATTAGTTTTAGATAAACAGATACGACACATGAAATAGTTACCCTCCAAATAAGTATTAAATCACCCCTAATTCATTTCAACGAAAAGAATTATACCATTCAGGTCCCATATATAATTTCTCCCTTTTGTCTTTCTTTTCAAGGGAAGAACAACCTCAAACTTATTATGCCAAACATTCAAGCTTCACTCCTAACTTTTATGATGGCAACCATATAATGATTGAGATAAGAAAGCATCAAGATTCATGAGTCAAGGCTATTTTGTTCATTAACAATACAGGGGCCTTTGACCCAGTGAGCCATATAAAAATTGGCCCAAGAAAATATGTCCTAGCCACTACTGCAAAAATGGAGACTAGGATAAGCCTTTTAAAAGGCAAAGTAACCATTAATGCACATCATCTAGCAAACATAAAAAGCATCAAATGCTCCGGGGTTCTCATCTCAAAGATGTTGCTCAATGTAGCAACTTCTAATGTTAATCAACTACTTCCAAATGCATCATTATTAATAGACATTATCGCACCTGCACCAGAGCAGTCAGCAAACTATACCAGACACCCAATTTGTCCAGATTACCTCGGCTACGAAACTATCAGCAACGAATTCCTGTTGCACCTTAAAATTTGTGTTGAAAACTATAATACCTTGACACATGGTGTGATACTTGGACATTCAAACTCGGCCTAAATCATACAGATATCTTCAAAGAATGGCCTCGTCTAGACAAGCAGTTCACACCCGATCACATACCCGTGCTATATTTATCTAATTATATTCTTGTTAAATGGATAAATGCTTGGCACAACATGCTGTAATATTGCAAGAGTTCCCACGTCAAATAATGAGCTTCAGCTGGTCATCCAACACATTACCCACATTTGCTAGATTTACAGTAAAATTTTGACCTTCTTGAAGACATCTACACTGTGGAAATGGGTACTTATAAATTGAGTTGTGCCTGCTAGATTTTTTTATTCTTGGCATCATAAGCCCTTCCCGGTTGCTTTCTACAAGCATCCCCTTGACCTGATCTTTAATCTCTTGCCAACTGCCAAAACATTTTTAATGCCCAGAAATGTAAGTTTCTGTCCACAACATAGCTCTAGAAAATAGTGGGAAGTGCATGAAGTGTATGCATAAACTTCAAATGAGAAGTTCCAAAGTTTGTGATTCTAGTAACCTACTAGCCTCCATATGCTCAAATCACATGCAAAATGGCAAATGCAACATACACAAATCATGCAGGTCAAGTGGTCAACTCTTCAATGAAGAGATGACGAGGAAAGTCACCTGATGCTTGTGTTGTGGAAGAGAAGAACAAGTTTCTGCTTGTCAGGTTTGATAGTCTTTGCATGTCCCCCATAAAGATATCTGCGATGACCCATGAGAAAATGTGGGAAGTTTCCACCCTGAGTTGTCAAGAAAACCTCGCTAAATAAACACACTACATAGTCCAAAGCAGCCAATCTAGATGAGTAGCCCTGTTACAAGTCAACAGGTTCAAATTCAAATGATATACAATAATCAATGCAGGCAAATGGAAGTTGCTCCTGCAGCCATTACGGATTTTTGAGAAGTAAAGCACCTGAATTAATTAATTATATCTGGGGCAAATCACAATTAAGTGCAGCAAAATTCTGAATTTATTTTAGCTTTATCCATATTATCAGAAAACTTAGCAACAATCACCTTAAAATAAGCAAGCTCTTCTTTGGTCGCAAGAGACTCCTTGGTATATAGAAGCGGAAACATCTCTAACAAGGGAGCTAAATGTCTCTCCTCTTGATATAGCTTCCCTGATGCCATATAGATCAATGTTTTGTTGTCAAATCCCATTCCCCTAAGCATCATTCCAACCTATGCTGACGAGAAATAAACATGGGAGGAAAAAGTGAGGGAAATGATAATTTAGAGATGCAAAGACCCCAAAAAGTTTTTTGTTCTCCCAGTGACATATACTATAACTAAACATTTGGAGGTCAAGAAAGATACAAGGAAATATTTGTTCTTTTTGAGATCTACTTTTCAGATTGTCTTATAATCCTGATTACCGGGGGAATCCAAATAGCTTGAGAGTGAGCGAGAATACCTCCACAGGAGTTAAAGGACACTTTCCACTGATTCGATTGAGACCAGGATTGATAACTGAGCTCCTGCGTCTAAATTTTCCCCTCCATCCTTTTTCACGGACAGAATCCATTTCCAATCGTTCTTCTTCTCCTCCATCGTATAAGCAACACGAGAATGCCACCATATCCTACAAGTCCAATAGGACACAAATAAATGGCCAGAAAAATTAGAATTGTTTCACAAGAAGAACAGTGGATAGGCCGAAAAATTCTTGAAGAGGGATTGAAAGTGATCACTCATACCTCCTCAAAACGGAGGTGGACTGAAACATATTTACCGTCAGTTGTTGGACTTTTCTCCATCATTCTCTTAATTAACATTTTGGCAAGTGTTGATATAGGAGATGCGAATTTTAAGGCTTTGTAGTTTGCAAGGCATCTTAAAAACTGAATGTCGGGAGGAAGATACATTGACAATCTATTGGCGAAAGGAGCTATGCGAACAAGCCTGGGTCACATCAGGGCATGATGATCAGAACTTTTACAGTAAAACAACTCCAAAATCTACAGCATGAAGCTAAGTTAACATTTCACTCAAAATTGTAGAAGAGTGGAACAGTTTACTATATTCTTCACACAAATACATAAGTATCATTGGATGATCTTAACACGGTCTGGCAAGGAAAGGATAACCTAAAGTTATCAAGATATGCTTTCTTAAAAGTGGAGTGCATGTCCCTGAAGATATCAATATCGGAAACCACGTACCCTTGATTCCGTAAGATGGGGAAAACTTCTTCAAGGTAGTAACTGATGGAAGACCAAGCAGGGACTTGGATAATTGGTATGTTGCTGATATTGTTGTCATATTGTTCCATCAATATCAGTGGCAGTTCCCGAGCCACCCTCACAAAGCCATTAAGGGTGTTTACAAAATGCTGCTCGTCATAGATAGCATCAAAAGGACTGAAAGAATTAAATCAGATGAGAAGGCCATGGCAGACCCTTATTTACTTTAGCAACAGAAAAAATGTAATATTTAGCTAATCAATTAAAGATATGCTGGTCTCATTACTGTATAAGTCACTTGAAAAAAAAATAGATTCTTGTAGCCACATAGACATGCATCTAACGAAAATTGAATGTCCATTTTGAAATCAACAAGCACTCCTATACCTTTGTTATTTCAACCAGTCAGGAGACTAGCATCTGAATATGTTGTAGAACAAACTTAATAACATAAGATAACAAAGTGAACAAACGCAGCTAATAAAGAATATATTAAGATCCTAACAGAACCAGAAAAAAAAAAAGTAGTCAGTCATGATAATAGGTCATTGTAACGTTAATTTGTGATTTTGTGTAGCAAAGAAGCCATGCATGTAGCACACTCTACTGGAACCTCAATCTGAAATCGACTACTATTCCAGTACTCACTTTAAGTTAGTACTCACTTTAGTACTCTGTACTCACTTTAAGTTGTTGGAGTGTACCATATTACATGTACCATTGCTATTTTTAAGTTATGAATATGGCATCTGGCAATTGTGCGGAGCAACCATAAACACATAAAAATTACAGGGCAAAGAACACAACAAAGAATGGGTAGAAATTCAAACTTATAAAAACAAAGCCAAATGGAATGACATTAGGGAGGAAAGGGAGGGGAAGAGAAAGAATCGAAAATAATTAAATTTTCCAATGATTGCTAATGAAAGGATTGAAAGGAATCAAATGTTTGCTTAGCTATTAGCAAAGGAAGGGGAGAAAAACAGGGAATAAAGAAAAATTGACAACTCTATTTTGTGAACTTCTTTGCCATCACTTACTTTCCTTTCCTATCATATACAATACTTAAAACCAAATATGGACAAGTCAATTGATTGCTTCCTTTTCCTTTATTTTCAGTCCACATACTGTCTACTGAACAAACTCTAAGCAGCTTGTTTGATATCTATTTAATTAGTAAAGGAAAACAAACGGAAGAGAAGAGAAAGTAATCATATATTCGTGTGTGAGAGTGTGTTTGGTTGGGCGTAAAACCTTTTCCCGGCAATGTAGTTTTCCATTTTCCTCTTTTTGGTTTGTAAAGGGTGAAAAATAGTTTTTTAATTGTTGAAATATAGTTTTTCCAATGGTGAAAAACATATTCCTTCTCAAAGGAAGGAAAAACACATCTTCCTCCCAATTCTTCACCTTCCTCTATCCGTCCTCCCCTGTTCCATTACAAACTTCCTTTACTCCCTAACTTTTCATGCAAGAAATTGAACGACAAAAAACAAAGCAACAACTGTGTTTTCCCCTAGAATATACATTTTCAAGGAAAATTATTTTCCATTAAAAATGTTTTCAGTCCAACAAAACGGAGCCTTAATAGAAAGAGTTGAAATCCTATACTCTGTAATTGGCTAGCTAGTAGCTACTAAGAAAAGAAAATAGAGGGACAGGGAACCAAAATTTTGGAGAAACAAAAGAGGATGAAAGCTTTAAAAGTTCTCTTCACACCCAAAATCCTCCATTATCTGGAGGAAATGAAAGTAGAAATTTAACAAACTTCTCCTCTCGTCACTTCCTTTCCTTTCCTCTCAAATCCAATATCATTTTACAAACCAAACACGGGAAAATTGCTTAATTCCTCTCCCCTCCTTTCTTTTCATAGTAAAGCATCCAAAATCGAGTAGAAGGAAGAAGATGAAACACCTTGGGTCCATCCAGACATTGTGATATTCGAGACGTGGGATTACTAATGTAGCGTTCAAAAAGCCAGCAACAGCCACTGCATTGCATATCTGCATCAAAGACATTGAAACATAAACAGAAGAACAACTACTTGTAATCTAGTAGAGATATAGAATGAAGAATTCGTAGTATGATCAACAAGTATAGGTTAGTCTCACTGCAGAAGCAAAATATGTAGAGGAATGGGCAAGAGAAGAAGATGGACATACCGAAGACCTTTGTTGATTAAGACCTCCATTAGCCTCAACAATGAGATATCCATTATTTTGTGAGGTTTCTAAAGGAAAAGAGTAGGCCAAAATCATGATTAAGGGGACAAAAAAAAAAGGAAAGTGAGGCAAAAAAGGAAAGCTGGTAATGAAAATTGCTTACCCATTCGCATTCCTGCATTAATAATCTTGCAGGGCTTTTCTATTTTCAATTTTTTATACTTCCAGAGAGCAGATAACTGCGAGAAAACCATAACCATGTGTTATCAAAAGAATAATAGTCATAGAATTTATCAGACCTGATCCCAGAATCAAAAATCAGGAACATCAGATACCTACAAAACTGACTCTCAAATTTTAATATAGATGGAGTCATATGATATGAGATGAAATTAAAAAGAGAAAATTAGATTGAATTACACATGTTGTTCTGGGAAAATGTAAAATCAGAAACAGTTTGTGAGCACAAAATTGAAAAACAAAAAAAAGCGCAAATAGTTAGAAAAGCGAGAGAGGTGAGACCTGAATTGGAGGAGAAAAGTCGTTGAGAATGTGGAGGCGAAGGTTGTGGAAGATGTGATGACTAAGGTAGAGAGAACCAGGAGGAGTAACGGAGAAGAAGAAGAGAGAGAGAGGGCGAGCACAAAGAATTAAACCTAAAAGGTATATAAATGGTAAGATCAGCCAGTACCGGAGACACCAACGCCGCCGTAGAACAATGCCGGCGTATATATATTTCCGGCGAGGTTTAGAGCGGCTTGTAGAGTTGACCATCTGCCCCGATGGAATTGCATGGGGAAGGGATTCAGGAAACATTGCTGCTGCACAACTCAGAAAGATACGACACGCAGACGCAGACGCAGACGCAGACACAGACGCAGGGTTTATTTGACGGATTCAATACTGCCTAGTAGTAGTGCCTGCAACTGCTGGCTGCATTTGGGGTTTTTGGAAGTGACCTATGGCCTATGCGGGGGAAGGGGGGAACTCAATTTGGATTTAACTACTAGTAGTAGACTAGTAGGAGTATTTGTATTGGCTATTCACTATACGCTGATCACTGCTCATTCAGTGACTAACTGGGATTGTGGTTGAACCATCGCTATAACAAATTACCAACTCGGCTTCCTCTTCATTTCTACTCTCTCATTCCACACTTTCCATCATCTTCGGGAATTGGGAAACTTGTTACTCCGTTATGGACTATTCTATTCTGATTTCTGAGGCTCCCGAGTAATTATTAGTTTCATATATACCCTAACGCAACAAAGACTTCACAAATTTAGATACGACTCTATGTAAAGTTCTGATTTCTGAGGCTTCCCGAGTAATTATTAGTTTCATATATACCCTTAATGCAACAACACTTCACAAATTTAGATACGACTCTATGTAAAGTTGATCTGAATTGACACATCTACTTATGATTTAGAGCTCACATATTCCAATGCAACACGACAACATAACACAAACGCGACCAACATGACATTAAGTTATTGAGAAAAAACCACACTCAAGTTTACGAAAATTTCATGATGACTTACATATCATGAATAACAAAAATGTTCTCTCGTTGCTTATAAAAAGGTTCAAACGCCTAAGACAAGATGACGAGGATGACAATGTGCACAATCTTACCCTCTTCTAATGGAATTATAAATCCAATTACCCAATGTAACTACTACTCACATTCATTGCTGCACTATCAAGTGATCATTTGCAGTACGAACCAATATTTTGTATTGAATGGACCGGAATTGAAATTTACACCTGTATTTTGAAGTAATTTCAAACTATCTTCATCTACAAATTCATGTACAAGTATCATTGTTTTACAGTGATAGAAGTAGATAAAAGAAATTCGCACATTCACCCTTAATAAATACGCAGGAGCTCTGTCACCGATCAAAACTCTGAGGAGAGTTTCAAATCAACCAACTATGGTCCAACATATGGGAGTATCAATTTTAGCTATGCATGCTTCCCTTGATAAGAGAATGGATTAATTAAGTGGAGACGATCACAAAAGGTAATTGTCACAAATCTGATTTGCATAAAAAAGATACAGATCTGGGATCACCCACCCTGAGTTTTTAACTATAAAAGGCGGGCCACGTGATCTAGTGCTATTTCTTTAATGAATTTGGCTATTAATATAGAATTGGTTGGGGTCTGTGATTTAACTCACAAATTTGCGGATTTGATAACTGTGTCAATGATCGTAAGGGGTGCCGACTTTTCCAAGAGGGGAGGGAGAATAAAAGAATGGGGTTACGGTATAAATCATTTTAGTTAATCAAATCTTGAATAAGAATATGAGATTTACCAGCATAAAAACCAGAACTTTTAAAATCTGATCTTTGAAACCCTCTGTTCTCCATCCACAACCACTAGCGAACAGCAACATCATTAAGCTAGGAAACGGGGCCACTTTTATTCACCAGTGAATAGTGATACATTATTAGCAAGTTACTATGCATTTATATTTGAACAGTACCTGCAGAGCTGCAGGGCCTATCTGTAGTCAATAACAGAGTATGCACCAACACAACCTTCCGAAACTGGTCACTGGCTAATTTATTGCCTTAAACATTTCATTCTGAGTAAGTTCCTAAGTTCCTGACTATAAAACCCCCCAAGTCAAGCCATTTGATTAATACTACTCCATAAACAATAACATCAAATGCCAAAGTAAACTTTGTCCAAAGTCCACAAACCTCCATTTCTTCAAAGATCTTCAGAACACACGTAAGTATTATAACTTGGACCATGGACCATTACCTTCGTTATTGATTTACTTTTTCAGAGCAGCAGGCACTAGTCACTATATTATTACAGTTTAGATATTGCACGTTGTAGAACATACAAGTTGACAGGATATTAGGCCTCGACTTTTTACATCAAAAACCATAAACAAGTACATTGAGAAAAATAGCCAAATTGTGAATTCTTATGACGAGATCATCTAAGAGAAGGTCTCCAGAGTACCAACTCTATCGCGGGGAATCAGCCGCAATTCAGACCCATGCTTGAGGAAGACATTACCTAAACATTTCAAACGTCAAAAAAAAGTAAATCATCATAAACACTAAATGAGCTTGGTAGATTCTTCTCAGCAATAAAAACATGTAAAATTAAGAAACCATCAACCTATATACTAAGCGATTTTACAAAAAGCCACAAATAGGCATATGAAGTATACTCCAATGAAATGAGTAAATGGCAAGATGAGGTAAATGATGAATGAGAAACTAGCAGACTACTAAAACACAGCTAAGAAGACTTTCCGCTACTTTAGTCAGACAATCACAACGATCCACAATGATTCTGTATTTGATATTAACAATCATGGTCCATATAGCATACCAGGTTGACCAAAGCACTCATGTATTGCTTTCATAGCTTTTTTCTTTTATAAACATTATATTCTTAAAATAAAACCTCATATGGAGATGAGGCAAGATTAGGAACTATGACATAGTTTGCCTTTTAGAAGTACTTCAAAACCTTTTGGCCTTGTCAAGGGTCAACCCGATATTGAACAAGAATGACAAAAGAGGATGGGTGAGAAGAGAAAACAACAGGATCAGAAAAAATAACAGAAAAACATCCAAACAACTTAATACGAATAGAATCTATTTTTATCCTTTCAAATTTCATACTTAAGATTCAACTACCTATATTAAATCTAGGAAACAAGTTGATCAAATGTCATTGTGAATGGTGCCAATACAGTATCAAACACTAAATATTTCAATTGCCGAACAAAAGGAAACCATGAAAAAGACGTAATACTGAAACAATCTGACGGAAAACGACTTGTAGACAGATAGGCAAACTTTGCTTACCTGCACTTTGCTGAGGATTAATACCAACACCATCTGTTTTTAGAAAAAGCCAAATAAAAGAAATTATGATTAGTGGAATACATAATTGCAACCCAAGGAAACATAATGTCCCAAGATTGTAAGGCTGTAGTTTGTAGCTAATAATGAATCTCTAGAAGTTGGAACAGAGTTGAACAGGACTCATACAGACATGTTTCCATATCCACATAAATGTAAATCAACAATTGAACTGCCACAGTAAGCTGAATCCTATTTTAAAAACTTAGTGCTTTTGAACCTCGCTAAGACGCTAACTAACTATAAACCCGTAATAAGTACAATTTACAGACAGCAATGTCACCAAATATATAAATATATGCCCGGATCACCGGGTCATTACCCTATTTTTCACATGAAAATAAAACAAGTTTCGAGACCAAGGCACAAACCATGAACCTACACAAGTTCAGACAATAGCTCCACTGGAAAATACTTGTCCAAATTCAGATGTTGTAACAAGCATCGGCGAAAATACATAACCCAATTCCCAAAACATTACTTTCCTTCTATGAAGAATCATCCCAAAAAAATCGCCTTTCCTTGAAAGTCTAAATTTGTTCTTGACGCTCTTACTTGAAGCTTTATTCATCTAAAATCACTCCATTTGCTGAATTCTTCCAAGTAACATGAAAAGTTCCAATCCTTGGGAACAAGACTTTGAGATGAAAAATTGAAGGGAAAATTAATACACTTCAATAAGAGTATATTAGCCATCATCCAGCCAATTAAAAATGAACTGTAGTGTGTCTACTGCGGATTGCTTTAGTCATTCTCCGTGGTCCTTAGCACCCAATATTCTCTCACATAGAGAACATTATGAGGCCATAGAACTTAGTAAACAAGTGAACTTACTTCATTAATGAAAATTGAATATTGATATACCTGAAGAAAAGGAACTATGCAACTCTGTTTCTTTCATAAAAAAAAAAATAGTTAAAGGGGCTTTCTAATAGGTCTAGAACAGCCAAAAACTTAATTCCTATGTTTATAAAATGAGGTCTATTAGGGACAAGATAAGTAAAAGTAGTACACTGCATAAATTTAACCAAAAGTTGTAACCATATAACAGTCAAGGAATTCTTAATGGGTCTTAAAATCCTTCAGACTCCATTTGGTACTCTATTTTGGCCAACTACTAAATATATACCCTCGACTGCAAGCTCCTTTAACCTTGATCTCCAAAGAGTATATTGATTGAAGGTGTACATAAATTTATCCATTGGGAAAGAATAGCATATTTGAATCATTTTGATGGATTCAAATATAACCTTAATCTAAATCTCACATAATCAGAAGACTAATAAAGTTTCAAGTCTTTCAACTGGATATTCAAAAGTCCTTAACAATGAGAATCAAAAAGCGCAAGCGGTGTCTCCGCTTCCTGTTTAGGAGCTCTTAACAAAAATATAATAGTAGCTTAACATCACAACTGCATTTTCAATTTGCCGTAGCAAGAAACCTTTCATAATTTCCTCATTCTAGAAAACTATGCAAACATCGTCCTTAATCCTACCACCTCCAACTTCCAAAGGCTCACAACACGTGATTTGATTAACATGCTGAGCAATTAAATAAACTGAAGTTCCTCGTATTTAGATTCAAATAGTAGGTTGATTTAAAAAAAAAAAAACAATAAAATTGAAATAGCGGTTTCCAAAGTAGAAAATAAATCATGAATCATGGTAACTCAGCAGCATATAGAACGATATACAGTATCCGTATATCTAAAGTTGAGAATTTAGATGGAATTGAATTCAGAAATTGCAGAGAAGACTGTAAGAGCAAAAGAAGTAAATAGCAAAAACAATACCATCAGTGATGATAGCGCTGGTCTGAGGAGGGACCTTAAATTCCTCGGCGGCGAATTTCAGAACGGCGGTGAAAGGTGCGGCTTCCGGCACACTAAATCTGTTTTTGATAATAAAAAAAAAAATTAAAAAAAGTAAATAATGATATTCCTAATCAAATCGAGACATTAATTAAGAGAATAGAGAGAAAAAGCAAAACATACACTTTGAATGGAAGTTTTGGATCCGAAGTCAATGTAATCTTGAACGACACCTTGCCTCCTGCTGCTCCTCCTCCACTCGCCATTCTCTTCTTTCTCTTTCTTTCTGAATTTCCCTTCTTTCTGTTTTTATTCTCTTTTAATCTCCTTTAATAATACTTCGATAATATTCTTTTCCTGCCAAAATAAAATAATAGGGAGGGATCCTTATTTTCTTAGATTTTGGGAAATTTTGCTTAACTATTCTCGAGTCCGTCGATGGTGTAGGAATAGGATGGTGCGCACCATCCAAAACGCACCAAAAAATAAACAAAATGCGGAAAACTGGAAACAAAAAATAACCCAAAGAACATCTTCAATATTCCACTGAACAGTTAAAAATTTACCATATGGAAACCTTTTTTGAATCAACAATATGTTAATGCAGTGAACATCTGTTCATCTCCAATGAACATATAAGTAATGACAACATAAATATTTATCACAATGAACATATAAGTAATTTGAAAGAACATTTTGAAGACTTGGATGAACAAACTAACATTTGAATCAACAATATGTTAATGAAGTGAGAAATGAACAATAGTAAATCCCACAAATGTTTATTCCAAAATTGCAAATGTCCATTGAAAATTAGCGTGTGTTCATTAGACTACAATGTCCATTGGAATAATCTTGATGTATATTGGTTTACATGAACAATAGTAAATCCCACAAATGTTTATTCCAAAATTGCAAATGTCCATTGAAAATTAGCTTGTGTTCATTAGACTACAATGTCCATTGGAATAATCTTGATGTTTATTGGTTTACAACGCACATAGGATGAAAAATTTGAGGAAAGAGAAATTGAGGTGGGTCCCACAAATGTTCATTGGAAAACTGCAGATGTTCATTGCAGACCGTTTAAACGCTGCGTTTTGAAGCGTGCGCACAGGAAGCACCATACTTCCGTGCGTACCTTCGAATTTTCGACTATTCTCCAATTGATCATATATGACTATGAGTTATAATGTCAGTCCTAATTGTATTGAAAAACCTCCTTTTAAAAAAAATTTATTGAAAAACCTAACTATTACTATAAGATAATAATTACATAAAGGATAATTTTTAACCAAAGGGAACTCTATTATGTATCATAAGTCGGGTCCGGTTGGGTCGAATTCTGGTCGACATGACTTCTGTTCGTGTCAATTACCCCTAACTCAAACCCGACCTGATTTTAATTTCAGGTTAAAAATCACCCAATATGACTTGATTTTGTATATTATAATTACAATAATTATACATTACAAAATTAAATCATTGCAAATCCTAACTTCAAATGCCATAAATCAAAGGTTCAAACTTCAAAGGCATAAATTAGCCACCCGCTTCAAATTAAGAAATGGTATTCCAATACAAGTTTATAATTAGAAAATAGGTGACATAAGTTGAAAAAGTCGGGTTAATTTCATGTTGTCCCAACTTAAACCTAAACCAAATTTTAAATCAGGTTGTTCGGATTATTTTCGAGTTGAAAAGGTCAACTTGAACCTAACCCGTTGAGGTTTCAGGTCGGGTTGAGTTGACCCATTTTTTATTTCAGGTCGACAATCTCAACCCAAACCCGAAAATTTCAGTTTAGATTCAGGTCGGGTTATCAAGCTGGATCAGTTTTTGCCAACTTTATTATCAACTAGTGATGGGTCGTATTTTTATATAGGTTGTGCATTTTAGGAGCATTTAGGTGCATTGTAGTTCATAATTGTATATAATTACTTAAATTGCGAAATATTACTCTTTTTGTGTGTTTTTGGTATTTTTTTGATGAATTTCTGGTATTGAGAACATAATTGGAGTATCATTGGACAAGCTTGACTAATTAAGAGCAATTGGAAGCAAGCTACGCTCATAAGGATAATTTTGTAAATCTTTGAGTGCAAATTGGAGCTAAAATAAAGTTGGAATTTGATTAAAAAATTGCGGAAATTGAGTCATGCTTACTCTTTTACCCATAACTTTTTACTCAACAATGTTAATTTGATGATTCCATCGGCATTGGAAAGTAGACTTGAAGAGCTTTCCAACGATAGGGTGCATGGCCCAATGCGAGTTATTTTCTGGGAGATATGGGCTGCGGATTACTTAATTCCGGTATTTTAATGATTTATTTGGCTTTCCTTATCTTGTAACTTAGTTTCCAACTAATAATATGAGATAAAACTTTATATTAAGAATTTTTAATTAGGTTAGGGATTTATTTTTCACGTTTCACATTATATTGTTCTTAGGTTTTCTCTCTACTTTTCTCCATATTATGCCGTAGTTTATTTTCTATTGCTATTTTGGAGATTCAAGATTGTGACTTTGATCATGATTTTGGATTCATGTTCAATTAAAATATTGCGTATCGAGTTTTATTCTTTCTTTCTTTATTATATTTTAATTATGTTTTCTATTAAGTTTGTTGTCTTTATTGCCATGATCAGTGAGTAGTCATTTTATCTAGGATGAGTTGCGCCCTAGTATGGATTTATCATATGATTCTTCCCTAATTCCCACGTTATTGAGTTATATGTTTAGGGTTTGATAAAAGTGTTTTTATTGTCAATTTTGCATCTTGATTTAGCCCTAGTTTTATATTATCAACGAAAGTTGGAGTTGGGATTAAGAGTTATTTATTTGATGCTAAGTTGTTATTTAATTAATTGACTTCATCAATGAAAGTTGGGTCTTAATTTAGATAATCTTGTCATTAATTTGAATTCTCCCATGAAAATAGGTGAGAACTAAAATTGGAAATTATTTGACATTGGTTCGTAATGCTTCTAATTGTGTGCGTAAGCCATGAAAATAGGAGACGTACATGTTAGTTAGGTCTTTTGCTATCACGAAAGTGAGTTCTAGGTATTGAGGAATGACCGAGGATTTAGTTTCGGTTTGCAGCTATGCTTTATTACTGAGTCATAAGGGAATGTCAATCTGGCCTAAGCTATAATTAAATAACTGGTATGTGAGTTATGTTTTGATCAATTCATATTAGTGGTGATGTTTAATCTTAGTAGTTATCATAGTTTGTCATATATTGTCATTAGTTTAGCTATTAGTTTATAGATTCTTCTTGATATTTAGATTGTGCAGCTATTTCATAGTCTAGAATCAACTAGTGTTTAATCTTGCAACTCCATGAGTTCGACCTGTATGTGCTACAACACTGTTCACTTGCAGTATTAAAATAAAACCCTAACAACTAGTTAAGTTGATAAAGTCTTGGGAGGTGGTGATCAAGACCTGAGATCAAATCCCGTCTACATCATTTGCCAACTAAGGGTGTCAATGAGCCTAGCTATATCATTTTCCATATTTTGCTTCTACATCCAAATTCTACACTTATAATTAGCATTTGGAAAATGGATAGAGTAGTCTACTAGTACAAGGGTGGCTATCAACTTTGACGGGTAAAAATGGATCATAATGTATGCAGATGAAGAGGTGATAATAACTAATTAGTAATAACACTAATCGATGTATACGGTGATTCTAACGTAAATTTTTACTACTACTTCATATGTTCATAGGAGTCTATTTACATTACTCGGTCATCTTTTGATATCTCATTTCATTGCTTATTATCTCGACCTACTATAAACATGTAACCTATCGTAACTAACCTATCAACAAGATTAACCTGCTGCTAGCAGTACGAGACAGTGAGACACTATTGATCCGCTCTCCTTAGTAACCAAGCCTTGAAGTGAAGTAATCAACATATGAAGTACTAATATTCATGCACAAACTTGAGAAATACATTGATAATTGAAGGGAATGAAGTCAAACAATTGGGGGCTTTGTGTGATGTATGCCTTTAATATATCCATAATTTAACTCATTAGAAGGAAAAAATCTGAGTTCAGATTGCTCCTTTTGGCCCTTGAAGGCTTGGACGTGTACAAAGCAAGTTTCGAAGTATATAACCAACATATGACTTTATTGTTTATTTCTCCTAGCTAGTAGCTACCCGGCTACGCTCTAACAAATAGCTGAATCACTGATGTTTTTTCAGCCCATGGAAAGGGTCCTTACTAGTTACTCCTTACCCTTGCTTCATTAAACAATCTTAACTACTTGAGTACTGTTATATCTTATATTGTTATCCTACCGCTAATAATTAGTCTGGCCCATAATAAAGAGGCCACACTACCCAAAAGCCCTTTAAATTTCTATTACCTTATTAAAAAATATTTTCAGTGGAAAAGAATTGATCATTTTTTGCAAGGCCAGTTGGCACACGTGTGAAGCTAATCATGATAAGCACCAAGCCCACCCTTCTTAATCATTCTTCCACTCTAAAGATGTACCCCCCACATCAACACTAATCTTCCCTAGTAACTTAAAGCAAGTACGTTTTACTAATCTCCTAACAAAAATTTACCAAACTTGTTTGACATAAAAAGAATAATCCATCTCTTCCTTTAAGGTCTTTTTGCTCTTGTAATTTATATGGCTTCTAATGTGCATATTAGTCCACTTATATCTTTAATTAGTAATTACATATTAGTAAATAAAATTGGCATTTCATTTACACATTAAAACAAGTCTGAATAGATAATCTCGATCTTCTTTTCTTACACTTGAATATCATACACGCTCAAATTGTCCAACTTTTACCATACGAACAATAAATTAATATTTTTTGTTATTTACAACAACAAAAAAAAAAGTAAATATGTAATAAACATGATATACTATAGACTTGGTCTAGAATAAGTATATTACTTAAGTTTCATTTAGATATTTTTTCTTCTTACACCATGTTATTTGTTTCTTTTTGGAACATAATAAACGATTCGTTCTTGCTTGTTGTGCTTCAGGTTGATAGAACTATTAACCGACGTACTCTAGTATTTCTTCTTTTTCATTTTTAATCTACAACACTTTGTATTTTGGCACTATATACATACTTTACTTTGACCGTCGTATGTGACTTACACATAAAAATATTTGTAGTCATGCGGATTCCTTTAGATTCGTCTCAGCATAGATATTTTCATTATCAATCTTTTATAAATTTTATTAGTATATAATTAAAGATTTTAATAATCAATATATTATATTGTCTAACATAAAACTCAAATTATCTCTATTATATAAGTGAAGGGAGGAGGAAGATGGTGTCCCCCTTGCAAAATGTCTGATATACCCTTGATGATTTAAATTGCCATATACATCAAATAAATTTTTTTCATCCTACTTACCATATAGTATATTGAACAAGTTAACTATGGAATTGATTTTGAAATTTCAATCAAATATTAAATTAAGGAGAGTGATTTCCTCTTCCTACATATGTGTGAAAAGCTCTCATAAAAAATTAAATTGACAATATAACTTGATTGACACAATCAGAATAAAAAAAATAAAAACTTGAATTTCATATTAATAATTATATTGATAATTTTTTAAAACCTATATGTTGATTATTATTCAGTAATCTCTATTATATAAATCAAACTCTTCCACTTTATTAATATTCAACAATTGAATCTGATACACAAATTCTTCCACTGTATTTGAACACAAGCTTTCTTCTGCTTTGTATTTCCTTTTCTCAATACTATATTTGAATACTGATGAACAAATAAATAAAAAAAGTCAACGAAACATTGATTTAAGAAAAATATATTAATAAAATTAAAAATAATCATAAATGTCTGTTCGAATTAATTTTTTGTAACACTGATGAATAACTAATTTGAGAAGAAAAAAAAACGTTAATATGACACACACGTATAGCGTACAAAAAATGCTAGTATAGATTAAAAAGAAATTGGCGTATATCACAAACTTTTTATAACTTGGTTTAGGTGGAAAAAAGGACTCGGAAGGATAAAATGATAAATTACTAAATTACATGGGGATTGACTCTAAAGCGGTGTGATGGTGGGCCGTGCCGCTCGTGGGGTTGCATGCGAGCCTGGCCCATTCTCCACAGACAAGGAGCCTCAAGCACAAGCATGAAAAATGAAAATGAAAATGAAAAGAAAAAAAAAAAAAAAACAAAAAAAGGGCAAGAAAAGGAAAAGGAAAAGAAAAAGAGGTAGGATGGCCGCAGCGCAAGAGTGTGAAAGTCATGGGGACATAGGTATAGCACCTACCAATGAAATGAAAGCAATGATCCCAAATATCGCAAACAGAAACAATGAACCTTTTTGAAAATATTATTAAAGTGGGGGGAAGTGAGGAAAGTTGAAGTCACCGAAACAAGTGAGCTAATCATTGCTTTACCACCCTCAAAAGATTGCATTTAAGAAGGTGCAAGCTAAGGCAATAATTCTAACATTTACAAATTAAGATGATCAAGTTGTAGTAGAACTAGTATAGTCCCAAAACTCTTAATATAAAGTGCTCTTTCTTAGAGAAACTACTATTCTTTATAACTCTCCTGATGTATCAAAACTAGCTAGCTAATTTGATAATCCATTTCAATTCTTTTTGAGAGAAGCTAATATATATACTCCATTTCTGAGTGAGCTTATATTAGCATTGATCATGGCTTCTGAGAAGGTGGAGACCGTAGTAGCTGGGAACTACGTTGAAATGGAGAGGGAGGAAGCCGATCATTCGTCGTCGTCTTCCGTTAAAACCAAACTTTCCAATTTATTCTGGCACGGGGGTTCTGTTTATGATGCTTGGTTCAGCTGTGCTTCTAACCAGGTTCACATAACTACTATATCTTACATTTTCTTTTTTCACCCTTTTGTTTTGGATAAATGACTTACTAGATAACTAGAAGATCCCTTATTTAAGACCAATATCCGATCAATAATTCTGCTTAATTAAACTACTAAAGTTTGTTAGAAATAAAATCATAAATCTATAAGTTAGAAAGTTTAGTTTGGTTCACTTTCTATATGTTCCTCGCATTTTTCATATTATCTCATGTACTTATCAAATCAGATCATCGACACTCAAACATAAATAAGTCATATATAGATTATAGACAAGTGGAACACTTAAACACGTACATAATCATGTCCATTACGAGGATGAATTGTACGTGTAATTTGATTAATCTAATATATATATATATATGTTGGAAAATGATGGAATGAATAAAAATGCAGGTTGCACAAGTGCTATTGACACTACCATACTCGTTTTCACAACTGGGAATGCTATCTGGAATACTATTCCAACTCTTCTACGGCTTGATGGGCAGCTGGACTGCTTACCTTATCAGTCTACTTTATGTTGAGTACAGAACCAGGAAAGAGCGAGAAAAAGTTGATTTTAGGAACCATGTTATTCAGGTACACTCGCTACTATATTTAATTTTCTTCTGTTTTTCAACTCCCTTGCTGATCTCTTTTCCATCTGCCTCTAATTCGTAATTCATTACTATGTTCCTTTAATCCTTTGACTTAAAATGAGTGCAGTGGTTTGAAGTACTTGACGGATTACTCGGAAAACACTGGAGAAATATTGGTCTTTTTTTCAATTGCACTTTCCTTCTATTTGGATCTGTCATTCAGCTTATTGCTTGTGCCAGGTATGTAATACTAGAAATTCATTTACTAATAATTATTAATTATTAGAGAATAATAATATTGATTTTACTGGAAATGGTGTTTACTGTGCAGCAATATATACTACATAAATGACAGCCTAGACAAAAGAACATGGACATACATATTTGGTGCCTGCTGTGCAACGACAGTGTTCATACCTTCATTCCATAATTACAGAATATGGTCGTTTCTAGGCCTTATCATGACTTCTTACACTGCCTGGTATCTCACCATTGCCTCCCCTTGTCCATGGACAGGTAATACTTACTTCTATGACTTCTATATTCCATCATACTCATACAATCAATCATCATCTTCCTTGTATATATACTCTTTTAGTACGTATTCTGAAATCAGCGAACCGTTATCAGTTTATTACTAGCTAATGATATGATCGATAAACTGTGTAAGGCACCTTTGAAATTAAATATTCCAATATCTAGTAAAAATCTGTTCAATCAGTAAATTGCATAAGAGAAAAGCACTACATATCCAACAAAAATCATTTTCATCCACAAATTATTTTCAGTTTCATAAAATCAAGCCAAGTGAAACATGCATTAAATTCTTAATGAGCAGGTATAATAAAATGGTACTATTACTATTTACTACAGGGTCAGTACTTGATGATTTTCTTGAGCTGACTTGTAATTTTGTATGTTTCTTTGTGGATCTATTTGAAGGTTGAGGGAGTAAAGCACAGTGGGCCAGCCAAGTTGGTTTTGTACTTCACGGGTGCTACCAACATTCTATATACTTTTGGTGGGCATGCTGTCACTGTGTAAGAATAATTAATACTATCGTCTTTCTTCTTTATAGTATCAATTTCAATTCACCGCCGAGTATCAGTTAATATGCAAAAAAAACTATCATCAAATTAATTTATTTGTTAGAAGTATCAAGTATCAATATTGATTGATGACTATTGAGTATTGACTATCATTTATGGATGATTATGATTATGAATGATGGTGAAAAGTTAAGTTGAATATGTAGGGAGATAATGCATGCGATGTGGAAGCCACAGAAATTCAAGATGATTTATTTGTTGGCAACACTATATGTGCTAACACTGACCCTGCCATCAGCAAGTGCGGTGTATTGGGCATACGGAGACATGCTTCTAGATCATTCCAATGCCTTATCTTTGCTTCCTAGGACTGCTTTTAGGGACACTGCTATTATCCTCATGTTGATTCACCAGGTTCTCACTTCTCATGCATGCACATTAATTCATTCATTCATTCATTCAATAATTCATTATTGCTAAATTTGATTTGAAGGTCATGATTCATAACTAATAAAAATGCACTGGTTTGGTTAATCTGTACACATATATACAGTTCATAACATTCGGATTTGCTTGCACTCCTCTATACTTCGTGTGGGAAAAATTCATAGGCATTCATGAAACAAAGAGCATTATGAAGCGCTCTATTGCCCGGCTTCCGGTTGTCATCCCAATTTGGTTCCTAGCCATTATTTTCCCATTCTTTGGACCCATTAATTCCGCGGTTGGATCACTTCTGGTTAGCTTCACTGTTTACATTATTCCCGCCATGGCTCACATGATCACTTTTGCCTCTCCATCCGCTCGTGAGGTAAATTATACATTCCCTTTTATACATATTTTCAAGTGCATCTTAACGAATGAGTCACACACAAATGGTAGACAAAACTTTGATTTCCCTTTTAATTAATGTACATCTATCGGATATTGTTGTTTACTCATGTTAAATAATTTCATAAGAGCAAATAATGCATGAAATGAGCTAATCCGAGAAAAAATAGCCTTGCTGGATAAATAATTAAGTCCCCTGCATTTTATTATTCTAGTATCTATCTGAATGATTACAGATTTAATTAAACAGTGTCATCTAATAATTTAAGTTGCTACATTTGGACAGAATGCAGTGGAGAGACCACCATCATTCGTAGGAGGTTGGGCCGGAATGTACAGCATGAACATATTTTTGGTGGTATGGGTGTTTGTGGTAGGGTTTGGCCTTGGTGGGTGGGCCAGTATGATCAATTTCATACAGCAAGTGAACACATTTGGGCTTTTTGCTAAGTGCTATCAGTGCCCTCCTCATAAGGCCAAGGCTTAAATTTGTACTTTTGCTTTTTTTTTAAAAAAAATATAGCTTTTCTTCGTCTAGAGATTATACGTAATACATAAAGTGTGTAAAGATTGGCTTTTCATTTTTCTTTTCCATTTAATCCTTTTATTTATAATTTATGAGGTTTTTTTTTTCTTTTTTACCTTTTCTTTGTAACTTTGTGAGTTGGTTATTGGTAAGATATGTAAACGTGGCCTTTTATCTCTTGGTTCATATTAAAAAGTTTGCGACATGCATTAACGTATTCAGCTGCGGACTCTATATGAATATTTTTAAAAGCAATCGAATAAATAATGGTTGCCAAGATCATCTATGATTACTTTGTTTGGTTTAAAGTTAAAACATGATTATGAAATTGTGTAATCATTTTCAAAATCAAGTTGAGTTGTAAGAACTTGAGATTTTAAGCTTAAGATTCGGTTTAAGCTCAAGTGCAAGCAGTGGCGGAGCCAGGATTTCAAAATCGGGGGGTCACAAAAATTAGGAGGCGAAAGAGAGCCTAACATACATAGTAAAGACTCTAATTGGTTTCTTGCCATCAAATCCCCAACAAAAGCTATGTGTTTTCCTTCAAAAATCCCCAACAAAGGACCCTTCTGTTCTTAAACCCATTCCCCATTTGTATAGTCACAGGTTGATAAAATTTCATCACTACCCTTCCCTTCTGGTAAAACCCCATTTTCACTTTCCTTTTATGCTTAAGGAAAGAGAAAAATTAGATACTACCCATGTCAGTTCCAGCCCTATATTTGTAAATTCTCAGGTATAAATTCAAATGATCAAATCCCAGAAACTCTAAACATAGATCATATACAATATAATTCCAAGTTTAGCAAAACCCAGAATCCTAACTTGGTAATTAACTAATTTCCTTCCAAAACACAAATATATTGAGCAAAAAGATCTCACCTTTAGTAGGTAATTATGCTATACTGGATGTAAATTACCATTTTCATTTCCATTTTCCTTTTCTGCTTAAAATAAAAAAAAATTAGTATATATACTCATGTCAGTAAATAAAAATGCAATACCCAAAAAGATAGACAAATTTCACCCAAAAAAAGAAAGAAAGAAAGATAAAAATCTAGTCTTCAGGAGGTAATGATGGTGAATCTAACAACCCATTTCCACTTTTCAATTCTGTACCAAATAAGACATATTATAGCAGAAATCCAAATCATAGAAAACCCATAAACTTAAATGGGTTATTTTCCCCCTAAAATACATTGAATTCGAACAAAAAATCTAAAGATCTTACCTTTATTTTGTGATGAAAATGGACATAATATTGTGGGAATAAAATTGTGCAGCGTGGAGGTCGGAGGAGCGGTGCGTCGGCGTGCAGGCGTGCGGCCCGGTGGTCGACGGACAACGGCATGGCGGCGTCTGAACTCGTGAACCATGAACGTGAAGGCTGAAGCGGTGAAGCCTGAACTGGGTAATTAAAATTTTCTGTAGCTTGATACTGATCTGAGGTGTATTGGGAAAGAAAAGAGGGAGAGACTAGAGAGTGATAAGTTTTAAAATTAAACAAAATCTGCAAGTGGGCCAAAGTGGTAGACAGGGGAAATTTAAAGCTGAACCCATTCCTCTCTTTTTAGCGCTGATGCCGCGTGATGCGTCGCTGTCTCGCTGATTTAAATTTTTTTTTTTTAAGAAAAAACCTTCATTTTTTGTTTTTAATTCGAGGGGTCACGTGACCCCACGTGACCCACATTAGCTCCGCCACTGAGTGCAAGTGTTATAAGTCAAGATGAGCAATTCCAAATATCCAAGATCAAGCTCGACATGGCTCGATAGCACCCCAATGCACCAACACGTCTAGTGCATACACTAGTTGAATTCATTATTTACGTACTCTAGGCACTATCGTCCATAATAGGACGATATTATAAATTGCTATCTAATTGACATATTCAAGTTAATTAGAACATCGAGACAAAATACATTTACATCGTGTAGAGAAGCGAGTCATTCCTAATTTCTAATTGTTAAGGTTAGTTTGGACTTTTAGGAACACATCTATTAGAAAACTTTGAACTTAAGTGTTTACATGTGTTAACATCTGATAATAGCTAGCGCAAAGAAAGTATGAAAGTTTTTGACATAAACTGAGGAGAGCGAAAATTTCTACCCAAATGTGAAATGTCATTAACATTGCACACCACAACAATGTTGCAATTATAACAATAAAATGATACTTATCTGTTGAAGCGTGAACGATGAGCAGTTGCCGTGACGTGGATGACCACTGTCCTAAAAGACGATTTCGCGCTACCCCGGTGCAGTAGAAATCAAGCGATCGTCCTCCAGGATTAACACGACTCCCAGATATGTGTGCACTCACACACCTCGGAGGGAGACCAGAATATTTGCCCAAAACCAGAGAGTAATTTTGTGGAGAAGTATAGAGGAGAGTAATTTTTGTGTGTGTTTTTACTGAAGAAAAACAGCCCTTAAATAGGCTTCAAAGAGAAAAACGGAAGACTGAATATAAGGAATGAGAAATCAATTAGGCTCTGGAAATCTTGCTAGCAACGGTTACAGAATACGCTAATAATGGCAATCCGAGATTCTTGCGATTTACGCCAAAACAAAAGGAGATCTAAAACGAACAATAGACGCCGCCACGAGCTCGGCCGATGCGCATGTGTGGTGCATCCATCCATCTAGCACTCTGTCAAACAAGAAGTGCTAAGGAACTCCTATTAATAAACAAGGTGAAGCATATTCATTTTTCCAATGTGGGACAAAGCGTTCTTTACTTTGCTTTTTTCACTCCTCACTTTGGAGGTTTTTCTTTTGGAGAGTAATTGTTGAACTTCCAACAAACAATACAATCTCAACTACTTTGGCACAAAATGGACTACGAAACAAGACATCACTGTCAATTCTTTTATGGAACAAAATTTGATGCAATGTTATCCCAAAATGAAATTTCAGGAATGCAGTACCAATCAAGGGAAAGCAAAGTCAGTAGTCAGTTGCAAATGGCTAGAGAGCCGCCATGTAACATGCAATGTCTGGGAAAAAGCGGGAAAAAGAATTGCAACTATAAATGAGCAAAATTCCAAGTGACCTTACCTAAACTTATGGTCTTAACTCTTAATTATGGTGGTCCGTCCTTTAAACTAGTTCCATACTTCCATTTATACCGTTTGTACCGTATCACTTGGACTTCTTTCCCATGTCTATTCTGTCCTGGAATTTGCTCAAACGACAAACAACTACAGTATAGTGAATAGTCTATGACTAAACTTCCCCTATCTAATTTTACGGGTTGAGATTTATACGCTGAGTCAAAAAGATAAGGTAGGGTATAAAGTTGTGTGTACTATGTAGGGTAGGTAATATATTTATCACAGATAAAATAAGCTTGGATAAGTTGACCCGATCCGAAAATTTACAGGTTCTGGGCTGCTATTTCGGCCCATGATTTGGGCCCAGCCAGATTTTAGGGCAAAAAAGACGAGCCATGGACAACCCAATTTGGAAATTTAGGCTAGAATTTTGGCCCTGCCCGAAATAGCAGGTTTTGGCGCAAAAAAGTTGTCTTGAGATTTGGCTCGGCCAGAGGCTTTTGCCCAAAACGAGCCACTTTTGGGCATTGCCCGTCCCATGATCACCTTAACTGAATTTCAATTCTCAACTGCAATAACTTTTAGTACCTTAGATTAGGGGTGTGCACTTTTGGACCGGGACCGGAATTCGGACCGGAACCGGACCGGACCGGACCGGAAGGGACCGGACCGGAAAATTCCGGTCCGGTCCCCGGTCCACGAAAATTTGGGATTCCGGGTTTCGGTCGGTCCGGTCCAAAACCGGAATTTTCCCGGTCCCGGGACGGACCGGAATTCCTGTTTTTTTTTTAAAAAAAAAAGTTCAAAGATTAAAAAATAAAGTTTTAAACTTAAAAAGTTAGAAAGTTAAAACCTCATATTTATTGCCTTTGAAATTATTGCTTTTAGAATTATTATATTTTAATATATTGACTTTATAAATATATTTAAACCTAAAAAAAGTTTTTTTTTTAATAAAAAAATATAAATTCCGGTCCAACCGGTCCAAAACGGGACCGGACCGGAATTTTTCCGGTCCGGTCCCGGTCCAAAAAAAAATTGAATTCCGGTCCACCGGTCCAACCGGTCCGGTCCGGTCCGGTCCGGTTTTGGACCGGTGCACACCCCTACCTTAGATAGGCCAGGTTATGTTTGGGGATAATAGATTCAAGGAAGTTTAGATAACTAAAAATCACTCCAAGTTACTTTGAGGTACAAATTTTACATTACATGATAATGAAGAGTGATTGTTACAGGTTTAACTTGAGAAATTCTAAGTATTGCTGGTAAAAAAAAGACTAATAGAAGATCATTTTGGGAAGGAAAAAAAGACGTTGGAAGATAATATTTCTTCCCCATGAATTAATAAAGTGTACTCTACAGCAAATTAGGGCGCGACTTTAGCTACAAATTTTGATTGGTGTTTTTTATTAAAGGTGAATCGTCAACAAGCCAAGTTCATAAAGCTCATGATTTGGCAAAAATTTGTGCTCAAATTTGTTCATGAATCACCTCTAATGTTTCCTAATGTTGTTTCCCCGGCCCCATTGTAAAAAAAATAGTAATAAAGTGTACATGTTACAACTTACAAGATTATTTACATGTATCCTAAATATATATCCTCTATCAAAGGGGAAAACTTTTACATATCTCCTAAAAATATGCACTCTAGCAGTTGGAAAATGTTACATATTTATTCTAATTATTATTTACTCTTAATTATCAATTGATTTTTTTTTTCATTTTCCTAATATTAGTGTACTCTCTATATATAGTTGATATCAATCATTAACACCTAATTGTCTTATGGTGTTAAAATGGCAAATGGATTCATGCTGTTGTAAGCTTATGAATTACTAATGTTGGATTACACATCTAAAAGTTTGTGATGAAGTGAAGGAAATGACATTGTTGATAAGTGGATAAGGGCAATTTTGTAAAGCAAAAGTCAACAAATAAATCTCCGACTTGTTTCAGACAAATATTATACTCCATTTGCAATTAATTAAAGTGGGTGACGTGGTTGGAATTTCTCATAAAAATTCGACCTTTAAGAGTTAAGACAATCAAATCAAATCAAACTGATGATAGTTGTTGCATAACATGGATCATCTTCACACTGTACTGTAGACTGTAGACTGTAGTCTGTAGTACACTAATACTGTATGCAGACTAGTAAGAAATGTAGGAGTCTCAAATATTAATAATGAGTAGCACAATCCAAAAGGAAGTGGACATGGAGATTTATAGGCGGGCCATGCAAATGCAAAGGGCCATGCAAATGCAAATGCAAATAGCAATATTATTATTCATGCATTCACCCGTAAAAATGTAGCTATCTTATTTTGTGAATAAAGCAAATGGAGCTTTAACGAACTAATAAGGACAGCTCAATGACTTTTTAAACACATGAGAAAAAAGGCCGTTAGCCCATCTTCATCACTGCGTTTTCATTTTCAATCAAAATGATACTTTACTTCCAATCTAGAATCTAGATGCTACAAAGAACATGGGAGAGAAATTAAAAGCAGTCTCGTCAGTAAAAGGAAGTTGAAAAAATGCAAAGTTTTGATAATTGATGGAAAATAACAGTCAGTCTTAAGTCTTAACTAGCTGATCACAAATAAGTGGAAACTGGAATTCTGGAAAACGAAACTTCTTTAGCTTTCATCCTCAATGATTTTCTTTCTACCTAAGAGGATAACTTTATTACAAAAATGATTTCCCTTTTTTCTTGTTTACGGGTATACTCCCTTCATGCGTCCTAATTTAATTGCAATGTGGTTTGGTCGTTGTCCATGAAGTTCAGAAGAAATTAGGTTAATTTGAGGCCATAATTTGGGGATAATATATAGTGAAATCTATACAAATATATTAAAAGGCATTCGAACACAAGATCTTTGAAATGAAATGTGAGTGTTTAACCACTAATCTACTCCAATTTCAATGCTTAATGTCTCAAAGTAAAACATAATAAAGTCTTATAATTATATGTAATTATAAAGACATAGACAAACTTTTTTGATCACTAACACTTTTATCAAATAATAACATTCTCTTACCCTTATTCTATTCAAATTGGTATTTTTATCCCCAATTTCTTAGAAGTTTTTTTAAACAACTCATCACACCATAATGTCCATTTTTCAATTACGCACTAGACAGAATATTACGAAACCTAATAAAATCAATTATGAAATTTATGTATAATACTATAATTGATAATGTAACTGACCTGGGGCATCGCCCGGGCCAAAATACTAGTATTAATTAATTAACGGAGTGAAAAATGTTGCAATTATTTTAAACGAAGGAGTAAAACAGTTGTTGTAAGGATGAAATATATTTTACTTCTCTAAATAAAGGAATATCATATCTAATGATCCTAATTTTCTTTCCTCTTTCTCTTCTCATATATCACATTCATCCACTCCCACCCATTTGCATTTAACTTTTTTTTTTGCAAGAAACCACAAAAGAAAATTAATCTACAATTATATTTTCTTTGAAGATTAATTTTTAAAACATCAATATCTATTAAGAATATTTTTCATCTAAACCAAACAAGTCTAACAGCTTATTTGGTAGAAAGGATTTGGAAGGAAAATAAAGGAAGTGTAAGGAAATTCGTTAGTTTTTAATGTTTGGTTCAAAAAAAAAAAGTGAAAGAAAATCGAAGAAATTAGAAGGAAAGACTCTTTAATAAAATTTTACTTTCCTTTCTTCCCAAAAGTGGGGGAATTTGGGAGGAAAGAGAAAATTTAAACCAAATATAAGAAGTTAAGTTTTTTTTTTCCCTTTATCTTCCCTTCTTTTCCAATATGTTCCTTTCCTTTACTAAAAATTAACCAAACCGACTATACGTCAAAGAAACCCCAAGTATCGGTCAACTGTGTAACTTATATATGTATATATGTTATATTTTGTGGGTTTGATATTTGACTAGAGAGCGAGTAAATATACATTAGGAAATCATGAAAGATTAGGGAATAATACTATTACCATAAATTTGAAATTTGGTGTGTCTTTTCATATTAATCGCAAATATTATATATACTTTCCCTGTTTCTTTTAACTTTACTCACTTCACTTTGGGGGAGAACCAATGAGGAAGTAAAAAAGTATAACAGATAAACTGAAAAGTGAGAGAGAAACTAAAAAAGTTGGTTAAAATGTTTAAAAGTGGATGACATGAGTGGAAAAAGAGAAGAAAGTAGATGATTGATGCATGTTACAATGAAAAAAAAGCAACAATGTGTAAATTAAAAGAAACATACCAAAAAAGAAAGTGCATAGATTTAAAAAGGAACGAAGATAGTATATAAGAATAATCTTAACTTTGGTGATATCCTTCCAATATTGGCCCTAATTCAATTAATTTGATTAGATTAATGACTAAAAATGAACATCTCACCTGATCTAATTAGCCATGACAACCTAATGAGTGGCAAAGAGAAATGACTAATGAGGGAGAAAATTAGAAATGCGGTCCCAGAAAAGTGTAAAATTGAACATGTTAAATATATAATACTACTATGTATTACTCATGTTCATGAACTAAAATGTGAATGCTTAGAGGATGTCCACTCATGATCTAGAAAAACATGTCATCCTTCTCTCATCAACTTTCTCTTTCATCTTACAGAAGTCGATCATGGCTTATTGACAAATGCATCGCACTCATGAGTCATGACTAGAAAAAAGAGCATCATCCCAAATTAAAAACTCAAGTATATATAGAAAATTTAAAGCGAAAGTACATTGAATTAAAAGTGTGTAAAAATATAACAAATTGATGTCTATTTATAGATCTCAAAAAATTATGATTGTTGGTAACTTTTTTTTAGTTTGTAATTTTTAAGATATTTCAAATTACAAATTTTGAATTATAATTTATGCATGT
Source organism: Beta corolliflora (assembly GCA_947648045.1). Taxonomy (NCBI): domain Eukaryota; kingdom Viridiplantae; phylum Streptophyta; class Magnoliopsida; order Caryophyllales; family Amaranthaceae; genus Beta; species Beta corolliflora. The sequence goes on from CANSZD010000829.1 coordinate 48,428, forward strand.
GGGCCCTACCTTCACTTGCTCTATGACTCATTTCATGACTTAGATCATGGGATTATCTAAATTGAGATTTGTCATGGCGTAACCCAAATTAGATCACCAAAAGAACATTAGTGCATATCCATAATTTTTTTATCAAGCTTCATGATATATTTTCATGATAAAAAAATACACGAGTGGTCATGCTAACGGTGAAAGTGAAACCCATTAACTAAGGACGTGTCTATGTCAACTTAATCAAGATCTTCTGTGCTGGGCCAAACCAAGTGAGCGTATATCATATGTCTTGATCCGTTGCACTATGGCTGGCTACTTATTAATAGTTTTAGGCCCATTCCCGTTATATTTGTGAATTGACAACCTTTTTCCTTTTTATTGACGGGCGAGATATGTCAGCTGTTCACCAAAAAAAAAAAAGATTTATCAGCTCCAGCCTCCAATGGTTTTTTTTTTGGGAAGGAAAAGGTAGGCTAAACTTATTCAGTAATTTAGTGTCCATTTGACATCATTGTCAGTTTACAATTTTTGATTTTATGAATATAAAAATTATATGATATAATGGTATAATAAACTTGAAATTAATCATACTTATGCCAAATATGCCATTTTTACCAAACTACTTTTTCGGTTTCCATATTTTTGTTTTTGCCAAGTATTTCAAAAAAAAGACGATAACGAAAGAGGAAAACATTAATTTTCTAATTTTTCTTTATTTGATCAAAAAGAGGTAAAAAATAGTAGACGGTGTACTTAATTAAGACTTCTATTCGAATTCAAATGGTACTCATAGATTGATATTGTCTCCATTCTCCACGAGATGATCAGGTCTTCCTGCCACATAAAAACGGATACTCGTCGTTTGGAATTTAGATCAAACACATTGACTTTTCTATAGTTTTTGTTACGGGGACTTTTCTATAGTTGATGCTTATATTTCATGTGACATATAGGAAGAGAGGGAATATATATTTTAAAATATATAATGATATATATCATCAAGTAAAATGTTTTAAAAAAAAATCAACATTTAATTTTTAAATATATTAAATTTTACTAATATATGATTACGAGTTAAGTAAAATCAATATGAACTATCCAAAAACTATCACCAATTCCCTTTAGAAAAAGCATAATTTAAAAAGGGTCAAAATTTAGGTGAAGAGAACGTAACTAAACTGCCGAGTTAGTAAATTGTAAAGTTAGCATGTGATACTATGATATTGATCCGATCCATGCATATATGCAATATGTGGTTTCAATTTTTATTACTCACTTGCGAACAATCACCATTCACCACCACTCTTTCCTCTACAATTAGGGTTTTCTTCTGTACCAAATAGAAAGAGAACGAGGCCAACAAAAGAGTGGTGACTTGTAAAGCTACCTTCCCATGTTCACAACTCACTGGTTCCCATTTATCTATGGCCACAAAAACCATATCATCAATGCATGTACACCCTTTTTTTTTGTTTTTTTTATAGTAAAATGTTTACATGGACATCTCATATCTTACTTTCAAGTTCCCATCCAATATGTAGCACGAAATGGTAAAAAAAAAAAGAAAAAAAGTAAGGTGTTGATATAATTGCTAAGGTCGCCACTCCAATATAGATATTTTTTTGGAGATAGTTGACCAAGTTTACTGAAGGTTAGATTTAAGGTTTGAGGTCAAATCCTACAAAAATATACTTTGAGAAATTTTCCCGTTTTTCTCCTTTTAAAGTATTGATTATCTTACTCTAAAAGAATATAAAAAATAACTCCGTCTAATTGAATCCCACTCTAAATATAAAGTTTTTCATTTATAGATGTGGATTACCCAATAGGTGGATGTGGCTATCTCTCTTTAATATGATAATTTGCATTAATAAACATACAAATGTAGTATGTAAAGTTAAATGGTAGTCAATGTCATATAGTTATGCAGTCATTAAGTTAAGTGCAGTGAAAGGGGTTCAGATATACGTAGTCACTAAGAAAAAATCCTTGAGACGAAATAATAAAAATTACAAAACTTTAAAGTTATTCATTCTTTAATTTGAGTTTATTTTCTTTTCTAGTGTCTATTTTAATCTCTTTGTTGATCATTATTCTTTGCTGCATTTTAAAGAATGTGCTTTAAATTTCTTTGTGGATTTCAAATAAGGTGCTTTAAATTTACGTCTCTCACTACTATAGAATTACAGAATTTCTTTGTTAAATTTTTCCTTTATTGTCGATCTTTTGACGAATATTTCAATAACTAAGAAAAATGGGCGTAAAAACAATGGAAATAGGACCATCACTTCAGCATACCAATGTTGAAAGTATAATGTATAAGAAGAGCGATGAAGGTGGGTTGGCACTTGGCAGGTCAAAGGCAGCGATCGCCGTGCCGTGGCCCGTGGGTTTGGTTGCTGCCTAGTGCCTATGGGCCCTGCCAATGCCATATTTATTCCGTGGAACATCATTAAAAGCAAGGTAAACTCGCCAAGTCAATCCCAAATTCCCAACATTTAATTAAATTTTAACCATTAACATCCATGGGCAATTGGGCATGGCCCTCAAAACTCAAAAGTAAAAAAACAATACCACCTTCTTCCCCTTTTGTTTCTATCTCCTCCATTTACTTCACCTAGTTCGGCATAGCCACCCCTCTCACCACCATCCTTATGATTTCCCTTCAAGAAAAACAAAAAAAAAACAACCCATTTGTACACAATTGTTTGGGTGATTTTCGTTTTTTCATTCTCAAAAGTAAAAAAACAAAATCTAAAACTATGGGTAGATTTTACCATGAACAAACAAAAATCCATTAAAAACAAATTAATCCCAGAAGATTGTTGTTAAATCTGATTAACAATTTTACAAACAATCCAAGAAAAGAGGAGCAGAAATATGATTATTTGATAAAAGATGGTTCTTTGAAGAGTTCAGAATCTAAATTTTGTCAATTCGAGCACGAAATTATTGAGTTCAATTCCCACTTCAGAAACCAACACGCCGGGAAACAACCTCGACATCAACTTCGCCGGAGTCTGTGAGTTGGTTTCGACAGAGGAGAGAGAATTTGGGGATTTGAAAAGGGAATATTTGAGTTGGTTTCGTCAGGTGGTTTTCAACAGTGGAGGAGAGAGAAAGAGTAGAAGAGTAGCGAGGAAGACTGGAAGATAGTCGATTTCTTTGGCTAGATTATTGTTAATTGTTTTGGTTGAGATAATATTGAGCCGTTTAGATGGGTAAATTTAGATGAATGGCTAAAATTAGCCTAACTCTACCATGTAGAATTCTACTATAACTCTAGAATATTCTTGATTTCTATGCTCTTAACAACCAACAATTTTGAATTAGCAAAAGCATCAGTGCAGTTTTGCGGCGGCATCGTCTTATAATTATAATTACGTATATTGCTTATTGAAAAGTTTAAGTTTGTTTTCAGACTTGAGTTAAGTTACTTTTTGCCATCTTAGTGGAGGACACATCTTCAATTTGGCCCCTCAGGTAAATGGACTATTTTATTTCTTCTTTTGGTCCCTTTTATTATAATAATTTCATGATTCCAACTGCATCCTACATCGTCCTTACTCTTTACTTTGATTGATTCTGCTAGCCTCACTTTGTTTGCCCTTTTCGCATTTCAACTAGCTAAGCATGAGATTAATACTTTAGTTAAATATCTTCACCGTCTTTAAATATACTTCCATTTGTTGTTCCTCATGCTATTGTGTTTGTTTCATCTACTTCTAAATCCATATTGTCTTTGTGTTCTGCTCAACTTTTTCTCAGGAGAATAGATATTCATTAAGCCTTGAAATAATTTCCTATAAATTCAGATTATTTAAGATTAATTACGATAATTTCAGAATAAGTTGAATAGAACACATGCTTAATGTCACTTGTGTAACTTTTCTAAAGAAATTTTGTTTCCTTTTGAATCCGCTAATTTCACAACTTTTGATCCATTTTAACTAGTTTTGCCATAATCAAGAAGTTTATATGCTACATTTAGATTCTATTGGACTCTTTGACATGAGACTATTCAAATCATGCACTATCTGGATTTGTGATACAATACTCTAGTCTAGAGACTATGGCTGGCAGCTTTAGCCTATGTGTTTGAGCATTGTTGTTTGACTAATTATGAATTATGATGTACTCCATGGTGAATTGGCTAGTTTACTCGACCAGAGAAATTAGAGAAAGTGAACATAGCTGCCTGTGGTGATATTTGCTATTGTAGACTCTATTATGTCTTCAAAGACATATATGCCCCTTCTAAAAGGCATAAATATATCTGGAAGCTCATCAATTCAATGCTGAGGTCTACGAACTGCTATAATTAATTTGTTAGTTAGTTGTCATTTGTATTATCTTCTCTTCTTCCTGTATTGTTGTGCATCTACATGACTACACTATAATAGCACACTACTATTATAATGCAATAAAGAATTAGGTAAGTGGTTTCCTTGGTCTCACATGTATGTTCTTTTGTCCTTTGTCAAGGATTTGCATTATTAACAATCTTGATTGAAGATGCAACAACAGTAAGCCTGTTTTATTTAGGAGCTGAAGTTTCTGTTCTTGTTTCTAGTGAAGCTGTATAGAGAACAATGGCTGCCCGTGAATTTGCGCAGATCAATAGAGATCATGAAACAAGCGACTCAAAGGCAAAGTGTAGCAATTCTCTAGGACAAACTAATAGTGCTAGTACATCGATTGGAGGGCCATCTTTTAGTTTTCCTTGTGAATTTCATTCACACCTGGATGAGGATGCAAAATCTCAGAGTGTTTCTCGCACAGAAGAAGTTGGAGACCAGGCAAACAGTATCCCATTATCTGTAGATAATTCTGCGGAAAATGGAGTTGCTCCTAGTCAGCTGATGTCGAATGATTCAATAGCAAGAGGAAGCAGTAGCGGAGCCTCACTGAGAAGGTTATTTAGCCTGTCTGGTGCTTCACGACCTCACTTGGACGAGGATTTAGAAAATGAAATTGTTTCACAAGCTGGAGATATTGGAGACAGGACAATTAGCAGAAGAGGTAGTCAAAGAGAGAGTGCACGATTTTCCGTGGAACAAGGGGTAGTTTTTCCAATCCCGGAAGAACTATTGGATTCTTCTGGATTTTGGTCCCATGATTATTCCAAGTCAAACACAATCTCTCCTGTATCACCATTTGTGTCAGAAATCATTACTCCGCCTCCCACCAATGCTCTCTTACCCAATAAACGAGTAAGTTCACCTTTAGATATATTGGCTACCGCTTTTGCTTAATTATCGTACGATTTGAATGGTTCATGTGCTCCAGCTTCACCAAATTATATTATCCAAATATAGGAGGAGAAGAAAGAGCTGCCACCAACTCTTGAATACGGTGCCTACCTCATACATTTGGCTGTCTTTGGAATTCTTGGGGTAAATGCTTTAATTGTTTGTCATCCATGATTTTTGATAGAATATCTTCCTAGCATAGTGTTGCTCCTGGTACCTTTTCTCTTTAATTTATAGCTCCTGAGATATAGTGTTGAACCATGTGCATGCTCATACTTAATCTTTGTATTTTTGTTTTATTATATATTAGGCTCACACACTAATTTGATTAGAGACTGGTCATAAACATTGGATGTAGTGAGGGTTTCATGATATTGGAAAATGAGTCTGCCATTACATATCGTAAGTAGAAAGTCCTGCGCCTACACATTTTGCTGCCAAATTGAATCTTGTATTCCGGCATCAAGTCTATATTGTTCTCATTTTGCAAACAGGGATTAGCCTTTTTGTACAAATGTAACTCTTGCTATAATCTAGCATGTAATCAAATAAGATGAAATGATACTAAGGAATAGAAACTTTAATAGTTTTCTGACTTTTGAGTGCTTCAATATTGCTTTCCTATTATATAATATGAACAAAAGTATTGGATTGAGCCATAGTGTGTGATCAATAATGATTTTCTTTAACAACCATTTGTAGTTGTACTTTTAGAAGATAAAAGGGTTGTCCGTTGATGGTTTGGATATTATGGGTTAGAAAAGTTCTTAACACAATAAAGATCCTAGGAGGTAATTGACTGACTGAAGGTAGTGGCTGATGCACATTTGATCTTATCAGAGACCTCACAGTTGCTAGCCCGAAATCGTGCATAAATTTTCAAGAATATGAACTTCAAAGAATGAACAGCTCTACATGTGTCTCACTTGATAAAATTTCCTAGATCTACCAAAGGATGAAGATGAAGGCAGTTATAAAGAAAATTTTAAGCAGTTATAATATGTTTTTTTTTATTATGTAATGACAACGGCATACAGGCTTTCACATGTTACGATTGTAGCTTGAGTCTTGACTTTGCAACATCTTATGTCACAGGTCCTAACCAGGTATCTACTACAGAAATTGTTTGGCCCAGGTGATGTAGGTGTGACAAGTGATGGAAGCATTCTATATCTTGATCTCCCATCAAATATGGTACTCTTCTTTCTTAATTTAGGATGATTATTCAATGGCTACAAGAAAATTGTAGCCATTATAACTATTGAAATCTTAGCCCTTTATATTTATAGATTAATTTTGTCCATTGATTTAACTGAACCTTGAAAACATAGAAAAATGGAGAAAAAGTCATTTTTTTCCTTTTGGACTATTTTTCCTTTATTTCTTTAGATTTTTAATCACCATTAACAAAAAATTGTGGAAGATAAAGCCAATTAATATATATAATTTTTAATGTACAAATTTATTAATGTTAAATATTAATAATAGTTTAATTATAAAGTCAACTTAATGAATTGTGTGGATTTAAGATTTAAAATGAATGGTCCAAGTCACAAAAGTTATGGTGGTTACAATTTTATTGTAGCCATTGTAAATTTGTCTCTTAATTTAATTGTCTTATATGAGTAAGTAGTAACTAGTCCTTCGATTCACTAGATATATAGGTTTGAGAAAGTGACTAACTCTTAGGTGCTCAAACTCCTGTCCAAAGGTTTTACTTTCTTTTCTATGCATTCTTGCAAGTACTCAGAACAACTCTTTCTTCAACATTTGACTTTTCTACCTCAACAAGCAAGAAATAGGATAGGTTACATATTCTTATCTGATTTTGGGAATACTTGTAGGTTGGTTCATTCTTAATGGGATGGTTTGGTGTTGTTTTCAAAGGCAAGATATCACGTATGTCAGATCACCTAGCAGTTGGTCTTTCCACTGGCTACCTAGGAAGCCTTACCACATTCAGTGGTTGGAATCAGAAAATGCTCGACCTTAGTGTCAGTGGCCATTGGGTTCTTGCGCTGTTGGGCTTTGTTATAGGTAATTGGCTTTTGACAGCAACAATGTCCTTTGCTTTTTTACTGTCAACTTCTTATTTGAAGTTTATGATACCAAATTTCTCCACCTTTGCTCCCTCTCAGGATTGTTCCTTGCTGCTTATTCTATTATCTTCGGGATTGAGACAGCCAGGGGTTTTAGCAGGCTTCTTGAAATTACTGAAAAAAGTTCGAGCTCCAGCAAGTTGAGTTTGAATACCTTTAAGAGTCACCTGCTAGTTTTATCAGTGTTGATGCTAGTGTGGGGTGGTTTGTTGACCACAAGTGTGATCTTGGAGAAGAAAGAGTTTAAAGATGGCGGGAGTGGTGCTCAACTTTGGTTGGGTTGTCTTGTCGGTCCCTTAGGGGTTTGGATGAGGTGGTGGCTTGCTCGACTAAATGGGCGTGGGTTGGGGAAGGCAGGAAGGTGGAGATGGGTCCCATTTGGGACATTGGCTGCTAATGTCTCTGCAGCATGCATGATGGCAGCTCTTGCTACAGTGAAAAAAGCAGTGAGATTCTCCCTAATTTGGAAACTTTCTTGAATTTTTATTCAGCTCTTGCTACAGTGAAAAAGCAGTGAGATTCTCCCTAATTTGGAAACTTTCTTGAATTTTTATTCTGAATTGTATTCAGAATGGAAAATGAAATAGTACATTTTTCAATGCTCTACAACTATTAATTGTTTGCTTTCATCTGGTTTGCTTGGAAATTGTTAGATCTTAGTTGAGTTTCTAAAAGTTTTGTGTGCTTGGTATAGGTGAATACGAAGGACTGTAACACAGTTGCCTCGGGAGTACAATTTGGTCTGATGGGATGCTTAAGCACTGTTTCCACGTTCATGGCTGAATATAATGCAATGAGAGAGAGCAGTCATCCCTTCAGAGCATATGCATATGCATTGATCACTATTGGAATTTCATTTGGTTTCGGAACCTTGATATACTCTGTACCTGTGTGGACATTGGGGTACAGTTAAAGCTCGAGAATATTCTAGCATCACTCAGGATCCAAAAGCTATATTCATATCTAACTTCATTGTTCATGAAGAAGTTCGCAAATAAAATTTGCGGTTTTGAAAAGTTGTGTAAATTGAAGTCGATTAGGCAATTTCATTTCTGCTGATGCATATACAGTTGAATAAAACCATTGTAAATTGGTAATGATAGAATGTTAGAAAACAGTACACATACCGTTGTAGTATTAGACAAGTCTTTTTCTTTTCTTTTTATTACATTGAGCCAAATTTTTATAACGTGTGATTCTTCCAATGACAGATTTCAGCCAATTGATGGAGCATTGATTCATGTTATTGTGATTATGAGAAATCTGCTAGAACATGTCATCAAGAACATGACCAGAAGAGGTAATTTAGAGATTTATTTGGAAAGTAATTTGATAGATAAGATACAAAACTATAGCTGTGTCATTCAGAAGTAAAGATAATGGAGATGGAAGAATATTCGAATTTCAAAGGTACTGCACTAGTAGTAGTAGTACTGTAGTAGACAAAGCAAGTGAGTCTGCCTTCACTGAGGGAGCTTGTTAAGCTTGCAATACTTGTAATCAGCAAACTTCTTAGTCTTGTAGTTAGCAGGATTTTGTTCGTTGATGAGCTCTGGGATAGGCCCCACTTGGTGCTGTGGTGGGGGTTCAATGAACACCGGCCAAGACATCCTTGTTTTCTCTTTGGTCACAGTTGTTCTGTGAAGCACTGCTTTGTATTTTCCATTGCTCAGAACCTGTCATTGCATTCATGGTTTCCCCAAGGCCCACATGCACCAGTTTGTGTCAAAAATACCATAACGCAAAATGTAATTTAAGTTGATATTGATATTGTACAAAACTTGAAAATCACTAAATTGTCACCTATTCATTAACTATGCAGATCATGTGGTCCTAATTAAGTACTGCAGCAAGTCGTAGAACTCTGTGGTTCAGTTATGCGAGCTACTTCACAATATCACTCGTTAATCCAATAAAGTAAACGATAGCTACCACCTAACCCATCAACATGATCCCCGTGAACCCTTAAATAACTCACGAACTCCTGAATAAAGGTAAAGCTTATTCACCACTAGAATATATACCTCTTGTTGGGTCACCTAACCAAACTTCCACATCACTACATTTGACTAATTTTCTCTCAATCTCTCTTTGCCTAAAAAACAAGCACTAGTCCATATTTTAACAGCAGTACACTTGAATGACAATGCATATGGTCTAGGCTAAAATAAAAGAAGCGAGCTCGCAATCTTTTCAAAAAGTGTTTTTTTTTACAAGGTCCTTTTGATTCTTGGAGATGTTTTAATCCTATCTCTATACCCCATCTAATCCCCATCCCCCTAAAAAAATACTCTTATCATTTTTTTCATCCCTTCTCCCTCATCCGTATCCTTCCTCTTGTGAATATTTTTTCTAGGAATAAGACATTGATTAGAAAAATAAAAGTAAGACGGAAGTAAAGTATAATAATAGGTAGGTCATACTCATACCTCAAGTTGATCACCAATGTGGATGATAAGGGCATTGGGTATATAGTCGACATTATACCAGAGTCCATCTCTACAAACTTGAAGGCCGGCAACATCATTGGGGACAAGAATGGTAAGCAAACTCAAATCGGTGTGAGCCGGCACTCCAAGTGCTAATTCAGGGCATGGACATGGTGGATAGTAATTGATCTTTGCCAAATATACCATATCTTCACCGCCTCCTGCTTCCTTCATCTTATTCTCTTCAAGACCAAGTCCTTTGGACCAACATTTCATTAGCTTTTCAGTTACCCCTCTTAAGTATTTCGCGTACTCTTCATTTGCCTCCCTGCATCCATATTTCTACCTCCACTCAGAATCACCATTTTTATTATAACACAAAATAATATTTTCAGGTACAGTTCAACAAGAACATATATCAAAATTCAGTTTTTGAAAGCATATATGGAGACACATCCACCAAATCTTACATAACACAAGTTATATATTTATGTTATAACTATTAAAAACAAGGGTTATGCTATATGCAGCCCTAAGGGTTGCATATAAGACATAAATACACTACTTTAACGGCCCGTTTGGTAGTTGGTTATAAATGGTGGTAATGGGAATGAATTTGTATATAAATTTATGAAGAATATCATTGTCCATTCCCATGGTAATGCTAATTTATCCTAAAGTGTCTACTTTTCTTCTTGAATTTTCATTCCCATCCAATACCACCTTGTAGGTGGTAATGAGTGGTAATGAAAATTGCTTCCCCTTGGAGACAAAAACACAAGTTTAGGAGTAAGATTACTTGCCCATGTAGAAAAAAATGCCTCTTTATGGAGATTTTAAGGGTGCTTCCCCAATAACATTACACTTAAAATTCATTCCCATTACCATAATTTATTAACGACTACCAAACGGGCCGTAAATGGAAATAAGTTGTGAATTTATGGAAAAATTATGCATCAACCGATGCAATAAATGATCAATTAATACATATTTTTTCTATTTTTTCTAAGGGCTGCATATAGCTGTTCCCTAAAAACAAAGGTAGTGAATAATTGTGTGAAATTCCGTGTACATATTTTGTGAAATTAATCATATTTAATTATGTTTAAGAACGATATGAATGTTCCATTACAGTCAATCAACTGACTAAGTGAATAATTCCGTGTACATAAGACCAAAAGATTTGATTGAAGAGTTTTAATAAATGAAGAACATGACTTCCTCCCCAAAAGGAACACAACTCCACCCCCTACCAGCAAAGGTTTAATGTTTATCCCCTTTTCATTAAAAAACAGAGTATTCAAAACATCAAAAACATAGAATTGAAAAGAAAGAACATGTAAAAATGTAATGTGTTGGATAAGAAAGTATAGTTAAAAGAGTAATAAATGAGAAGTGAAGTACCTATAAGATGGAGGGTTGGTGGGCCAAAAATGGTAGTTAATGGCGGAAGGAGGCCAAATGTTATGAAACAAGTGATCAACCCAAGATCTAATTGAAACATCATCTTGTTTTCGTTTATTACTAAGCTTAGTTCCATAACCTTCAGCACCTTGATAACCTGGAGGTGGTTTTGCATAAACCTCTTTTTCTTCCTGGGGAAGCTCAAAGAATTCTTTCCCAACTCTCTGCAAATTATGAATCACTTGAGTTGGTATTCCATGGTTAACTACTTGGAATAAACCCCATTCTTCGCTCGCCTTCGATATCAAACTCACTACTCTTTCTTCATCAAGGTCGTTGATATCAATGGTTGGCACTTCAAGCACAGACCCATGCACCGTTGTTATTGCTGGCTGCTCATTCTCTGACCTTATGAACTCTGATGGAATGCTATTTATTGACATTTTACCTCCATTCTTATTCAACTTTAAGGCTATGTTCTGCACTTTTTCTACCTCCATTAGATATGAACTCAGGATTAGGAGTGCAACTTTCTATTTATTGTGTTTAATTTTTGGTGGTTATTACCATGCGAGAAATGAAGTCCTTTTATAGAGCCTTATTTAGCGCAACTACCCCTGTTTCTTATTAAGAGTTCAAAAGGTAAGAATTAAGAGATATTTTAGGGGTCGTTCATTATAATTAATAATATTTGAGGAGTGCTTGGTACAAGGGAGAGGACGAGCTGAGTTCATTGCTTTAAAAGTGACAACGTTTTCACGTTTCTATGTCATATGATATATGACGTGGGTGCATGTGGTTCACTCTATAGATGTTACCAACCACGTAACTTATGCCCTTATACAACTACACTACCAATTTACTCTATCGTTTGAATGCCTTCATCACTACCATTTCTTGATCCTTAAACCTAACCACCGTGATGCTATGATCATCCTCTACATAGGCTTATGTAAATATATGAAGTATAAACAAACTTTGAGACTTTCTAAGTGGAAAGTTGTTGAATCTCTTTTTACTTTTTGTTTCCTACAATTATTTAATGTATTTTCTTATTTATAATGGAGTAGAATGAATAAACGAGCTCAAACTAATACAATTATGATGGTAAAAATTGTCTCATATTCCAAGCGTGGTATGCCAAAACCCTTGGAGAGTGAGGGAGGTAATAAGGCATAAGCCATCTCACTCTCCAACATTAGTGCTCCAAAACCCTTGCGGATGAGGGGGAGGATAAAGATACAAGACCTCATTTCACACTAAAGAAAGTACAACTTCTCGATCCTCAGATTTTCCAACTTTCTAAGATATGATATCTCAATGTATCCATCAATCAAATACACTTAGTATCTTAGTAGTCGTACCACATCCTTCTATTCAGGAGAAGATAAAATAAAATTATCACCGTACAAATTCAGATGGGATATTATCACATGATCAACTGTTATGTAGATTTAAGTGATATTGCAAGGTATAGCAACAAACTAAAGAACAGTCCCAATTTCCTAAAGCCAGAGTTTATGGCAGTTTTCAAGTTTATACACAGGATGTCACGACTCACGATACAATTCCAATAGAAATCAGAAGGGCAACAATGGGGACATTATGATATTTTTTTTCAGCCACCGCAGCAGGAACCACATGCGGGAAGTGAGCCTGAACAATGAAAAATTAAGTTAAGACGAGATCTGAAAGTTCAAAAGTGAGATTCTAGGAGGAAAAGGAACTCACTATGATCTGCACCACGAACATCCCTCAATCCGCGAACATTGTCTAACCCACGTGGCGGTCCAGGAGGCCCACCACCATATGGGCCCCTTCCACCACCAGGGCCACCACCATCCCATTTCTTGCTGGACCCAGATGATTTCTTATAAGCATCTGACTTCTCCATCTGCAACTCAGAACACGAGTATCATGTATTCAGATAACTGCACTGCAGTTGAACCATATCAAACTGCATATAATTAAGTAACAGCAGCTTCATACTCACCGAGAACATTGTTGTAAAGAAAACTACAATGAAGTTGACAATAGACCAGAAGAAATCAGATAATGTCTTCAAACGCCATAGTGATTGCTTCGACTTAACAACACCTGGCAACGAAAATGAAAAGCTGGGTAAGTAGCTGTGAGAAAGGATTTGCAATATTGCTTCCAGAATAAAACCACGATTCCCCCCCCTCCCCCCGGAAAAAAGAAAGAAAAAGCAACAAGTACGGACACAAACAATTCAACTTCCCAGAGTCCAAAAGTATAAACATCAGAAAATTCAAGAAACTACATGTCAGATGTTCAGTAAAACAAGAATTCTAGTTGCACGAGAGCAAAAAATGTCAGATACTAGTAGAACATCTTCCAAGAGGAGGCAATTAGAGGCTTTCCTCCCAAAGGGACACATAAGACAATATTTTTCCTAAGAGGACAGTTCCGAATTAAACTGTGCTTAAAAGTGAAAAAGAAAGACCCTAATACTTTGTTGGATAGCAAGCATGAAGAGAAAGATAGGGAAGGGAAGGAGGGGGAAGGGGAGCAGAGAGAGCTTGCATTTTCCTTCCAAATCTTTCAACATTGGAAGGATATGATATATTACCTCCCTTTCCCTTCTCTCAGGGTTCCATCATATTCATCCATCCAAACAAACTATGACAGCGAAGACTAGAGATGACTTGAAAGATCTCTAAGAGGTAAATTCTGATGAACCCTTTATATCAGGTATAACAAAACAGATAATGTCGTCAACAAACTGCAAGCGAGAGAAACAGACATTCTCTAAGCTAAATTCACGCTCCTCAACAATCACAAAATAACAATTGATGGGATTAGAGCGTCATGACGTCATCTTATGTTAATTCCCTAGAAGAGAGAAAACACCCTATCAGAGTCACAGCAGCTAAATTGAAGAGGTTATACACCCAATTCCAGCCCCAAATCCACTACATCCACGTAGCACTGAATCCTTTCCCATCTAAAACTTATCCAGGAAATATCAGTTAATTCAATCATAAGCATTCTTAACGTCAACTTGAAACTACATCCCCTCTACCACTTCTATCCACCTGTGGCTGAAACAGAACTAGTCTCCAATCAGAAAAAAAGCAAGCAAGAGATGTAAACCGCCTCTATAACAAATTCTGCTCACTTAACAAATCTCCAGAGCGTATCTTACAGGTTTAAAGGCCTCTCATTACAATCCCCCAAGAGAGGTAAAACACTACTTAGCAGCCCTACCAATTGAATCAAAAACACTGGATTTCCAATCCCGAACACTAAAAGCACTGGATCCATCTAGTACTAGATCCCTTCCTCTTTATAACTTACCTAAAATTATCAAGTAACCCAGTCATAAGCTCTGTTAGAGTCAAGTTTGAAGACCAAAGATCCCTACCTTATCCTCTTATGTTGCTGAACTAACTCCTAAGTCCTAAGCAAGCGAGGCTTCAGCCAGAACTAGTCTCCAATCAACCAAGAGCAATTCAAAAGGACAAATACCATGCAATACCAGATCCCCCAAGCCCGCAGAAAAATCTATTCGTGAAGAAGCAAAAGAAGTTTAAATTCACAATCCTCGAAATGAGAATAAAACATCTAAGAGTCCTCACTCAGTCCTCATCAATAGTCCCCCACCATCTCTGATTAAAGGCCTGCAAAAATCTCATTGCGCATAATTTATTCCCATATAGTAACCAGGGAACATATCTGGGTCGAGAGACACAAAGCTGAACTCTACATGTCAATAATAACACCACCATCACCTATCGAATGCGCAAAAACTTGACCAGAAGACACTGGGAGCTTGATAGGGTAGGATCAATTAATTCTCCCTCTGGGCACTCCATGTATTACCTTTATTCTAAAAAATGTAATTGCCAAAAACATTGCTACCGAATTTCACCAAACGTTTCTCAGCAAGATCTTTGTAGTTTCAATTCTAGCTAGAGCTGCAATTACCATTGTGACTTTAAAAAAAAAAAAAGTAAGCTCGAAAAGGTGCTAAGTAGCAATTTGAGGCATAAATTTTAGAAGGAAAAGAAGCACACAGTACTAATTGCCTAATTTCTACAGCAACTGTATCAAGCATCACAAAGTTGTAGGATGAAATCCAAATAATGATATTTTGGTAAGATAAACAGGTGAAAAAATAAATATGTTTAGCTGCTAAGTAATTAAAAAGAAAACCTAAAATAACGTTTCATCAGCGGAATCAGCCTGATTCCAATCGCACAATAAAGACACCGAAAAGGTAAAAAGAAAACCAAGAGACGAATTCTGCAGAGAATATACAGCAACAAAAGGGACAATCTTCATCATCATAATTCATAATTCATAATTCATATAAATGTGCAGATCGCAATTTGAAATCAATCCAAAACATGGAAGAAAACGAAAATTGATTGTATAGATTGATGGAGAATATACAACAACAAAATTGGAAATTGAAAATTGAAAAAGAAACAACGATTACCCCTCTCGACGTAAGCCATGGAAGACGGAATTTCGTTGGAGAGCCAAGCAGAACCAGGTTGTCTACGGAAGGTAATACAAATTCTTTTCCTATATGATTTATGATGCGGTATTGTTCTACTCCCTCCGTCCCATAATACAGTGCTTACTTCTCATTTTTCACGGGAATTAAGGAAAATGGAATGAGTAGTAGGATTTCCAAAATAATATATTTAATGAAATGCTTTTTTGATACTTTTGTATTGAAACTAGTTATTTATTTTCTTTTTCCTTTAAATAAAATCAAAAGGCAATAAATGTCCCTTGGAATGGTGTAAAAGAATAAATGGGGTCACGTGTTTTGGAGAAAAGTAGGGGTATTTTGGAAAGTTTGTGTAGAAATTAAGGATAATTTAGTCCAAACAAATTGACAAAAAAGAAAATAGGCACAACATTTTGGGACACCAAAAAAGGAATGTGAGCACTATATTATGGGACGGAGGGAGTACTTTTTATTATGTGATTTTTTTCAAACCGAATCATCCTTAGGTGCCTGCCACGTCATTAATTATCCAACCATCTGCATCATAATAACCTATAACCAACTGCCACGTACTACTTCTGCGTCACTTCTTTTTCTTTTTCTGATTTTACCTTAGGTTCCCAATCTGAATTGCTAAACAACGCCATAGAATTTCTAGAACGCCATAAATAAAAATTTTTTTATACCGTATTTATATACTTCGCATTTATTTCCTCTCTCCTCCCTTGACTCACTTCCCCTAACCCCTCCTCCTCCAATTTCAAAAGACACCACCACCACCACCACCATCACCATCTTCTTCTCCACGGCACCACCACCACCACCGTACCACGACACACCACCACCACCGTACCCCGACACATCATCACCACCACCCCTCCTCTCCTCTCGTATTTTTCTTTTTTTTTTGATTTTTTTAAAAAAGGGAGGCGTCCACCATGGACGCCCCACCACAGTGGAGGCGTCCATGGCAGGCGCTCCACCACATGGTGAGGGCGCCCGCCATGGAAGCCTCCACGGTGGTGGGGCGTCCATGGTGGACGCCTCCCTTTTTTTTTTTTGAATTTTTTAAAAAATTAAGGGAGGCGCTCATGGCGGGCGCCTCACCATGTGGTGGAGCGCCTGCCATGGACGCCTCCACCGGTGGTGGGGCGTCCATGGTGGACGCCTCCACCGGTGGTGGGCCTCCCTTTTTTTTAAAAAAAAAATTCACTGTAAATGAAAAAAAAACAGAGAGAGAGGGTGATGGTGGGGTACGACGGTGGTGGTGCAGTGGTGGTGCGGTGGTGGTTGTGCGGCGGCACCGGTGTCCAGTGGTGAGTGGAAGAAGATGGGAGGGAAAGTGAATGGAGAAGGGGATAAAATCTGAAAATGAGAAAATATTAGGGAAGTGAGTCAAGGGGAGGAGAGAGAAAAGAAATGCAAGTATGTAACTACCGTATAAAAATACTGTATTTATGGCGTTACTAGGAAATTCTAGGGCGTTGTTTAGCAAAACCCTTCCCAATTGACCCAAAGCTTTTCTTTTAAGAGAAAATAAACTCACAAATAGTACTATACATCTTATTTTCGACCAAAAAGAAATAACTTACATATTTAAATTAATGGTTTTTTCACCAAGTACTTCCGAATTTTCGGTTTATTCACGAGTACCCTCACACTTTTCACAATACACGGGGTACCGATCAGTTTTATGATAATACACCCAAATGCCCTTAATGACTAACGACGTTAACCGTCGTTAGTCATTAACCCTAATTTTCTATCCCCTAATCATCCTAACCCTAATCCTAATCCCTAACCCTAATCCCATAACCCTAACCCTAACCACCAGTCCACCACCCTCCCTCACCCCAGCAGCCCCACCAGCCCCCTCGGCCCTCCTTTCCCCCCCTCGCAACCATGACCCGCCACCCTCCCCCACCCCCGAGGAGTGGGGTTAGAGGTGCCGAAATTGAATGGGGGGCGCGATGGTGGGGGAGGGGGGGGGGCCTGCTGGGCTGCGGGGGTTAGGGCGCGGGGTGGGGGAGGGGGTGATGGACTGGTTAGGGTTGGGTTTAGGGTTTAGGTTAGGGTTTGGGGTAGGAGTTATGATTAGGGATAGGATTAGGGGTTAAAATAGAAAATTAGGGTTAATGACTAAGCGTCGTTAGTCATTAAGGGCATTTGGGTGTATTATCATAAAACTAAGGGGTACCCCGTGTATATTGAAAAGTGTGAGGGTACCTCGTGAATAAACCGAAAACTCGAAGGTACTTGGTGAAAAAACCGTTAAATTAATTATGATGAGACCACCTCATTTATGCCATGAAAGGATCACTTTATTAGTTAAATCGATACTTTATAAGTTAAAATGGTCACTTTTGGATAATGAGTTACCATGTACTTTAAATGGGTCACTTCTATTTTAAGCGACTATTTTAAAACAACAAGTTATCCTCGTCTTACCATAAATTACGGTAAGTCAGTCTTAGATGAGATTTTGCATAAGAACTATGAAATAGTTTTTATCTATAATTAGAGTTGTTAAAATAAAACAACAAATTTAGAAAGTTTTAGGTAGTTCAATTTGTGGAAAAAGTCTATTGTTGTGGTATTTCTCATTGTTAAAAACTTCGGTTTTTGTCATAGAAACATTCGAAGGGTGGTAAGTGGTTTAGAATTCTGTACATCTAACATGGCCGATATATTAGACGATATACTTATGAAATCATATTGAGTTTGAGAAAACATAAGAATTTTCAAAAAAATATAAAATGTTCTAGAAATGTTGAAGCTATATGTATAGTGCACACCACATGTGAGTATCCCACATTGATAAAATAAGATAGATGGGTTCACTTTATAATGTAAAAGGGCTACTCCCCTTATTGCCATATGGTTTTAAGGTGGAACCTCCTTTGTCTTGTGAAGTGGACACTTCTGTACTTCTATTAATTACCCCAAATGTTGTAAACTGATTGGAAATTTGGAATCTCAACCTCTCAAAAGTCACAAATTACAATGGTAAAATGGTAATGTTGTGTTGAGTTGAACCAAGCATCAAGTTTTATACCAAATAGTCTGATCACCAAAAAAATAAAAAATAAATTAAAATAAAAAGTTTAGTCTTTGGCAGTCCCAGTGCCCCACTTGAAACTGCAGAAAATGGCAAGCAAGCTTATCTTGCTGTGCTGCTTGCATACTACTAAACTGAGTATTGCTGTTTAAGTGCGAGTTGTGCTGTGCATAATCCCTTTTCCGTCTCAATGTATACCTGTTTAACACAAACACAACTGCCTATGCTGCTATGCATGTCAAAATAGCAACGGGTAGAACCAGAAATGAAATACATAACAAACATGTACTAAGCAGAATTCTGAAGTTCATACAACAGTATCACAGAAAAAAATCACAGCATTCTATCATATTATGAATTTTTGATATACCACTAGTCATCAGATGAAGACAATTACTTATGTGAACACATGTATACTACATACAACAAAATTCAAGCACAATTCCTCTCTCGTGTTAAAAAACTACTGTGAGATGTCTCCTAAAAGTTTCCAGAATCTGGCATGGCCTCCTACTCAATACTCAGTAGTGTTGAAAATAATCTTCAAGAACTATAAAGTGTTGGATCACCTTTGTCAAAAAATAAACAAAAATAAAGCCAAGGAACAACATAATTTCAATTACCAAATTATTAAGTGACTGCTCATCATAGTATTGCACTTTGCCATCAACTGCTTCTTCCCAGGTCATCAAGAAATGGCAACAAAGCTACAATCAAATTTGTGTTCTGCCATGTTTTCCTCTGTATTACTACAGCACAAATCACAGGAAATAAGCAGCTTAGGCAAGCAAGTTTCACAAATTACATATAAATATAAATCTTGTTCGCAACTGCAAAGAACTCTTTAGTCACAACTGAGTAACAGTAAGGCCAATACAAAAGATGAACAACCATTCAGCAATGAAGGTTTTAATCTTAATTCCTGTGTATTACTAGTTTACTACTTCACAAATCGCAGGATATATGCAGCTGAAGCAAGCAAGTTTCACAAATTGCATATAATATACATCTTGTTCGCAACTGCAGAGAAAACTCTTAGTCACAACTGAGTAACAGTAAGGCCAGTACAAAAGATGAACAACCATTCAGCAATGATGGCTTTACTCATCAGTATTGATATGCGTAAGAACCCTTTTGTGAATGATATCGTTGGAAGAATGTAAAAGCCTAAGTTCATCTTCAGGTCAAGTAAAACAAGCTTTACTTACAATTTAACAATTCCAATCACCAAAAACTCTTCAAATATTTGCTTAGCTATATCAAGTATGCAACTAAGTATTGAGAACCACAGACACACTCTTACAGATTATAGCATTTTCACAAGTAAGATTCCATCAAACCAGAATAGAGAACAGCCATTATTTCAACAAACTTTCCCAATAGACAATATGAATATAACCAATATAATGAAATATCAAATTCTGGTTACAGTTATATGCTATATCCATTTCAAATGAAGATGAAAAAATCCCTACTCTTTAGCGCAAATAATAACACTAATCCAAAATGACAGATTAAAGTTTCTTCAATTCTTACCAGTAATTAGCTTTTACATAGCAGGCGGTCATTGAGTTTCTATATCAAGAGTCTAATGGGAACAGCCATTAAGAGTCTAATGGGAACAGTCATTATATTATAGCAAGGATACAACTGCATATACCCACCATCAGCCCTGCCTTACCTTGAGCTGGAGCCTCATAGTGATTTGTATTAGCACCATGGAATTAAAACTCTCCCGTTCCGTTACAGAACGGTCGTTCTGTAACGGATTTTGGATTTGTCGTTCTGCGAAATCCCGTTACGGAACGCCATGATAAAAATCACATACTTCTCGCCGCGTTGTCCGTTCCGTAACGCGAACTCGCCGCGTTAAACCGCTTTTATCCCCGTTACATCCGTTCTTTTCAAACATTGGCCAAAAATATTTTACGATTAAATTATAGAGCTGATGAAACATGATATTCTGATAGATTTGATTATATTATGTTGTAATAATGCTTCATAAACTAAAACAATGCATATAAGGTTAGAACATATTAATGTGATATATTTAAAAAAATTCACGCCGAGTCGGCCGCGAAACGTTTTATTTCCCCGTTACAAGCCGTTCCCGCGACAACGCGACTGTTCCCGCGAACGCGACCGTGACAACTAACTAGCAGCAGCCAACACAATATTAAGTCGTAAAAAACATGCTGTATTTGAATATGATCCACAGTTGGAGTATGTGGGCGTACTTTATAACTAAATCAAAATTTCCCTTCATACTTCATAATAGTCTCAAATGGACTTTCAGTTTCTCAAGGGTTGGCATATGCAGACAGGACAGCTGAAAATTAAGGAGCAGCATATGCCAGTTGAAACGGGGCAGCTGACAATTAACAAACAGTAGCTTACAGTCCAACAAGCAGTTAAAAAAGGGCAACTGACAACTAACTAGCAGCAGCCAACACAAAAATTGCATGATACCAGTTGAAACTCTCTCAGAGTTGACAGCTAGTAAATGATGAAGTTAAATTTATGGAAAAGAGGGAAGGTTTAACAACTTTTCTTCGGGATAAATAAGCTTTCTAGAACAACATGCTAGCATAGTACATATTCATTAATCACAAGATTCAGAAAAGCTTACCATATTATTTACAGAATAGTAGAATAAGCTCAGCAATAGAAACTATCGTGGACCTGAAACCTGCTGAGATGAAATATATGAAAGAGTACCATGTACTGTACCATTTGCACTCAAAAGTGAGGTATGAGGTTGATCTGTCCTGAAGTCATCTTGTTGATCGCCATTCCCTATGACGGAAGGTTCAGAAAAACGACGACCATAAAATCGCAGAAAATTTAAAGATTCAAATCTAGGATGACCAAGTTCGATCCTTCCTTCAAGCATCCCAACAATAGTCACCATGCTTGGTCTCAGCGCTGGCTCCTCATGAACACAGCATAAAGCAATACAAACTAACTTTTCTACCTCTTCTCTTGTCACACGGCCCTCTAGCCTTGGGTCAGCGAGCTCCAAGTACCTTCCCAGTTCATGCATCTCCAATGCAAGCATAGGGAAATATACAAGTCCTGAATTGGATGATAGTGATGAACTATTTCCAATACTATTATCATCATCCAAGCTATGGCTTTGTTGCACTGGCTGCGGCGAACAATTTTTTCTTCCACTCACAAGTTCTAGCAGTACCATCCCATAACTGTAAACATCCGTTTTCTCTGAGATGGCAGAGCTAGTAAGCCACTCTGGTGCAAGATATCCCCGAGTTCCTCTCATTGTTGTAAAATGACTGGATTGTTCAGGATTTAATAGCTTTGACAGCCCAAAATCAGAGATCTTTGGCTGGAAATGATCATGCAAAAGAATATTTTCTGGCTTAACATCACAATGAATTATCTTGTTTTCACAACCATTGTGCAAATAAGCAAGAGCACGTGCTGTTCCAAGAGCAATATCAAATCTCTCTTGCCATTCTAGGACAGGACCGTTTCCAAATAGAGTCCGGTCCAAGGATCCGTGGTTCATGTACTCATAAACCAATAAGCGCTGAGTTCCTTGAGCACAAAAGCCTCTAAGCTTTACCAAATTAACATGGTGAATATTTCCAATGACTGCTATCTCTGTGCAGAACTCCCTCTTCCCTTGAAGACCCAGATTGGTAATCTTCTTGACAGCCACAACAGTTTTATCTCGTAAGGTTCCCTTAAAAACAGTACCAAAGCCACCGGAACCGATCTGAGTACTGAAATTATCAGTTGCTTCCCTCAATGCCTCATAATCATACCTCACAGGTAATCCAGGTATCGAGAAGGCCTCCGATTCTCCGAAAGAAGGAGAACTTAGGTGGTCTGATTTTTCCAGTCCAGCTAGGAACTTCTTCTTCCGTTTTCTCCACCATAGAAAGGCAAATCCAGCAGCCACAAGGAGCGCAGCAAAAGGAAAGATGACCAAAGTAACCAATGTACTTACTTGTCTTGGACCTCTAGAATGATTGGAAGTATCATCTGTTGTATATATTGCATCTAGGATTTTAATGTAACCTAATAGATCACTCCCACCAGCGCCATTTGACATAAATGACCCCAAGTGGTTGTGAATCAAGAAACAGAAACCCAACGAGTTCCTGTGGAAAAGTCCCAAGCACGAGCAGTCTTTGGAGCAGAGATCCTGACACGTGGACAAGTTAATTCCATACTTTACGGGATCTGAAAATTTGATATCATAATAGTACTTGCCATCCCCCAGACCTAGATATGAGATGTTCTGAGAATTCTCTGAACTTTGATTGTAGGAAGAATTACAAGCAATTGGTAAGGATATAGAGCCTTCATTTGGAATACAACTATTTGTTTGATGCTCATGATTAAAACCAGAGGGGCATGAACAGACAGGGCCATTTGATGGCCCAACAATACTGCAAACCCTAATTCTTCCACATATATATGGGATTCCACAACTTTCACGAGGCCATACAAAATCTTGGTTCCAATCTCTTCCTGAAAAGCTACTGACTATGAAGTGGCCATTAGGATAGACCTTGGCAATCCGGAAATCAGATGGCAACAACTTGACTTGGAGCACAATAATTGATCCATTACGAGCAAAAAGAGAAAGTCCATTTGTATTAAGCACTAGATATTCCACCACATAATTGGAGTTTCGATGTGCATTAGGATCCATAGACAGCTTCCAATATGTTGATCCAGCCCATTGCAGTATGGAGTCAGAGGTGGTAAGTGAAAGACTATAATTACCAGTGGAGAGATCATCTTCTGACTCTGACAGCGAGCTGGTTAATGAAGTCCCAACAGGCAAGGTCTGGCCCATCACAATGGTATCAGTTGGAAAATGAAAACTCTCCCAAAGAGAAGCATTATTTCGATCAAGAAGCACAAGATTACCAATCTCGGAAAGCATCATGGCTAAGACAGATGAATGAAACTGTGGAGTTGACCATTTAGTATTGCCTTTTTGATCAAAGACAGTTAAACCATGAGAAGAAAGGAAAATGTGACCAGAAATAGAGATGGGAGCATCGCGGTTAGCAGACCAAATAATGGTGTGGGATTGAACATGTATGACACATAAGTAAAAGGTGGTTTGCTGATTGGCGGGATTGAAAATAGCAGCCTTGTAAGTTCTGTTTTGTGAATATAGGAAAGCACCATGATCATCAACGAAATGAAGGTATGAAGCAGTATAATTAGGGGTGATGCGGTAGGAGGCAGAAATGGTGGGGATCAAGGAAATGAAAATTAAGGTGGCAGAAATAATAAAAAAGGAAGCCATTTTCTGAAGCAAGAAGCAAGAAGCAAGAAGCAAGAAATGAAGCAGGTTAAATTCGGGGTGGCCGCTGGTGTGACCGTGTAAAATTCAAAAATACAACATGTTTCGATTGACTCTCTCTAGTCTCTGCTCAGCTGTGACTGTGAGCTGTGAGCTGTGAGCTGTGAGCTCTCACCATTCACCAAGTCAATCCTCTTGCCTCATATCGAGTTTCATCAGCTAGGCGCTAAGTAACAGTAAAGTTGGGACAGTTGACAGTTGGCGTGTTCTTAATATTATATTCATGTAAGCATTATTAGTATGACTACCTTTCAAGCTTCACCTACCGTACACATCTGCCACGAGAACATCAGAACATACATAGTACTGATACATACTACATTTACATGCCAATAAAAACAAACAAGGAGTGGACCCTTCCAGAAATCAAGCATAATCTAATCATCTATCTAATAAGATAGAAAAACAATAATAGAATCATTGAAATTGAAATTGAAATTGAAATTGAAAGAGCAAGCATTACCTCATAGCCGAAAGTTTTGACAAGCTTCAAGTTCGACTATCCCGCACAAATACAATTGGCCCAGAAATTAGAAATCGCCGAGTCGCCAAGTCACCATGTATAATCACAAGTTTTCCTCTCTTTAAATTTTCAAAGGGGGGGAGCTACTCAGACACACGCGGGTTAAGTTGACTCGGCCGCTGCAGTACCAACTCTATGGGGGAAATGGGAATCACTGTCAACTGGCACTGGGCCGAGATTAGGAGGGTTTTCATTTTTTTTTCCACCTCTTTCATACTAGTTATGTTTAGCTAACACTAACGCCCTGTTTGGCACTAGCGTTTTAGGTAGCAATTGGATAAGATTAAAACGCTACTTAAGAAAATTATGAATATTTGGTAAGGTAATACTCCCTCCTTTTTTTTTGTCATCCATATTCCATAATAACATTTTGTTTCTATATGTAAATATACAAATAGTGTAAAAGTCAAGTTGTTACAGCATTTAGATTATGGCTTTAATACTAGTTTTATATATATGTAGTGTCACAAATGGATGCATGGAAAATAGTTTTACAACCTTACAAATACAATTTGCAAATTGAAATTGAAATTGTAATCAACAGTTGAGTATAAATCCATCTTTTTTAGTTTTTCAAAGTTAATACTTCCTCCGTTCCAAAATAAGTGAAACACTTGGCTCAAAAAGCTCTCACATAAATGAGATAAGTGTTTTACTTATTTTGGAACGGAGGAAGTATTTGATTTGGAAAAAAGAACCATAAGTTTTCATTGGGATATTTAATAAAGTCACCAGATTAAACATTATAATGATCATATTTTATGAAGACGTATGGCCAAATAGTGATATCCATTGAATATTGAATGAGAAGAGCATTACGGAACCCAATCAATCTATTATAAAACACAATCCCCTAACCTGACCTGCCACCTCCCTCAGCTTGCCTCCATCCCCCCCCCACTTTCCTCCACTCCAACTTTTGCCCAACACTTCGCAACTCCGTCTATAGTAAAAGACATGTTCGTTCCCTTGCTCCAGTCCCACCCTTCCCCATCAAATTGCAATCAATTAGGTTACAAGGTATTTGCTTGCGACATTTGAACGACGTATATAATTTAGTGAATTGCTTAACTTTTATTTGGTGGTTTTGAAATCAGGCAAATGATATATCCTACGAGGTTTGTTGTGACAAAGCAACCCCTCCAACGACGTGTCGTACGAATCCAGTCGAAAAATAATTCTTGCCCACATAAAATAAAGGGGCCCCTTCATCTTCGGCATGGGTTAGCCCCCAATAAAGCATCAAAAAGCGAGTTGAGATTGAAACTCTTTAACGGGTAAAGATTATCAGCTGGGAATACATCTCTTCTCCTAGTTTAAATCAATTCTCGCATATTGTAAAATAAAAATTAAGGAGAAAGAAAAATTCATTTAGAGTGTTTAGGTAGAGGAAACATACTTGGATTAGAAAAAGAACAACGTTTGTATAAAGGATATTTGAGGAAGTATTAAAAGGATATTAACAACTCATAAAAAGGTAGCAATATAATTTTTAGCTAGTCGTATGTATAAGTCCGCTTGACAATGATATTAGTGTAATACCACATCACTACTTGCCCTTAAAGGATGACGTCATATATTATAAGGGTCACTTTCTAAGTTAACGAGATCACTTGATTACAAAGAGTAATATTTTATTTATAATAAATCATGAAAATATAGTCTTATCTGATAAATTATAATTAATTTCAATCTAACACTTAAAAAACTGAATATTTGTTTTTTTTTGAGGAGAAACAGGCAATAATATTATTAATCAACATCAAGCTCCGCCAAGGTTAACATACCTAATACCTTGTGGAAAATCGTCCACAAAAACTTGTTCAAAACCACCTAAAGGAAAGAGTCGAGCAACAAAATGAGCTACACAATTGCCTGCGCGTTTAACATGGGAAACGTTAAAAAACTCAAAGCTATCACCTATAAGACAAATATCTTCCATCCTGAGATCAAATGGGGGAACGACCCAATGTATTAGTCATATAGTGGTCATATTATTAAAAAAAAAAAAAGGGAAAAAAGTGAAGAAGAAAAAACTAGGAGTCGGCGCCCAACGTCTTACTTCCCCGCCGACCAATGAATAATGATGAATGATCGCGTCGCTTTCAATTTCACGCTTTGTCCTTCTCTCCCTTTTCAACTAGTACAACTCCAAGGAGAAGGAGAAGTATCCATATTCCATCCGCCCCTTCCTCTTCTTCTAAATTCTAATTCTCTCCCCTCTAGTCTCTAGATTTGCCCTGTCCTCTTTTCTCTCTCCTTTCTTCATCAAATATTTCTTTTTTGTTTTTTTTTGAAAGGATTCATCAAATATTTCTACTATTCGATTTAATATTTAGATTTTAAGAAACTCAAAAGAATTTCTTCATCCCCCCTCGTTTCCTTGGATTCTTTTGTTCTTTCCTTCATCACTCCTCCCTTCTTGAGTTCTGACTTCTGACTTCTGAGTTCTGCCTTCTTCCGTGATTTTTTAGCTCTTCGGAAGATTCCCCTTTGTATCTATATAATTCTCTTCAACTTTTCTCCAATTAATTATATTGATTCTAATTTCTCTCTCTAAATTCTAACAACCTTGCATTAATTTAAGTTTAAGTTATGGGAATGGTGGTCGTGGAACAATTACAAGAGCAACAATCTGGCGGTGTGAGGTCCGAAGATCTCATTGATAAGAAGAAGAAGCGTCGATCTAATCGTCGCTCTAAGCACAATTCTTCTGTCCTCGGTCGGGTTTTCTCATCTCTTTCCTTGTATCAACCTTTTTTTTTTTTTTTTTTTAACAAATCAAATCTACTACTGTACTATTCACTTTTTCTATTCATTACATCATTATCATTATCATTCTCATTCTCAATTTCGCTTACTTTCAAAACATTTGTCTTACCTCATCTCAGATTGTGTTGCATTGCTTATCATTATCTCATCTTGCTGATTGCTGTGCCAAAATTCATTCTCCTATTTCGTAACCTGCATATAAATTTCAACAATCTGCCTTCAGTTACTGCCATCTTTAACTATACTACTTCACATCAAATATCATTTAAGTTTCCATTTTTGTCTACTTCTTTTGTTTTTAGGTCATTTTGTTTTTATTTAGCGTAAAATATCATAGCTTTCCTTACATTGCTTCCTAAATAGTTACATCTTCACCATTGGAGTACTAGTGTAGTATTACTCTGAAATTACTTTTTATTATTTACATTATCATGGACTGCTCAATATCTTTTATCAAAGATAAACAGCGCAGTATTATTTTGGATGAACTAAGATTGGATTGTGGATTTTGTTTTGGGACGTAAGGAGCTTTTTGGTAATTTGCAATGCTATTGCTAGGGTTGGATTAATTGATTACATTTCTGTTTTTTTTTTTTCCAGGGTCGGAATCTATTGAAGTAGCTGGAATATGTCAACATACATCTCAGGGCTTTCAGGATGGTGCCATATCAAGAAGTGGTTCTTCGTCAAATCAACATGCACTCAACACAACATCCGGTGTTGCATTCAATTCCGTCCCGCCAATGCATATTGATCAACCAGGAGTGAACCTGAAATCTGGCATAAAAGTTATTACAAGGTCTTCTCCAACTCCAGATGCCTTTCCAGATTCAGTTCAACTGCATGATAATGGGGATGTCCTACCGCCTTATCTAGTTTATGGGTGTAACAAGCAAAAGCATTTTGATCCACACTGGTCCTTGGACGTTGTTATGGAGGCATTGCAGGTTGGTTGATATCTAACAAAACTAGCTTATTTAGGTAAAGCATGTACTAGTGTTTATTTTCTTTTTAATGATACGCCTCATAATATGTTCTTTTTTCTTCTCTCTGTCTTTTTTTTAGAGAGGCGAGGTCTTTCAAGCTATACTACGCGTCAATGCACATAATAGACTTGAGGTTTGCCTCATCTGAACATCTTAATCGTTCGTATATATCTGTGCGCAGTCTGATTTTAATGATAGACTGATGACTTTATCTTCTGCTTTCTCTTCGTGTTAGGCGTACTGTACGATTGAAGGTGTTCCAACAGATGTTTTTATTAGTGGAATTCCTAGGCAAAACAGAGCTGTAAGTTTGTTGCTACTTATTCTTTCTACAGGCTTATGTTGCTCTATTTGATTAGCATAGCTCCTTTCAGTTTTCATATTGATATTGAGATTGTGGCTTAGAAATTTGAACACTTAGCTTGTTAGTGGCCGTGGATATACAATTAGGCTCTTTGTGGTAAAGTTTTCCCCCTCCCCCTTTTTTCCTTTAGACAATTTGATTTCTCAGGAGTTTCTTCGTTGCTCAATCTAATAATGCCTGTGCATTTAAGGGTCAATAAATAATAATCAGTTCAAGAGATATTTCAACCACCTTGCTGTTTTTTTTTTTTCTTTTATTGCCTTCTTTTATCCTTTTTGGGTCTATGGTATGTATAAAAATATACAATTCGGTTTATTTGAGATGCTCCCCAAAAAGTTGGGATTCTTTTAGGAAGGAGGATGAAAGTTGGGATCATTTATATCAATTTTTCCAAAATTTTGGGTATATGGTGCACAAAATTAGATAATCTGTTGAATATTGCATAAGTATAGGTGGTGACCCATGAAATATTTCTAAATAGAAGAAAAGTAGTACTATGCTAATTGTATACTCATTTTCTAAACACAATGCTAAGATTCCTTACAGTGTAGGAAGACTAGAATTTAGAAAAGAAATCCTCGAAAATCTGTGTTATTCTTTTAAATTTGTAAGTGCATTCCGGAAATATACGTTTCCTGCATATCTATTTGTCTTAATACTGCAGATCGAATCATCGAATAATTAATATGTGCAGCTGTGCATAGTTTGCACACACTGTTAGTGCGCGTGTCATCTTTGTGAATAGTATGTTACTCTGTAGTCCTGTTGTTAATCACTTCCATTTTGATGGATGGATTTCGTGCAGGTAGAAGGAGATGTTGTTGCAGTTAAGATTGATCCACCTCAATTGTGGAGTAAAATGAAAGGATCACTAGGATCTGCAAACACCTCTTCTATGGAGGACCATGATCCTTCTGTTGACACTGAGATCACGCATGATAGCTCCAAGGGAAAAACTAAACTCGATGTGGAATCTGGTTTGGTGCATGTGACAAATTGTTTACCTGTTGTGGAGAATGGGAGTCGAATGAACTATACGTATGTGAACGGCCACCACTGCGCAGGCTTTGATCCTTCAGGTGAAGGTTTCCGTCGTGGAGAGAATGGGGTACTAAATTCAGTAGAGAAATTGTGTCATTCAGTTGTTTCCTCCCCTTCTAAAAGGCCAACTGGTAGGGTTGTGGCAATCATAGAACCCTCTCTTCGTAGAAATTCTGTTATGGGTTTTCTTAACGCTAGATGGTTGCTTTATAGCAAGGAGGGTTTCAGAAAAGAGAACAGACTGAACACAAATATGCTGCCTCCTTCCAGTTGCGATTACGTCATGCTAATACCAACTGACCCAAAGTTGCCTAAGATGATAGTCCCTGTGGAAGCTTTGCCAGCTGATGTTAAGAAAAGGTTGGATGACGGGGATACGTCGATTGAAAGAGAACTTGTTGCTGCAAGGATTGATAATTGGGCTGAAGAAAGTTTACTTCCACAAGCGTGTGTCATGCGTAGTTTTGGGTGTGGTGGAGAAGTTGAACCACGGATTGAGGCGATTCTGTTTGAAAATGGCATTTGCTCTTCTAATTTTTCTCATGATTCACTTTCCTGCTTGCCAGACGAGTTATGGCAGATTCCGGCGGCAGAGTTGCAATGCCGGAAAGATATTAGAAACCTCTGTGTATTTTCAATTGATCCTTCGACAGCCACTGATCTTGATGATGCCCTTTCGGTCGAAAGGTTGTTAAATGGAATTTACAGGGTTGGGGTCCATATTGCTGATGTGTCTTATTTTGTTCAACCAGATACTCCCTTGGATGTAGAAGCTCAAGTTCGATCTACGAGTGTTTATATGTTGCGACGTAAGTTGCCTATGTTACCTGCTTTGCTGTCAGAAAATTTGGGTTCACTAATTCCAGGAGTAGACAGGCTCGCTTTTTCTATCTTCTGGGACTTGAGTGTTTCTGGTGAAGTCCTAGATAGATGGGTTGGTCGTACGGTGATTAGGTCTTGTTGCAAACTCTCTTATGATCATGCGCAGGACATAATTGATGGCCTAATTAGCGTAGACGGTTTGGAGAGTGATGGAAATGGCTTTCCTCAGCTGTATGGCCGTTTTACTTGGCATGACATTTTCCAGTCCATAAGAAATCTTAATAAGATATCTAAAGCTTTGAAGGATAACAGATTTGTTGATGGTGCGTTACGCCTTGACAATGCAAAGGTTGTCTTCTTACTGGATGAGTGTGGAGTTCCATATGATAGCATGCTTTGTGAGCGAAAAGACTCCAATTTTCTGGTGGAGGAGTTTATGCTTTTGGCAAATAGGACTGCTGCAGAGATTATTTCAAGAGCTTTTCCAGACAGTGCTTTGTTGCGGAGGCATCCTGAGCCTAACATGCGGAAACTCAGGGAGTTTGAAGTATTTTGCAGCAAACACGGGTTAGAATTGGATGCTTCTTCATCTAGCAGCTTACATACATCACTGGTTAAGATCAAAGAGACGCTCAAGGAAGATTTAGTTTTTTATGACATACTAATAAATTATGCTACAAAGCCAATGCAACTGGCAAAATACTTTTGCACTGGAGACACGACAGTGCCTGAGAATGATTGGGGTCATTATGCACTGGCAGTTCCCCTCTACACTCATTTCACTTCACCGTTGCGTCGATATCCTGATATAGTCGTACATCGGACATTAAGTGCCACTATAGAGGCAGAACAGATGTATCTGAAACATCAAAGCAAAGGAACTAACCTCAACCAGGCAGGGAATGATAGGTGCTTCACTGGGATGAATTTTGATAAACTTGCTTTCCAATCTGTCAAAGGCCAGCAAGCATTATCAGCGTCGGCGCTTAAGCACAGGCTACCTTGTAAGGAAGCACTCACAGATGTAGCCTCCTACTGCAATCAGAAAAAATTGGCAAGTCGACATGTCAAGGATGCTGTTGATAAACTGTATATGTGGGTTTTACTGAGGAATAGAGAGGTATGTCCTGTCTGTCTGTTGTAACAATGTTGTTTCTTCGGTTTTGTTGTAAATTTATATCTTGTCTCTTCTGTTTAACAATGCTTGCTAGTTAAATTTTGTTGCAAGGTATTGATGTTTGTGCAATTTATACTTCTTATAATCTCTTATCTCTAAATTAGGTTTTGAGAATATTATAAGCTTGACAGACTGACAGGTAGTATAGATGCTGTTGCTAACTTGGCTTCAACTATGTTTCTTTTGCAGTTTTTCCTGTCAGAAGCAAGAGTTTTGGGTATAGGTCCAAGGTTTATGTCCATATATGTCCAAAAGCTGGCGGTATGTGTATTTTTCTTTTTCCGCCTTCATATTAATTTATAATTGAAGTGTCTTTTCTCATGTTCCTTATGGCATTCTTTGGTAGATCGAGAGGCGTATTTATTATGATGACGTTGATGGCTTGATAGCAGAGTGGCTTGAGGCTACATCCACACTTGTGCTCAGCTATGTACATAACAATAATAATAAGCGCTTCCAGCGAAGAGGGAGCCCTAAATACAAACAGCTAGAAGAAGTGGCTTTGATTTGCAGTCCTTGCAACTTTGAACCAGATTTTGATGCTTCGCTAAATGACAATTCTGGTAAACCACCATGCGAGTCTGTTGCAAAAATCGATCCTGCTGTTTTCCCCCTCACAATTCGTGTTCTATCGACAATCCCTGTTGCACTCCATGCTGTTGGCGGAGATGACGGGCCTCTAGATATTGCTGCCAGGCTGTATGTTACTTCGTATTTCAGGTGACTTTACAATAGTGATTTCGAGCCTCTTAAAAGACGGAGTTCTCTTCCATGTGGAAATCCTGGAGCTCTACATATGTGTAGATAGTGATGTCAGTGTATAGTCTAGCAAATCTAAGTGCCATAGCATCAGTTGGTGGATTCTATTTTACGTTGTTTTTCCCCCTCTGACCTGAACATCTACTCTGGTATAAGGTGAAGGGTAAATGCTCTGGCTATCGCTGGAAGTGGCTATTTTTACTGCACGCTGCTTGTGGGAAGATCTGGTCCATCGGATTATTTTTTGCTTTCTGAATTGGGCCATTCTAACCCTACGTTACATGGTCTAGCTTTTACCTCCCTTCTTTTGCCTCACTTCTTTTAGTTTTGTTTATTGATGTTACCCAAAAAGTTTTTATAATTTTGGGTAGCACTTGCATATTAAGAAAAAGCAGCAGCTAGAGATCTACATCCTCCTCAAGGGGAGTGACTGCTCCAGTTAATGTGAAAGTGTGGCTTTTGTTGGTTTCACTTGTTTCTTAGCAATGAAAATTTGATGTGCTTTTTGGAGAATTACTTGGTTGAAAACTTGAATAATCTATGAGGTGTTTATGCAAGCCTATGGGCCTTAGGCCTATATATTAGTGAACGTCGACTTCTGATGTGGATATTCTGTTTTCTACTTGTTGAGTTCGTTGGACACGGATAATGTAGGAAATTAGCGGTTACGTATTCTATGGGTCATGCTGTTTGTTCTTTTAGGGCTCGTTTTAAAAGATGTATGATATATGTTCTATAATGGAAAAAAAAAGTCAAACTTATTAAAAACATGATTTTGAGAACTGACAACTAAAAAGTGAAAATCGTTCATTCTGGTTTTCTTTTTTTTGTTTTTAGTTTCCAAAAAAATTAAAAATTAAAAACAAAAAACGATAACGAATAGGCCCTTGGTTTTTGGTTGTTGGCTAATCGGAAAAGGAAGTGGAAAAAAGGGGAGGAAGTCAAAAAAAGTTGTATTAGGATAATCGGACGAATAACAATATAAATTTGGGGAATTAGTTAGATCAATTTTCGAAATTATATCAAGTTTGTCATGTCGTCACGTGAGTTAGATGGGTCAACTATGAGGAATATCTTTATGAGATTGTGGCAGTTCATCACGAATATCACGATATGAACGAATGTTGTATAGCTATACATAACCATATAAATATAGCTATTTTACGATGGTTATTTCTTCAAACTAGTCATTTTGTATTATTTATGATTAATCGTATAATGCATATACATCCTTTGTTGTTTTAGTATCACTATATATGGGTGATACTGATACACAATCGAAAAGAATGAGGCAGAGATTAGAAAAGAAGGGAGGAAGTATGATTAATGAACAATAGTAGTGGAATATATAGAGTTGAAAAGTGGTAAAAAAAGAATAAGAAATGAGAAAATAGGAAAAGATAAAGGCGACATTAGCCATTAATAGTTAACACTGAGAAAAGGAAATGGAAAGAAAAAATAGATTTTCCTATATTTGGTAAAAAAAAAAATATAAAGAATTCAATTGAAAAGGAAATAAAGTGAGAGAAATGAAAACCTAATAATTTTTTTTTGAGAGGATGAAAACCTAATAAATTTCCTTTCACTTCCCTTGCAAAATTAAAAAAAATTAAAAAGAAAAGAGATAATTAAATTCCTTCTTATCACCCCTCAAAAAAAAAAAAAAAAATTCCTTCTTATCAACCAAAGAAACCTTTTTGAGTTTTTTCCCCCTCCTTTCTCATCTGTTCTCTAATTTTTCTTCATCTCCTTTCCTGGACTAAAGTTAAAAAAAAAAGCAACACAGTGTAAGGGTGGGGAGGGCGGATATAAATCCAGAATCCAGACTCATCTCATCGTCTTAATTGAATAACAAGGCGGCATTAAGAATGGGAATTGGAATGGGAATGGGAATGGGAACGGGAATAGGAATGGGAATGGGAAGTCATGGACCCCTAATTGAGCTCTCGGCTGCTTCTTCTCACGTGGGCGAATTGGTCCAACTCATCGTCTTTGTTCACGGCTCAACTCCCGTTCTGGGAAAGGTAAGGTATCAATTGTTGTCTGTTGTCTGTTGTCTGTTGTTCATTTGAAGTAAATTGGTTGGCGCAGACTGCAGAGCAGTTTAAATCAGGTAAAGTGGTGAGGACAGACATGGAAGTCGGAGACGAGTCCAGACCATATTTCTGCATCTCCCTCTGGAATTCCCACCTTCCTAAGGCGGCTTCCTCTGTCTCTGCTGGTGACATTCTTTTTTACGAAGTACTTAAGCACCATCTTCTCATCTTCTTACTTACTGACTTCCCTTCTTTGCTAATTCATTCTACTAACTACTAACTACTAATTGTTGATTGCACAGATGTTCAAGTGATGGAATTTAGGACTATGGTTCAAGCAAGGAGTGTCCCTTATTCATCCTTTCTTCCTCTCATCCATACTTATACTTATTCTTCTCTCCTTTCTCCAGGTTTTCTCTTTCTCTACTTGGATATGCCATTCTTATTCTTATTCAGTTATTCTTATGTTTCTGGTGAATTAGGTGTCGATGATTTGGTCACATCTTGTCCCCTTGTGGGAACCGCTAAGGAAAAGCTTAGGAGGGTCATACACTGGGTGAAGCAAACAACATCCGCTCACTCTAATCAAGTACTACTCTCCACTCTCCACTCTCCACTCTCCACTCTGCTCTAGAGTCTAGACAAGTCCCATTGTGCTCTATGCTAGCTTTGGACCTTCAGGGACTTGTTTCATCTTCTACTTATATGAATTTTTGTTCATTTTATGCTAGACTCCGGCTTCACGAAACTGGAAGGTGCACAAAGACCAAAAACCTCGTGACTGTCTCTTGCTCTCACAAGTATTACACCTGTCTAGTCCTTGTAAGGCCATCTTTCATGCGTCCATCGGTGAAGTTCTTCTGCAATCTCTGTCGCCCGTTCCTGAGAAAGAAAGGCTCTTCATCAGCAGGCGATTGGCTACCAAGACAGACATTATAGTGGAAGATATGATTTGTACAGGCTGCCAGCTCTGTGGACTCCCATTGTGTTCAGAGTATGCTACCTGGATTCCTGTTTAAATCTTACTAAATTGTCATATCATTATTGCAATTCACAGTAATCACTAATGTGTTGATCCTTTGCTGCACCAGTTCCACCAGTGTGGGAAAAGACGGTCCTTCATATTGTGGCAAGAGTTCAAATCGACTTCATTTTGTTGGCTTGATATACAGGCCATTTATGGTATGATTTTCTGTCATAAGTCTGCGAGCTAGAGGAGAAAATTGTTTCCATGAGGGAGACCAATACGAGATTTCTGTACTTCTTTATTGGCTTCTGAAAACACATATAAGGGACTGACCAACTCTTGATCCATGAGTGGCAATACTTAGCTGAGTGAAAGAGAAGGGATCTGCTTTCTCTACCACAGGCTATGCTGCTACCTCATTAATTTAAACAGTCCTTGCTAAGCTACCTTTTGAATCACCGTGTCCAAAAATATCGATCAATTCGTGTATAAAACCTTGATCATATGAATGTTTGAAATTTAAATTGCATGAATGCATATCTAATGACTATACTTTGAACTGCAGCTCTACGTGTGGGATAAGTCAGAGTATATTCCACTTCTTGTTACAAATAAGGCAGCTGAACTCCTGTTTGGGAACATCACTGCTGAAAAAGTGTACCAGTCATACAAGGATGACCAAAAGGATCCTCGGAAGCTGAGAAACCCTTTGAAGGCACATGTTAATGTACAGGATTACGTAAAAGTTGAGGAGAAAAGGATTGGGTCTAGCCCATGCCCATCACTGGGAGCTATGGGATTAGAGACGAGGAGGAATTATTATGACTCGCGAAGCCGAAACTTGTATCTGATTTGGTTAATTGTGTTAAAGATGTTGCTGCTTCAAGGGAAAAATAGCTTGTTAAAGTTTGAAGCTGATGTTAATCCTAGCTTGGAAGCGGAGGATGGGAGATTTCAGATGATAACCGTGTCCATGCCATGTTCAAATACTAAAAAGATTTATGATATTTAAAGAAGGTGGTTCTCAATTAAAGTGTAGAGCATAATTGTTAAGGATTTATGTTGAAACCCTTATAAGGAGTATGTTTGAGCTGTTAAGAACTTGAAGAATGTGGTTTAACGTGAGTGCGTGCAAGGCTTCGCATATACTATCTCACTGAACCACAAACAAAACCTCTTTATGAATTATGGGATTAGTTTTATCTTTTTATCTTTTTCTGGTGCAAATGTTAATGGGATTCCGATTGGGTGCTACTTGAGAAGGCAACAAAATTGCATGCGAAACAGTCAAATCCTTGAGGTTGAGGCGTTGAGCCTCATTCCAATATAATTGTACTTTGTCTATAATAAGTTAATACAGAATTTGAGGAGAGAAATCAAATGGAGTATATCTTGTCTCAAAATTCTTTAAGGAAGTGACTGAGTCGAAATAATAAAGTTGAAACGTAATAAGAATACTTCCTCCGTTCCATAATAAGTGAAACATAGGGATTGGGCACAAGATTTAATAAACATCACTTTCAAAAGCCAAAAAGTCATAAAATACCATTTTCATTATCAAAAGGAGGGGAGAGAAACCACACAAAGCGCGAGTTTGTGATGGGTACTCTTGTCATTTTGTCACTTTCTTTTTTCCATTTAAGGTATGTTTTACTTATTTTAAAACGTTATAAAATAGTAAGTGTTTCACTCATTACATTATGGAACGGATAAGATCAGAAAGTCGGAGAGAGACAGCTTCATTCTTCCGTGCCCTAACTCTTTCAAAAAAGTAAAGTTGGGGAGAGAGAGATGAGAGGCATAGGAGGACCACTGTTGTGCATTGGAGATCTGTTGAGCGATGTTGGAGAAGCAGATGACAAATTGGAGGACACTCTCACAACTTGTCAATTTTCTTCCGATCTTCCTGATCCCGACCTCCATTTTCAACCTTTGAGCCTCACCCAACTTTTCCAGGTGCTTCTCTTTTCTTTATTCTATCTTTTAATTACTACTACTATTTGCTTTCTCCCATTTTTTTGATTCTATTTATCAATTAATTTGTCATAATTCATTGTTTCTGCTTCCTTGCCAAATATCCCGATTGCCAATGTTTTGTTTTCATTTTCTAATTTTATTGTCTATGTACTCTAATCTAATTTATGTCATTGATGAGCTCATTCCAAGCATCACCTAACCTTATAGGAAAGCTACGATCAGTTGAACAAGGCACTTGCTGGCTCAGATCATTCATGGACTTCTATGACATTGAAGGTAAGTAATACAGCTTCAACTCAACCTTTTGCAATTTTTGACAAGAAAAAGACATTTATTCTTTGAAATCGTGGTACATACCTAACCTAACAACAAAACGACATGTATGGGTAATACTTGCTTGATACCTATTGCATTTAGAATTTTGACAAGTTTGTTGCATAGCTTTGTGACTATTAATTAATGGTCATGGCATCATGCTGTTTTCAGTTTTAGCTCTCAACTGCTTGCATTTCTTTCCGCTGCAAGGGCTTGTGGCATCACCTTTTTTCTGCCATATTCAGCTTGCATTGTCTGACTACTGATATTTTCTTGTTTTCTCCTTCGACCGTCTTACCACAGCTGTGTACTACTCTGGATACTGCAAAGAAGCTGATAGAGTCCGCCAATTCAAATGTGATGGTGTTATCAGAGAATGTTGGGGAACTTGAAAATATAATCAAGAAAGGAGAGTCTGCTATTGCAGAGGTCAGATCCATTCATAGCTCACTAAGCCAAAGGATTGATTCACCAACTAAGAGAGAAGCCTAATCATAGCTTGTCAAGTGTTCGTTGGTTGAGAGTGTAGTATAAACCAATTTATGATGTTTCAGGTACAGAGTGACGAGTGACTGAGGATGTTCAATTATTGCTCTTTTGGTGTATAAAACGTTGAATACATCCGGATCAACTTTTCCTAGAGTAGCAGTTGTTTCATGTGAGTGACATTGTCTCTAGGAATTGTCGAATAGTAAGAATGCATTTATTTTAGAAAAGGAGCTACTAAGAACTACTTTTTCTCATTGAGAATACTGTTTATTTACTAGATTGCAATTTCCCATATTTTTCTTATTCCTTTGAATTATGCCAATTCATATTTGTTAGCAAGACCCATCTACTTGAGATTTTGAAGTAAACTTCTATGTTGAAGTTGCAATTTAATCATAAGTAGCTATTACTTTTGTTTCATAATATTAGGCGTCCGCAGTTTTTAGATTTGAACTTTGATCATTAACTTCTTTTGAGTTGTTGATGAAGATTAATATATGTCTATTTTGAGACACAGACACGCGCGCGCACACACGCACTACACACACACACACACACACACTCACGCACACATTAGTATTTATGTTTATATGTGTTGTTAATATGTCTGACATGTGATTTGACATCTTTAGAGAAATTAATTATTACAATTTGAGGTCCAAAACCGTATTCTATGAGAAGGAGGGAGTGCCTACCTTCCAGTCAAGGTAAATTATGTATATATAAGAATATGAACTTATATCATACTCCTTTTGTATTCTTTTCCATCTTGCTCACTTGTAATATTCTAGTTGAACTTAGAAAACTTTGACCATGTTTAGTGAATATTATATATGAAAAATTATAGTCGTGTAGGATCCTGTTGAATTCGTTTTCTATGTATAGTTTTATGATATCAACTTTTCATAATTTTTAGTAATACCTAATTAAATATTTTATTATTAAGGGTCAAAGATATGTATTGGAGACTCTGCAAAAACAAATACACAAGATAAATAACTATTGTGGGAGTATTATTCAAGATTAATTTTTTGTATTCCAGATGTAATATTGGAAATCATTGTTTTGACTGGTTAAATGGGCCTAGGAAATTATTGGAACAAAAATTTTGGTTTTAAGATTTAGTTTATCGGATGGTCGGCTCTACTGTATTGACTTGTGAGTTGTGACTTGTGACTTGTGAGTATACTTATTTTGCCTCTTTTGTTTCGCAATGCCTAACACCTAAAATACTACTACTACTGCATAACTAATAATGTTTCTTGTTATGGTTTGAGAAATTGCCTTGTACACTAAAAGTTTAAAAATATATCTTATGTCTTTGTAGCTCTGTTACTCAGGCAATGTATCTGGACCTGCTTTCTATCTGGTTCTTGAATTTTTTTCCTCCTGTGCTTTTATCGCTCATTTGATGATCCATTTTTTTGTGGTAGTACCGTAGTAGTAATATTTATAATGAGGACTCAACCTCTGTGGAAGCTTGTGACCAAGTGTGATTAATTATTAGCTGATGTTGAGGGAAATTATGCTTGAATATGCTATTCATATTATTAGAGATTTAGAGTGTTAGCTCATCTAGTTGGTAATTTGGATTTCTTGTCGGGCAGGATGCTTATTATATCTGTGCTTTGGTTATAATTGACTAAATTAAGATGGATCATTAAATTGTTTTTTGCATATATATCAAAGTAGCAAATGGTTCGTCGTTTTGTAA
Organism: Beta corolliflora; assembly: GCA_947648045.1. Classification (NCBI taxonomy): domain Eukaryota; kingdom Viridiplantae; phylum Streptophyta; class Magnoliopsida; order Caryophyllales; family Amaranthaceae; genus Beta; species Beta corolliflora. Next base: position 88,442 of record CANSZD010000829.1, read on the forward strand.
AATCTAATCTAATGGAAATAGCCTTTACGCTATCTCAAGGGTAAGGTTGCAGATGTCCAAGCCTTTTTTAATACATTGGAATATAGTTGATACAGATGCTGATATTTGAAGGTTAGTAGGTGGCCAAAAGTGATGATTAATGATCTTGTTTGACGATGCTCTTGTGCATGTTTCATATGTTGACAACTCTTGAGATCTCCAATATTCTATCTTCATTTGGGTTGAGGGTGTTGGATAGGGCTATTCTTAAGGTCCTTTTATATATTGTTTAACCTTGGCTTCACAATACTCGCCTTTTCTGGAAAGGCTAAGGTTCCTTTCAAGGTGTAAGCTTTTGCTGCATCGGGAGACATAAATACTAGAGTAATATGCTGCAAAAGTAGAGGATGAGGTTAGCTACCTTGTCAGGTATCTGTATGCTTTCTCATTAGTGAATCCTGCAACTCTTTTATCATCATCTTGAGGTGGCTTAATATTTTTAGGAGAAGTTTGTTTACAATGCCTTAATGGTCATTCCATTGTCTTTTTGGGGCCTCTTGAGTCCTGGCCATTCGACTTGCTTTAGGTCCTTGGCATATGGTTAACCAGCATAGTTTTTGTGGGCAAAAGGGAAAAGCTAAAGAAGTCTTTCTTCATGCCACATCTATCCTGTTTAATGACTTTGATTCCCAATGTTTGAAGGAACTACCACCATCTGCAACGGCACAAGCTCATCAACAGAAGTGATAATATTACAATTTGCATGTTGCTCTTGAAGCTATGTTAAACATCATATTGTCTCCTTTTATAGTGCATTAATCTCTGTATGTCCTCATCACATGGGTTTAAAGGTTCATGTGGGTAGCAATTCCGATTGCATTTATACATGATCGTTGTTTTAATTTGCAACTATGTGCTAACTTTAACTTCTAATGAAACATGGGCTTTGTCTTAATCCCTAATCTGCAACTCTGGAAGTCGGAGTACAAGACAATGCCTATATGTATTTATCCTATTAGACTATGCTGTCTTCAACAAGAGTGCGGTATTGTAGGAGTCACGAAGCTCCATTGTGTGCTTTTGTGAACTAGAAAGGTAGCAACTACATATTTGGTGCAAAGTTGGACTTGAATTAATATGCTTGGTTTTTTTGTACTGTTTATACTATTACAGGCTACTAGCTCTTGAATGTTTGGAATTGGTATTTTGTTTAGAAGATCATAGAGCAATCATTTACAATCAACTATAGGATTCTGATTGTTTATCTGTCTGCAGTCCAGTAGAATTATTTCCAAATTTGTGGTACTTTTTTTCTGGTTGATTTTATAATCTCATATGCACTTTGTTCTTGTCAGTGTAGGCTCTCGTCTAAAAATTATTCTTTTAGTCCATACTCGTTGAAGCTTGCATATATTTTTGATGTGTCTCGATATGTAGCATTGAAATACCTCCTAGCAGTTACCAGTGCCTAAATAAATTGTGACTTTGACTTGTTGATGATTCTTGAACTTATATTATGTTATAAGAGTTAAATTTCTTCTGACTCATGTCTCTTCGTTTTTATGGCTCCTATCATAGTGTAATCCACTATCTTTTCTCCTGCATACCTGATAAAAGTTGAAACATTTTTTGCACGCATCTCCTGCGTGCAAACTCGAAGATAGAGATTAGGAAACTTGTTATGAATCAATCAAGATTCAAAATTGAACTTGAAAGAGACTTGAGAGCTGAGTAAAGCAAACAGGTTGCAGAGCATCCTAGTAAATAGTGCAGAATTTGTTAATTTAGTAAAGCCTATCAATTGTTAAGTTTCAAAGTTATTTCTTGGTTGGCTACACAAGTCATAAATACTTTTTCCGTTTTACTGCAGTCGTTTTAGAGCATATTTTCATGGCTGTGTCACTGTGCAGGTAATAAACTGGAGAAGGTACCCATGATTCTGGGGTATCCACGAGCAGGTCAATCCTTTTAGAGATGATGAGGTCCCTCAATCCTTGTAATATGTAAAATGTAAATGTTGTCCAAGTCTAAGTTACATCTTGTTGGTTCAAGACAAGGTTGAACGAATCTTATGATACTGTGTTTTAGGTTGTGTTATATGCATATCAAATGACATCCAAACTGAAGTCGATTATTCAAAGAAATCTGTGTGAATCCTGAAGACTTCTGAACACTTTTAGAAATCAGGAAGGGTTGGAATTTGCTTTCATGATGGATTTGTATTGAACATCTATGTGAGATTCAGATGCTACTTATTTTAATGTATTGAGCGTTCAGCAGATGTTACAGAGCAATATAGGTCTGAATATTAATGTAGTTGAACTCGGATCCTTCAGTATACAACCTGAATCTAACCTGTCGCTACTTGCTAGTTGCTGCCCTCTGGTCCCTACCTAAGTATTACAGGATCTTGATAACTAGTACACCGTCATTTTTACTAATGACAAATGTGTAATATCGTCAATGGTGAAATCCTTCAGCAGTTAGCATAAACGATGGCATCACAGTGTGGCTCACATTTATCCAAACCGTTGAACACTGTTCCATAGTATACCATTAGACATATCTGTAATACTTCAAAATATTATTTTCTTGTATTTTATCTCGATATAAATTGAACATAACTAGTTGGCAAAGCTTGTTGTTGAATATTATAAAATGAAACGAAGATTTTCTTAATATATTTTTATTAGTTGTCCTAAATTTGTTGTACAAAGTGTCTTTTTGGAACTTCATTATTAATTGGTTCTTACAAGACAATACTCCCTCCGTCCCTAAATATAGTGTCCATTTTTCCATTTATGTTTGTCCCAAATAGATTTCTCATTTCCTTATTACCAATTAAAATACGGTTTTTTCACCATATACCCCTGACAAATTTTTTTTTTGCACCATATACCCTTTCGAGTTTCCAAATTCACCATATACCCTCCACTTTTCAAAAAATACATTAACTTACCCTTATGACTAACGGAAGGCTAACGCCGTTAGTCATTAACCCCTAATCCCCCCTCTAATCCTAATTAGCTATCCTAAACCTAAACCAAACCTAACCCTAATCTAATACCCTAAGTCCCTAACCCTAACCCTAACCACCTCTCCCCCACCCCTTACCCCGCACCCCACTCCTCCACCCCTTACCCTAGCAGCAGCAGCCTCCCCACCCCTTACCCCCCACCCCCTCCCCAAATACACCACCCCGAAACCCACCCACTCCCCCACCCCCTTACACCACCCCCGAAACCCACCCTCGAAGTCCACCCCTCCCCAACCCTTTACCCCACCACCCCCGAAGCCCACGCCCCCCTCCCCAAATATATCACCCCTGTTTCTCTCTCACCCTCCTTCGCACCTCTCTCCCGCCGGCATTTCCTCGGCTCACCGAGCCTCTTCTCCTCTCTCGCCATTCTTCTCTATCCTCTGTTTCGTTGTTGCGGTAGGGACTACCACCACCGTTATTCTTCGTCGCTCGGAGTTGTTTGCCACCGGAGTTGTTGCTTGCCGCTTTCCCCTTCCCCGCTCGCGTCTCTCTCTCTCCTTTGTTGAATGTTGTTGTTGATGTTGTTTGTGCACGACTGCCGTGGCTTTCCTACCTCTTTGTTGATTCTCGTGGCTCGGTGGTGGTCTTGAAAGGGAGGGGGAAGGGAGTGGCGAGTTTGAAAGGGAGGGGGAGGGGTGCAGTGTCTTAAAGGGAGGGGGAGGGGTTGTGAGTCCGAAGGGGGAGGGGGGTGTGGCCGGGCCGGTGGGGCAGTGAGGGGTGCGGGTGGCCTGTGGGTAAGTGGGTGGGGTAAAGGGTGGGGGCAGGGGGGGCTAGGGTAGTGGGGGCTGGGGTAAAGGGTGAGGCGCATGGGGGTTGGGGTAAAGGGTGAGGGAGGGGGTGGTTAGTGTTAGGGTATTAGATTAGGGGGTTAGGGTTAGGGTTAGGCTTAGGCTTAGGTTTAGGTTAGTTAATTAGGGTTAGGAGAGGATTAAGGGTTAATGACTAACGGAAGTCTAACACCGTTAGTCAAAAGGGTAGTTTGATGTATTTTTTGAAAAGTGGAGGGTATATGGTGAATTTGGAAACTCGAAAGGGTATATGGTGCAAAAAAAAATTTGTCAGGGGTATATGGTGAAAAAACCGATTAAAATATTATTTTGCTTTCAACTTTTATAATATCACCCACTTTTTCATATGGCCCACAATCTCTCTCCATAATAAACAATTCATAAAAAGTGTACCAACTTTTATATTTAATTATGATTTAATACAACTAAGGTCCTACACATGATTTTTTCTTAATACTTGTGCCCAAAAGAAATGAGCACTCTATTTAGGGACGGAGGGACTAGGGAGTATTAAATAATAGCGACTAACCGAACGAAGTCCTAGGAATGCAAACAATTACATTGCCAAGTGGGAAACAATAGTGAATTATACTATTTTGCCAACGAAGTTGAACTTGCTTTTAGATACAACTTTTATTATACACTCAGGCCATTAGGCATATCATAAGTAGGGCTGTTCATTTCAGATATCCGGAAATTCCGGATCGGCAAAATTGCGATCCGAATCCGATCCGAAAAAATTCGGATATCCGAAAATCGGATATCCGAAATTTTCGGATCGGATAACCGGATATCCGAATTTTTTAAGAGGGTCCATTTTACACGGTTTTGGGCTTTTGGTGGCATTATCCATGGACCATGATCCAACTTCCAAAACTAAAAGCAAGTCAGTTAAGTAGAAAAAATATGTTAATGGTCCAACTAAAGCAAGTCAGTAGCAAGTTTGTAAACAAAAAAAATCAAAATCAAACAGAAATTCAGTGAAGTATGGAAATCCTAAATCCTAAGAACTAATAAGTAATAAGAGACTAAGTTTTACTGTAATGTTAATGACAAGAAACAACAAAACAAAGAAGTGATATAGCTCATTTCATTCGCAGAGCAAAGAAGAAGAAGAAGTGAGGTGGGTCGTCGTCGTGTCGCGGTGGACCTGGCACCGTTGCCCAGTGGTCTCCGGTTGGTGGTGGCGACTGGACTGTGGTGGGAATAAGTGGGATGGTGGCGAGCGTCGACCATGTGCAGTGTGGAGAGAGAGAACTAATGGTGAGTGCGGCGTCTAGGGTATGAAAATGAAGGCTTCGATTCACTGCATTAGTTGTTTTACTTGTTTAGGGTTTTTTTTTTAAAAAAAATTATACACTTTTTAAAAATAACGGATATTTCGGATATCCGAAAACAAAAAAAGTGTGATCCGTATCCGATCCGAATTTTTTCGGATATCCGATCCGAAATATCCGAAACTCAAAAAACGGATCGGATATCTGATTTTTCGGATCGGATCGCGGATCGGATCGCGGATCGGATCATTCGGATTGGATCATTATGAACAGCCCTAATCATAAATACGGTATACTCAATATTAATTTTTTGAGGGTGAATCTCAACTGAAGAGAAATGGTAATCGGATAGTACTCCGAGTAGTTTAGAGGTAAAAGTTAGTTTGGTGAAATGTATGAATTGTTTGCTCCAGCAAAAAGGGTGAAGAATCCTAATTAACGTGAAATGCAAAGCGTCCAATGTACCTGGACATGCTCTGAATCTAATGCGCAAAGAGAAATGCTGCGCCCATTTACATCTTCCTCTTCATCTTCCTGGCTAAAGCCTAATAATACTAGTAATATTGTTTCTCTCTTCAAGAATAAGAATAAGAATAAGAATAAGAATAATAATAAGAATATTGTTTCTTCTCCTTCTTCAGCAGGAATACGTGCAATTTCCACTCTTTCCCCTGAGCCTGATATGGAGGTTCCGCACAACGCCCAGCGCCCCGTTCAGGTATCCGCTCTTTCTTCTTCTTCTGCAACTTCTGCTTTCATCATGGATTTCACTGGTTTTCTTTATTTCATTTTCAATCTGCCGTTTCTTCAATTTTCCTGCCTCTACTCGTTTTAATTAGCTGATGAATTTCTGCTGATTGGAATTTTTCGGTCTCTTTTTTTTTGGTTTTACATATTAATGTGGTCTTTGCATCTTCGATGTTGTTCAGTTGCTAGATTAGCTACAAGGTTTTTACCTATTCTGTCACAATATATATGTCAAAATGGGAATCATTGTCTGCTAGCCTTGACCTTAATTAGGATTTAGGAGTTAGGACTCTTGAGTTGATATCCGATTGCGTTTGTATATTTTGATGGTGGTGCTGTTCCAGTAACAGCTGTTTGAGCTGCTTTAGGCAACGCCGTTGGAGGTTGCGACTTACGTGTTATCACCTTTTGATGGACTTTTACTACATTTTGGTGAAGCCTTTCTCATCTTGGATACATTACTTTGGGCATTCTAAATCATCAAGTAATGTTTTCCGCCCACCATTAGCTAATCAATAGAGTGCTACCATAAGCCTATCCAATACATAATCCAGCTGAACTCTATGCCTTTGTTTTCTTTCATTAGCTAATAACACCTCCATTTCGAGTTACTTGTGGTTTTAGCATTTTATTTTTTATTTTCTTTGGGGAGTGCGGGTTGGGACTTGGGAGGACGGCTGGAGGGGACTTACTGGTTCCATTATATTTGTAATTTTTGAACACCAATGCCATTTTACATATCATGTATATTAACAATCAATCTCAGCTTAGAATACCGGTATAATAATTCTCAAATTCTTAATATGTTGCATCAACCTTAACTGACATGAATTGTGAAGCAGAGAAGTATCACCTAGCTATAGAGATAAATATGTGAGTTTTAAGGCTATAAAGAAAGAGTTCTAGAGATAGGGGTGCTATGATTTATTCCCTATCCCTTACCTTCCTATTTTCTTTTCTCCCATCCATCTTCTTCCCTCCATTTTCGTTCTTTTTTCTCCCAAACTTCTCGTGTAAAGAACCAAACATATGAAATTAATTTGCAATTGTGTTTCTTGTTTGGAAAATGTTTCTTTTGAGGAAAATCAACTTCATTCAATTTGTTTTCCATCCAAGCAAACAGAGCCTAAACTATGTTTCCTAGGGTGTGGTTAGGAGGACCTCTGACCCCTCTGTAGTCTTGTACTTACTTAGTTAATTGCATCTGTGTGACTCTGTTGAAGCTGGAATCAAGTGGTATCCTTTTTGTGAAATCGGAAGATCCAACCTTTGTCGTGACTCAAGAGTCACTTTAGAGTCTCCTGTTGAAACTTAGTGGATGTTAAGTCACTTTGGCTCCATCTGCCTGTCAGAGGGGCAGCCAATCTAACAAATTAGTCTCCCTCCCTCAGGATTGTCCTGATAATGGAGTTTGTGACCATGATCAGCTCCTTTTGTCTGGTATGCTATTCTTTCTGTAGACCCTGAAAAAAAAGGATTCCACATTGAATCTGATTTCATATTTAGGTATAAGCCTATGAGGTTCCTAAATCCTAAGAGATGGAAGACTTGGAGACTAATACAGAGCTATCATAGTTTTCACCAAATTTGCTGTTTTTGTGCTACAAGAGTTGGGAGTTAAGGAGACATCTGTATGTGATTTGCTCAAACACACTATTTTTTTTTTTATAAAAGAGGCTTCTTTAGGTGTGGGAAACGTTGGAACTGTACTCTACTAGTTAGGTTTACCTGAAGACAGATATAGGTTAGGTTTTGAAAGGCATGTGGATCAGTCCTTTAGCAGTGTAGTTTGCTGGCAATCAATCAATCATATGGGAGTTTAGGTGATTGGCTCAAGGAATAGTCTCAAGTCTTAATAATCATCAAGGTGCCATGGGGAATTTTCATCTCAACATGGTTTATTAGGGCAATTTTATATGTTTAGGAGGTTCTTGGTGGACTTCTGCCTCGGAATGGTGTTTCCCCTGTGTTTTGGGCATCAATGTTACTTCATAGAGTTGATGTCTATGATACAGCCCTCTTTTGGTTCGAGTCCTGTCCGTAGCTGGTGAAAAGGGATCAATCCAATGTTTAAAATTTTTGCCAGGCCATCTTAACTCTGTTTATGTGGTTAGTTGCTTCAGAAATGCCTTATCTTCATTTTGTTTTCATGTTCCTGTTTGGTGAAGGGAAAGAGTTCCTTATAGGTCACTGTTCTTTGATACTGCTGCAATGGGTATTATGTAGCAGAATCTTGAATTTCCTCCTTTCTGGAATAAAGATAATAAGACACTGAAGGACCTGTGATGTAGACACTATTGGCTCATAAATTCTAAAAATTTAGTGTGCAGCTTCTGTTTATTTACTGTAACACGTTGCAAGTGTATCATATAGTCTCACCTATTTGGCTTATTCATATCGGTAGTGTTTTTATTTTACTAACTTATTTTGCTACTTTGGACCTTTGGAGTTCTATTTTACCCTTCGTACTCCGTGATTCTCCCATCTTGTTGCAACCTGTTAAGTAATTAAAAGGAAACTGTCCTGAGTCTTCAATGTTTATATATGGTGTAAATTCGTGTATCGGGGTTGTTGTCCCTCAAGAGTTTTTGGCCACTTAGCAGGTTGCAAGGCGTTTGGAGAAGTTTAAAACCACCATCTTCACACAGATGAGCCAACTCGCTATCAAACATGGAGCAATCAACCTTGGCCAAGGATTTCCCAATTTCGATGGGCCTGAGTTTGTGAAAACAGCTGCTATCGAAGCCATTAGTGACAGTAAAAATCAGTATGCTCGAGGTTATGGAGTCCCTGACCTCAACTCTGCTGTGGCTGAGAGATTTAAGAAAGACACTGGACTTGCAGTTGATCCTGAAAAGGAAGTTACTGTCACCTCAGGTTGCACAGAGGCCATTGCTGCAACCATGTTGGGGTTGATAAATCCTGGGGATGAGGTCATCCTCTTTGCCCCGTTCTATGACTCCTATGAAGCTACTCTTTCTATGGCTGGTGCCAAAGTTAAAGGCATCACTTTGCGGCCACCAGACTTTGCAGTACCTCTTGATGAGCTGAAGTCCACGATATCAAAAAATACCCGAGCAATCCTTATAAACACTCCTCATAACCCAACAGGAAAGATGTTCACTCGAGAGGAACTTGATGTGATTGCATCTCTGTGCATTGAAAATGATGTGTTGGTTTTCTCGGACGAGGTTTACGACAAGTTAGCGTTTGAAATGGATCACATATCGATGGCCTCTCTTCCTGGCATGTACGAGCGTACTGTGACCATGAATTCCCTTGGCAAGACATTTTCTTTAACAGGCTGGAAGATTGGATGGGCCATAGCACCCCCACATTTGACATGGGGAGTGAGGCTAGCACACTCATACCTCACGTTTGCTACTTCAACCCCAATGCAGTATGCTGCGGCTACTGCTCTGAGAGCACCAAATTCATATTATGAGGAACTGAAGAAAGATTACAAGGCGAAAAAGGATATTTTGGTTGAAGGACTGAAGGATGCCGGCTTTAAGGTATTTCCGTCAAGTGGGACCTACTTTGTGATAGTAGATCACACCCCTTTCGGGCAGAAGGATGATGTTGCATTTTGTGAATATCTGATCAAGGAAGTCGGGGTGGTGGCTATCCCAACAAGTGTTTTCTATCTGAATCCTGAAGAGGGCAAGAACCTTGTCAGATTTACCTTTTGCAAAGATGAAGACACCTTGAGAGCTGCTGTTCAGCGAATGAAGGCAAAACTAAAATGAAATCTTTGAAAGAAAGATCTTGACTCAGATTTATCCTTTTTATTGTTGGTTTTTGAGGTGGGAGTAGAAGGGTGAAATGATGTTTGTTGTTAACTTTACATTGTTAAAAGTTGAAAATTAAAGGGATTATTAATTTATCAGCGATTGGGTGTAAAGATAATGATGGTTTGATTATACCAAGTGAGGGAGGACTCTCTTGAGCACAACTTGGAGAAAATAATTAGTATTCTAGTAGTAGAATAATGTGCCCAATTAAGTTGTATATTTTTTCACCAAGGATCCACGACTTTATGATCACTAGTGGACTAGTGGTGTACTGGTTTATGTTTAATTGGTAATAAGCCAACTGTTATTACATAATGCATCATAAATAAAAGCTTTTGAGAAGCATTCATGGACTAGAATGCTATCTATCCTGCTATATCTATATGTCCTCTATTATCATTCCTATGTTTAGTGTGACAGATAAACGAATATCTAGGCGCAGGTCAAATATATATTGCCCCTTTCCTTTTGGTACTCTCATGGGGTGGATGCTATCTATCCCGAACGTCGTCTGGCCCATGGGGTGGATGCAAAGCTCACACATTTGGCCCCTCCAACAGTATGGTGAAGAAGAGATGGATTCCAGTTGGGATAGTGACCGCCGGTGGAGTTTGTATGGGAGGGCAGGGAGAACAAAACAGAGAGTTAAAGGGGCAAGATGCAAATTGTTCATAGAGTTGAGTGCGGATGTGGTTTATAAGATTTGGAGAGTGTTGGTGGTTTCCATGTGCCAAACCAAGTTGTGAATTGTGTGTGTTGGGACCCAAAAAACATAACATGCAAAGTTGTAGACCTGGCCATACCCTATGAAGGATAAGGAGGAGTCCAACATATAATATGTTGTATCTACACATAATTAAACAAATGCAGATTCGTATATTAGCCTAAATCATATAGTGTCCTCTCCCAACTCTCATGCATCTATATTTTCATCAAGCAATCAGCAATGGAGGCAGGGTAGGGGTGTTCAGAAAAACCCGACCCGCATTACCCGACCCGTTGACCCGCCGACCCGGAGCTAAAAAACCGGGTAATAAAAACAAAATCTCCATTTTTAATGGGCCGGGTACCCGACCCGAAAAAATGGGCAAGAAGCGGGTCGGGTAATGGGCCGCAAGTTGAGGTTAACCGGGTACCCGAGTACCCGTATATAATTTTTTATTTGGGTTCTGGACTGACGCTAGCTTGTTTCACTCTTCATCTTCTCTCACAACTGCTACTGCACAACTGTAAGAGTCACAATTTTTAACTCTAGTGTTATTGTTCTTTCAAATTTTTGGTAATTTGTTACTGAATTTTTTATATATAGAGTGAAGTATTGAAATTGTTAGTGTCATTCGTAATAGGCAGGGAGTGGAAGATTTATTTTGGCATATTAGTCAAACTTGTAAAGTTGCAGGCAGTATCTCTCCAGCTTTTCTTCCTCCTTTTCCCCCTCCCTGTTTTTCTCTCTCCTACTCCATCTTTTTTAATCTTCAATACCCAAGAACTTATTCAGCTTCAAACTTGCAGAGTTGCTTTGATTATCTTATGTTAGAACTTAGAATTAGTTTAATTCTGAATTTCAGATTATATTATGTATTCCTTCACGCCTTTACCCTTAAATTTGAATTGTGTAATATTCAGAATAGGAAATGCATTAATTTGTGCTTAGCTAATTCAATGAAATCCTTCATGGTAGATTCTAACCGGGTACCCTACGACCCGACCCGGGAAAATCGGGTACCCGATTTGCGGGTACCCGGTTTTTCCGGGTCGGGTCACGGGCCACCTTTTCATATACCCGAAAATGCGGGTACCCGCATATCCGGGTACCCGAAAAACCGGGTACCCGGTTATGAACACCCCTAAGGCAGGGTACAAGACACTAGCAGCTAGCTATCTTCTAAATTAATTATTTTTTTGTCCAAAGGCTAATTAATGGCATAATGCTTAGTAGTTAGTACACCTTAATACCAGTTAGTAGGCCAATAATTATCTAAAGTCCTAAAGCAGTCAGATTAATAATAATACATTAATTAAGTAGTATATTCTGATTCAGAAGGATTCTCTGTAGTGTTTTGTTTACCAATGACATTTATATTGCAATTATGTTATGCTATGTAGAGGAGTAAGAGGACTATATTTATATATCATAGTTGAATAATAAATGAAGGGAGTGGTTTAAGGTGGGACTTGGGAGGACAGAAGTAGTTGATAATTCCCTTCATTTTGGTCGTTGGGTTGACAATCTCCCTTGTCCCGCCTTTAATTTCTTGGACACAAAATTATTTCATATCAATTGATGGAGAGGAATAGGATACTCCTTATTACTTAGTCAATCAACCCCATTTTTTGCAGAGTTGGCCAACTAATAATATGTCAAACCCATCAATTTCTTGTTTTCTTCAAAGTCAAAAGGTTTAGAACTCGTCCAACAAAAACACTCTACTTTTCATTTAGGGACTTAGTATATTACACGCTTATTATCATTGATATTCTCAACTATATTTGAACTTCCCCTTTTTGAATTTCTCACTATTGTTGGATGTTAATCAGGTTTTACTTTTCCACCAGCTTCAGCTTAACATCTCACACCTCCTAGCTGGCTAACTCCTACCTAAACCTAATCAAACTACATTTTGAAGGTCTTTTCCATGGTTAAACCAGACTAGCAAATCAAATGAACACCAACTAGCTAACTTCATCATTTCTAATCTTACTTTATCCAAAATGATATATTTTACTTTTTTTATAATTTGATTATTTACTTTCTTAATCATAGGGGCGGAACACTAGCGTAAAAGGATAAAATGTCCAAAGAAAAGAGAATTTTCAAAAAAAAAAAAACATTATAAAGCTACCTTGGCCTAGTTTAGTCGAGGACTCATACATCATTTTATTTGTAAGAGGCTTCTATTTCTTGCCCTTCTAAGTTCTACCGTTTTCTTTTCCAATGATATAGTCACAACTATGGTTTTAACTCGAATATGTTAATATGTTTTACGTAGCCTAAAGGAATATATTAGAAGAGTTAAATTGGAATATTATTAGCAGACAAATAGTGAAACAAATGTACTATGATATGTGAGGATTTGTTTTTTTTAACGTATTAGTAAAGATATGCTGTCAAAGTTAGCATATGAATTGTGCAAAATTTCCAATGTTGCATGTATTGGAAAGAGAGGTTAGTAATATGTGAATGAAAGTAGAAAAATACCTTGTTACATTTTGTTTATTGCAACTTAAAATGTACGACTTTAAGATGTGAAGACGCAAAATTTGACCTATTCATGGATGGTTAGAAAACTCTACTATCATATAGTTCACCGCCCAAAGCAAATCAATAATTTTCCTTTCCCATTTTACAAATAAAATGTGAATATTGGGAAGAGATTCTTTAAAGTTGGTTTCTCTTTATATCCATATCTAGTTTGTTTGAGCATGAGCATTGATCACTATGACTCACAAATTAGATTGTTTTTGACATTCCAAATAAAACAAGAGAGAGGTGAGTAGATATAATGTTTTATTAGGACATGTAAACGTCGTTGGTCAACTCATAGTCAAATTTTAATGTTTAGAGTAAATGAATATGTGATGCACAGACTAGTTTTTTTTTTTTTTTGAGGAGTGTTGTTTGCGACTTTACGAGTATGAACTAACTCAATCTAATAAGTACCATGAAGGCAAGTCTTGGTTGGTATGTAAAGATTACCCTCATAAGTCATAAGTTAAGTTTAGATAGAAATGGAAATGTGGGAATAATGAAGAGATTGGAGATTTTGAAAATTGAAAGAGGAGCAGTTAGCTTGGTTATGGTTTTGATCTGAAAAAGGTTCCCCGACCCGTAATAACTAGTAATAAGTTAAGTAAATATAGGAGTATAAAAAGAGAGAAGGCACGTGCCGGAGTGGTACAGAAAGGGGGTTGAGGTCAGAAATCTGTGAGATCCAACGACCATATCTTCCCGTCCATACCGGAGAAGGCTCTTTTTAAGAAGCCATCGAACGGCTGTAATGTGAGTGTAAATAAGCACCGTTTGATTTACATCTTACGCTCCAAATGAAATCATTATTTGCTCCATTTTTCTTTTCCGCAGTGGGGTAAACAGTGGTAATATAAATAGAAACAAAGAAACCCTCCCAATTTGTTCAGAATTCAAACATCTTTCTCTCTATTTCTCTCTCCTCTCTGTGCTCTCTCCCACCCTCACGGTCTCACCCTCACGCTCAGCGCTGCGCTTGCGGTGATATGTCGCCGGAGGCCATTACCAGCAAAGCCTACGTCAAACGAATCTCCAGATACCGGAAATAGACACACTCTTTCTTTCTATTTTTTCTTTTTCTAATTTCAATTTGTTGGTGCCAAAAAAGGAAAAAGGAAAAAGGAAATGGAAGGGCAAGGAAAGCTGAGCCTGAGCCGTACACAGTCGTCACTTTTGCGGTCATCTCCAACCATCCGATCATCGATCCAAAGCCTATCGTCGATTGCAGATGTGTCAGATTCTTCGGAGTATGTGTATGAGAGAAAGGTTCACAAGTCATCATCTTGTAACCCTAAGAGTAGTAGTAACAGCAGTAATAGTAGTAGTAGTAGTATTGGAACAATAACAATGATATGGGCTGTGAGCCTGGCATTGGCATCCCTAATTGTGATACTCATCTTCATCTACCTAAAAAGCAACGAAATCTCAACATCGGAGAATGTTCTGTTGGCCCTGATAATGATCGCCATAGTGCTATTCTACCTGGGTAAGAACAGGGAATTGTTGGAGCGCTCAAAATGGGTGGTGAAGAAGCTGTACAGGCAGCAGAGGCATGAGGATAATGATAGGAAAGGTTCAAAAGCAGTGCAGTGGTATATCGGGGATGAATCTGAATCTCAATCTCAATTTCAATCTCAATCTCAATCTCAATCTCAATCTGGCAAGCAGACGCAAACTGACATGAACATGGGGATGGTGAAAGAGGGCGTTGAACTGTACAGCAATGGAGATGTGTACGAGGGGGAATTTCATAAAGGAAAATGCAACGGAAGTGGGGTCTACAATTACTTTGTAAATGGGAGGTATGAAGGAGATTGGGTGGATGGAAGGTATGATGGCTATGGAATAGAGAGTTGGGCAAGAGGAAGTAGGTATAGAGGACAATATAGGGCTGGATTAAGGCATGGTTTTGGGGTTTATAGCTTTTATACAGGGGATTCTTATGCTGGTCAATGGTTTCATGGACAGTACCATGGCGTTGGCCTTCAAACTTGTTCTGATGCTAGCTCTTATCTTGGCCACTTCAAGTTTGGGGTTAAGCATGCCTTTGGTTCCTACCATTTCAGGTACCCTTTCCTTTTTTTCTTTTTTTTTTGTTGCTGTTGTTGTCTGTGGAGTGTGGACCATAAATGTGTCATGATCAAACCTGTACTGTGCCTCTAATCTTTTGGAATTTGGAGTATTGTTTACTGCACATTTTACAAATTTATCGTATCTTTCTGCTTCCAATACCCATTACATATTTATATTTTGCTGCTTCCTATTGCTTTGATTACTTGGAGGGGAATTTCTATTACTCAATATCAATCATATCCATAAGGTCAAGATTTATCTTGTGTTTCTTGGTGTTTCCAGAAACGGGGATAGATACGCTGGGGAGTATTTTGGAGACAAAATTCATGGCTTTGGTGTATATCACTTTGCAAACGGACATTGTTATGAGGGCTCGTGGCATGAAGGTCGTAAGCAAGGCTTTGGGATGTACACCTTCCGCAATGGGGAAGCCAAATGCGGTGAATGGGACAGTGGTTCCCTCAAAACCCCCTTACCACCGCTAACAGATTCAGTCCTACGAGCAGTTCAGGTTATTGAAAGATCCAGACTCCACCTATGGAATAGTTCTTCTACAAGTATTGTATTGTTTCCAACTTCTTTTAATGTTATGCTCCTTCTGCTTTACAGGCAGCTAGAAGAGCAGCTGAGAACGCAATTAACCTGAGGCGGGTTGATGATCAAGTCAACAAGGCAGTGATGGCTGCAAACCGAGCCGCCACTGCTGCTAGGGTAGCTGCTGTCAAAGCAGTCCAGAATAGGATGGATGGAAAATATTATGATACATATGTGTAACTCAGTGTAAACTGTAAAGTAGGCTAATTTCGGTTTGGATTACCTTGAGAAATATGTAAATTTTTGCCAAATTTCTCTTTACTACTTTGGAAACCAAAGAAGAAAAAGGCAGACCCTGGTAAGCACAAGCTAGCTGGAGGTTGAGATAGATTTCAGGTCTTTTTTTCCTTCCTAGAAATTAGAATGATCTTTTTGTTCCTTTTCTTATGATCCACACTCTGTAACTTGTATATAAATCTGGATATGTAGATTAAAGGAATCTGAATTCTTCAGAGTTATATTTCTGTACCCCCCTTTCCCCGGTTCTCCTTGTGAAGATAACAGGATAACTGGATAAGTATGTTGTTTATGTTTATGAGGCCAACATTATTGACTCTTTCATTCTGCAATTATGAGATTGCAGGTTTTATTTATCTACATAATATTGTCAGCAAATACGCAATTCCACCTATGCCTTATCTCTAATGTTGGAGTCTTGTCTCAATACTAGTGGATGGTTCTCAAGGCCCAAGGGACAAAATTATGTAAATACAAAGGTATTATAAACGATACAAGGGAAAATAAATAAAGAAAAGAGAAGGTTACTCAACCTTAATCTAAATTATTAGCCTTTTTTAGTTAGTTATTAAAAAATGTTTTATATTAATATCTATCACTTATAAGTTACTTGATTGTGCAACTATATACTGTATAAGCCATCACATGTTTAGAGCAATTAATGACTATATTTAAAGAGAGTGAGGGATAATTTTCTGGGTTGGTTAGAGACTTTCTCCCTAGGTTTCGGGTGATCCCGAGATCGATTCTCATCCCCGTCCTTGTGACTCATTCGCACCAAAAAAAATGACTATATTTAAACCCATTTATAAGTTTGATTTATTATTGCAATTTATGGATCATAGATGTAGGATATTCTTGTTAAGTTATGTGCAGCTCGATTGTGAGACTCGATTGCAGATGTGTCAGATTCTTCGGAGTATATGAAATTAATATGTGATAAAGAACATAGTATTAGCTAGTCATTTAAATGACAAGGTCCTTTAAATACTTCATAGGAACTGAATTTGGAGCAAAAAAAATTACTAAACAAGTACTATTAAGTGTCAACCATAATCTCCGTTTTCATATGAATAAACATTCAATGTATTCCAAAAGAGTTGAGTTTGGATTTTGGAATTGAGATAAATTAATCATGTGTCATAAGGTATTAGTAAGTAGATGTTTAGTATTTGTACCTGTGATGATTAATTTCTAATCAATTGTCAACACTGTTTCTCTGTAACTCTTTGTACACAAAAACAGACACAATTCATATTGTAAAGTGGCATTTAAAGGTGTTAAATTGGAGGGTGGGGAGCAACCCAATAGAATAAAATTGAAAGGGAGTGAGTAATTATAAAGTGACCTTTACCCCCTCCCTCTCAATTTAAAAAATTAGGCAAGAAGAAAACTAGGGATCAAGCATGCATGAAAAGTTTGGAAGAGTTGTATTGGCTTGAAATGGAACCCCACCACCAAGGCTTTGATCATGTGGTTCGTCACGAAACAAGGAAAATGACGAGTCTTATAATACTATCCTAACCCCCAAAACAAATTTATATTATACTTAGCCCTTAGGGCACATGGCTCCACATA
Organism: Beta corolliflora; assembly: GCA_947648045.1. Taxonomy (NCBI): domain Eukaryota; kingdom Viridiplantae; phylum Streptophyta; class Magnoliopsida; order Caryophyllales; family Amaranthaceae; genus Beta; species Beta corolliflora. The sequence goes on from CANSZD010000829.1 coordinate 105,796, forward strand.
CCCTTTTTTGGTTGTTTAATTTGATATTTGCTCCGCACCAAAGCTTGATCTGCTTGCAGTTGCTCCATGCTCTATGTCTTGATCTAACTCCTCTTCTAGTGTTTGTCATATCTCCCTTTTGAAAACAGCTAGATTTGTCTTTTTTCTAAGAGATTTGTATTTGGAAAGTTCATTTTACAATTAGGTACCATCACCTCGTTTTGTGATGAAAGGGTACCATCTTTGTAACACCCGACCCATATGGAGTTGAGTGCATCGTCACTAATGCGCATATAGGGCAACTACCGTTACCAACAACCAACACAAGTTCTTCCTTCGCATTTTGTCCTCACTTATGCGAACCCCAAGAAAGCCCAAAACCAAGTCACTAATCCCTATACTACTCCCAACTAAGCGCGCTTAATCGTGGAGTATCTTTGGAAATTAGCTACTTAAAAGAAAGATGCATCTTGTAAGAATGATTAGCCTTCTAAAACATTTTAAAGAATCATGAGGGGTATTACACGTCTATTGCCCACTTGTTCCCGTTTCGGGCCACTTTTAACATATCCGGGACCCGTGACTTCTTTCGTTCCATACCTTCCTAGGGTGCCTATGGATACCCTAGGTGCCTCGGACCTTGCTTCGTTTCCCACTTGTGCCTTCATATAGCTCACTTTGCACCACCTTTCCTAGACCACGAAGGACCTCCTGAGGACATCGCATAGCCATTCCAAGAAACGAGTGTGCCTCTCAAGTGCTTCGTAGGCGCCCGAATCCGTGGACTAGAGGTGATCAACATGGCCCCCTTAAATAGGCGAGTTTTGGGCTCTCCTTTTCGGCCCGTAGTTCGGGTCGGCCGGCCTGCTGCCTTTTTGGACAAAAAATCGGGCCACGGGCCACTTAAATGTGTAAAATTAGTCTTAATTTTGACCCGACCCGAAAATGGTCCGAAAAGCCCGTTTGCCCCGCCCCGAATTAGCTCGGTTATGGCGTGGGAATTCTGCCGCGGCTTTGGCCCTAAATGGGCCACTCTTTTTTGCAAAGCTCAGCCCAGTCCGTCCTTTGATCACCTCGACCGTGGACTATAATCCACAATTTTGCTTGATTTCGAACCATTTTTTGACTAATCTAGGACCGATGACTTTTCTCGTCCCGAACTTTCCCAAGGGCCCCGGGGTACCTAAGGATACCTCTGGGTGCCTCAGACCGCCCTTCACTCGTTACCCACTTGTGCATTCTGTTGGATCGCGTAGCATCGCCCTCGCTAAGCTTTAGAGAGCGTTCGGATGGCATCGCATGCTCGTTCCAAGGCACGAGTGTGCCTTACATTGGCCTCCACGGCCTTGGAGTGCACTCCATGGGCACCAGTGCTCAGACTCCATTGGTGCCCGGAGCCATGGACTATAATCCACATTTTTTGCCCGTTTTCGGCCCATGTTTCGACTTCTCGGGCCCGACAAATTTTTTCTTCAAGGACTTTCCTAGGGACCCCAGGGTACCTAAGGATGCCCACTAGTGCCCCGTACCTTCTTTTGTTGCCCACTTTTGATTTCACTTGGCATCGCCCTCGACAGGCTTCCAAGGGCCTCCTGATGACATCACATTCTTCTTGCAAGGCACGAGTGTGACTTCCAAGGGCTTCGCATATCCCCCGGGGTTCACTCCATGGGCACCGGTGCCCAGTCCCCGTGGGCGCTCGGAGTCGTGGACTATAAACCACACTTTTCCTGGTCATTTTTAACCTTCTCCGGGCCCGGCGACTTGTTTCGTCCTGGACTTTCTAAGAATGCCCCCGGATGCCTCAAATTAAACCATCTTTCGTTGCCCACTTTTTCCTTCCCTTAGCTTGCTTGACACTCCCCTCGCTAGGCTCCGAAGGGGTTCCGAATGGCATCACATACCCCTTTCAAGGCACGAGTGTGCCTTTCAAGAGCCTCCCACGGCCTGGGGTTCACTCCATGGGAGCGGTGCCCGGACCTCGTGGGTGCCCAAAGCCATGGACTATAATCCACACTTTTTCCCGTTTTCGTGACCATTTTTCGATTTCTCCGGGCCCGACGACTTTATTCGTCCGGGACCTTCCTAGGAGCCCCGAGGTGCCTAACGATTCCCCATGGTGTTTTTTAACTTATTTCATTGTCGACTATTTTTGGTTTCTATTGGGATCGCCCTTGCTAGGCTCCCAAGGGCGTCCGGATGGCATCACATTCTAATTCCAAGGCACAAGTGTGCTTTCTAAGGGCCTCCCACGACCATGGGGTTCACCCCATGGGAACTGGTACCCGGGGATCAATGGACAAATTTGATTCTTGATCATATTCGTACCCTCGCTTTCGAACTTTATCTTTGTTTCATTAACCAATTATGAATTTATGACGGGAAATTTACACTGGATAAGTCCCTAGGTGTCCCTATGGTTTCCAATGTTCAATTAGGTTTATGAATTTCCTTTAAAGACTTGTTGACAACTTCTTTTCAAAAAAAAAAATTAAAACAAAAGCCTTTATAAAGAGATAGTCGAATCCGCACTCATCCGCGTAGGCACTAAAAATATGCCTACACACAACAAGTGAAATTTTAAGGCGCGGGCGAAGCCACAAGTGGGGCTTGTAGGGCCAACCTCGTGGCCCACCCTTGCGGCCCATATATTTCAAAATTGGCCCCTATAAGTCTATAAGTTATAAGTATCTTGTTAAAGTGCTACTGTAACATAAAAATGCTCTTACTTTAATTTAGTAATAATGTGGGATAGATAAAGATAATATTTTTTTCATATGAGGTCAGAGGATCAATTCCAAAAGATACTATTTTTTAAAATTCATTGAATTTGCTTCTTCAAGATTCTATACAATTGTTGTAGAGTTGTACAACTCATCTCTAAATTCTTTTAATCTTTTTACCTTCTTTCCTCCGTTGTTTTGAGAGTTTGAGTGTTTAACTCCCTTCCTTTTCCTTAAATTAGTCCTAACTCCTCGTCTTCATCCCTTCTCCTTTTCATTTTCCTCTTTTCCATCTTACCAATTTAACAATTAAGATGCTCCTATTCCAAGTTTAACAATCTGCATATTCGTCAATTCTAAATTACTAAAATCTCTAGCTTCATGTTTTCTCCCTATTTCTTAAAATTCAATCCCCATCATCAATAATTAATATGTAGTCAATGTTTATTTTTATTTTTATTTTTATTTTTATTTTTTGTTCAATATATTAGCAATTTTTGTCATTTAATTTGTTTTTCCCCTCTTGATAGTTGTTGTCTATTGATAATCTGATTTGTAAATTGTTAATTTAGTTTTTATATTTTTCTTTTGATAATTGTTAAGGTAATTAATTGTTAAATGTTGATAGTTTGATGGGTAAATTGTTAAGGTTAAATTGAGAGTATAGCTTCTTGAAGTATTTTTTTTTTTTGATAAGTTTTGATTTCATTTAAATAAGCCATAAAAGGCAAGCGTTACATAAAGCACTCTGAGCAAGGTCAAGGTCAAGGCCCTTTACACGTAAATTGGAAAAGCCATGAATGAAAATCCAAAGAATTACATACGCTTACAACCAAGCCAAGAAGTCGAGTCACGGGCTAAACCTTTCTTGGCCAAAGAGTCTCAGCGACTACATTTGAGCTTCGCCTTTTGTGGACTATGCTCAAGTCCAACCAATTCTTCCGAGAATTCCTAATGAAGTTCATCTGAAAATTTAAGTACCAAGGCCCACCTTTGTCATCGTTGCACCATGATACCGCGTTGGCAGAATCGGATTCAATGAGAATGGCATGATTCTTGATGTGCTCGCTGCTCAAAGTTATCTGGATTGCTCGATAAATTGCAATGATTTCGGCCGAGTTTATTTCAATGGGAGGGATTGGGCATGAGAATAAACACATAAATTCACCCTTACTGTTTCGCAAAACCCCACCAATTGCGGATAGGTTATTTCTCAAATCGACAGAAGCATCCACATTCCATTTGAAGGAATTTGGATGTGGAGGAGACCATAGAGCTGCAGGAATGTTCGGAGCATGCTGGGGAGTGATCCTTGGACCATCAGACCAAAAGAGGCAGTGAGGGTTGCGCAATACTTCACTAGAGGGGTAGGGAAAGTGGTCATCCCATCCCTTCACCCACCAACTTAGGCGGAGCAAAACAAGATCTTGGAGCTGGTCGTTGGTGCACGAAGTGTTGTTGAAAACGCGAGCAATGCGCTCTTTCCATATAGTCCACACTATAACAAAAAAACTTGCACACCACAATTTTTTGAAAATTTTTCGACATGAGCCGAAAGACCACTGCTCAAAAGCATCTCGAAGTGATAAAGGGAAGGCCCATTGCAAGTTCCATAAATGTAGCCACCAAAACCATAGTTGCTGCGCCAAAGAACAATGTAAGAGAAGATGATCACTACTTTCAAGGTGAGATTGGCATAATGGACATTGAGATTCATTGATAGGAATAATACCAATCGAACCTAATTTTGCCTTTGTATTTATTTTCCCAAGCAACGCCATCCATGTGAAGATTTCAATTCTATGTGGTACTAGTCCCCTCCAAATCCCTTTGATAACATCATGGTGGTGGGAAGATGAAATCTTAGCAAGTTCATAGCAAAAGGATTTCACAGAAAAAGCCCCCGACTTGTGAGGGGTCCAAATATGAGAATCGTTGTTATCAAGGGATAGATAGATTTTATCAAGGAGGAATTGAAGGGAGTTACGTTCCTCGATATCTCGTAACCTTAGAACACGGTTCCATGAAAAACTCCACACCCAACTGCCCCCGTCCCAGAACCCAAGTGACGCCACTGTTGCTTGTTGATTAGTGGCTATAGAGAAGAGTCTTGGGAATAATGATTTGAGGGGAAGATCCGTGACCCACAAGTCATGCCAAAAGGAAGTTTGTAAGCCATTACCAACACGTTTCTTGCAGCTTTGCATTTTCATTCTTCATAATCGTAGCACAGATGAGTTTCCATGGCCCACCCTTAGAGGGTATGGTGATGTTTTGAGTGTTGAGATGTTGAGGGAGTTTGTACTTTTCTTGAATGACTCTCCTCCAAAGAGCATCCGGTTCATGAAGGTATCTCCACATCCATTTAAACAAGAGTGCGAGGTTTTTGTGGAGGAGATTCCCCACACTCAATACACCTAGTGATTTCGGCAATTGAATCAAATTCCACGAAACAAGAGCAAAAAGGACTTTATCCGATTGACCACACCATAGGAACCTTCGTTGGATTTTGATGATCTCGTCAATGACTCCTTTTGGAATGGGGAATAGAGACATATAGTATAGAGGGAGGTTGGACAGAGAAGCTTTGATGAGTGTAACCCTTCCACCAATTGATAAGAGCTTCCCTTTCCAAGAAGCAAGTTTTCTATTGATTTTCGAAATGATAGGATCCCAAGAGCACCGCTTTGAGACATTTCCCTCAATAGGCAAGGCCAAGTATGTGGAAAGGGAGACTCCCTACTTTGCAAAGAAGAGAGTCCGCGGCATTATGTAGCTATATGTCATCCGTGTGGATTCCAAGTAGGGAGCTCTTGTGGAAATTAACTTGTAGTCCGGAGGCGAGATGGAAGAGAATGAGAACTTTTTGATGTCGAGGAGGTACTCGAGTCTTGGGGGGCAAAATAAGATCGTGTCGTCGGCATATTGTAGATGCGTGATTTTTATCCCACCTTTAGCCACTTCAATCCCTTCCCATAGCATCAAACTAGTGGCTTTTTGAATGAGAAGACTAAGAGTTTCGACGGCAATATCAAAGAGAAAGGGGGATAAGGGATCCCCTTGACGAAGACCACGATGAAGTTTGAAGGGTGCCATTGGTGATCCATTAACAAGAATTGATGCCGAGGCGCTCATCACACATGCTCCGATCCATTTCCTCCATTGCACTGGGAAACCCATTTGGGATAAGGCCCATTCAAGGAAATCCCAAGAGATACTGTCGAAAGCCTTGTGAAAATCAAGCTTTAAGATAGTAGTCTTGATGTTTCTTCTTTGCAAGTTTCAATGATTTCCGGCCACTAGAGCACCATCCAAAATTTACCTCCCCCCAATAAAGGATGATTGGAAGGGCCCAATGATAGTATTCATCACCGATTGGAGTCGACGGGCAAGAATCTTTGCAATGATTTTATATATACATCCCACCATGCTTATCGGTCGGAAATCTTTGAAGCCTTCCGGATTGTCAATCTTGGGAATTAGAGCAATGAGGGCCACATTAGATCCCTTCGGCATGGTGCTAGTATGCCAGAATTTTTCAACCATCTCATAAACATCCTCCTTAATTATTCCCCATGCACTTTTAACAAATCTGAAATTGAAGCCATCGGGCCCCGGGGATTTTTGGGGGTCACATGAATCCACAGCCATGTCAATTTCATCTCGAGTAACTGGAGCAATGAGCAGGTTTGCTTGTTGTGTTGAGAGTTTCTTGAAAGACAGGTCTGTGAACATAGGTCGAGAAGTAGCATCATCATGGAAAATGCTCTTGAAGTATGAAACTGCTTCTTTTCTAATTCCTGCACAATCAACAAGGTTAGTTCCATTACTTCTCAAAGAAGTAATATTATTTCTTCTTTTTCTCATAGTGGCCACGGTGTGAAAAAAATTCGTGTTTCGGTCTCCATCCTTGATCCACTTTGCTCGGGAGTTTTGAGCCCAATATGTTTCTTTTCGTTTCAACCATAACCATAGCTCTTGTTGTGCCTTTTTTCTTTCTTCCACTTCCGAATCCTCCAAGCTTCGGTTATTTGCCAATGAGTTAAGGCTATGGATTTGTTCCTTGATCCACTTCCGAATCCTCCAAGCTTCTTGAAGTATTATTTGATTATTCATAATGCTTTAAATATTATTGGCCCTGTTAACATTTGATTTCTTGTTTCGCCCCGCGTTTTAAAGCAACGTAAAAGGTCAAAACCACGTACGAGTAACCCCAAGGCATTCGGGAGGCTCTCGAGAAAGATCGTGGATAAGAAACATTGTCGGCCTTATAATAATCTATAAACAACCCCAAAATAGTTAAATTTGAAGTCTAATTTTGAAGGTTATAATACATGTGTACGTTCTTGGAGCGGGGACAATATACCCATTGGATACACTCTGAGTCTTATAATTATGACCTATTTGATTTGAAATTTTACACTCAGACTCTTAAAAATGAGATAGGTTTGATAAGACCTAGGTCAAGTGATGGACCCACTTTTATCCATGGCCAACCCGAAGGTTGGGAAGGGCTAGGGGTAGAGGAAGTTTACTCGATTGACGACTCTATAAACAAGTACAGTTAACAAGCAAGCAAGAAGATTGACGACTCTACGTTTGCTTATACGCTGGGCTTGATCATCTTTATCCTTTGGGCAGAGCACGAAAGGTTTATCATTGGCATTTGGCAGCCGTAAGGGCCGTAAGCCCGTAACGTGCCGCATTTTGTTGACGATACCTTTTGCTGTGCCCGCACCAATGGTCGAAATCACCTACGCCGTAACATTATGACATTGGGCCTACATATTCCATATTTGTATTAGAGATGCGGATTAAAGCATACACTTCTGCAGGATTCGTGAGACTTTTTGCAAGTTGTAATAGTGGGGCTCGGAGAATGTCATGGAGTGCGGACTATTACCTACCAACAAAGTCATAATAGCTTAAAGTTCCATGACAAGACATTAAAGCTATGCATTGCAATTAATCTAAAACAAAGGAAGTACTCATATGTTTATATTTTAGTGATGGATAAACCTAATAATTATAGAAATCTTTTAAAATTTTGAATATAGAAGTAGGAAAAATTGATAAAGTAATACCTATAAGTAATTAGGCTAATAGAAAATAAACTACTAGTCTTTTACCCGAGCAACACCCATAATATTGTTACACAAATACTCCCTTTGTATTTATTTGCTCACTTGGTATCATGCATAAGTATTAAGGAAATGAGTGAAAAGAGGAAGATTCTTTGCACATGGGTTGATAGTGAGACATGTTTATAGAATTTTTTTTTCATTATACTTCCCTCCATCCCTAAATATATGGTCTTGATTCTCTTTAATCACTGAATTAAGGTAAGTAGAATCTAAGAGAAATATAAAGATCCTTTGTTTATTTAAATAAATAACAATGAACTATTAAATGGGTACAACCAATGAGAGTGAATGGCGGGGGATTAAGGAAAGAGAAAATTTAAAGAAAAGGGTGAAAGATGTCGTATTTCATTTAATAACATTAAATATGTGTACAATAGTGTAAGAAATATGTGTAAAAAGAAAAAAAAGGAGGGTAGCAGCGAGCATAGCAGTTAGCAGTTAGCACCAAGAAATGCAGAACAGTAGCATCAGCGAACTGAATGGAAGGAACTGTTGTTTGCTCGAGGTTTCTTCTCCTGTAATTTGGTAAATTTAATTTAGTTTTGATTTCAATGTTGCTCTTCGATTTGGAATTTTCAGTACAGATTGTTTATTTAATCTCATTAGTTTTATTCATATAATTAGAGTATGGAAATTTCAAGTACAGATTGTTCTTTTGATTTTTCAATATGTTAGGCGGCTGAATTCCTTCAGAGTGGAAAGATAAATTCAGCATTGGATTACTGAATTGTGAGAATGAATAATAGTTGTGAATTTTCTTATGAGGTGATTATGTTTATGCCTTAATTAGATTGATAATCTGTTTTTATTACCTTAAAATAGTCGAATTATATTTTAGACCATCATCTTTAGTGTAATTTGTTGCTTACTAGGAATCTAGGATATCGACTTGTATTGCATAACTGTCCTTGTAATTCCAATCGTAGCAATTAGGTGTTTCATTGCTGACTAAAACTTATAATCATCATACTTATGATTATTAATCTTTTGAGCTGCATAATTCAAGCTTATGTAATTAATTAATTATGGCTAAGTTCATAATGTTGCTAATTAATTGAGTTAAGAGAGCCTGTTCTAGATTGTTAGTTGATCATTAGACAATAATCCAAGAGCTTGTTTGATTTATTTGCTAAATGTGATGCTAGCTACTTTAATTGGTAAAATCTTGCGGGAGTGGTATTTGGAACGTGAGACCGTATTTCTTCTATATCATCGACTTTCTATGCTCTTAGTGCATCAATGAGTGAATAACATTGTCTTAATCCGACATGATTAATCTCCAAAGGCCTCCACTTCCCAACATTTACCCTCTCTTGGCCACAAGCTTGTTTTTAAATGGTCTTCTATTACTATAAGATGATTTTTAGAGGTTTTCTTGTCGGTTCCGGAAAATGACCAAACGTGTATCCATAGCCTTTAATTTCGACTATCTCAAGACTTTAATTTCTGAAGCCAACGACATTTTTATCGACACTTTCCCAATAAGTACATGGGAATACTTAGGATGATTTTGAGGTGATTGGGAGGCTCTGCATTGCATTTCTTTTTGGCTTGATTAGCTTGGTCCCTTGACCTTCCCTTAGCTTGTATTTCATACTTGAAACTTTTGCTTTTGAAATCTCGTCTCACACAACATTGCTTTATAACTTCTCTTAGACAAGTATATGCTTGTAAATTTATGACCCCTTAATTCATCCCATGAGGTTTCTTTTCCGAGTTTTAGGAATGTCCTGAAAAGTGAAAACGTGTATTGCAGCCTTTAAATAAGGCTATTTCAAGACTTCTCCGAGCTCGATCGATTATTTTTTTCTAAAATCTTGAACCTTCCCAAGATTATCCTGATACCTTTTTTATGATTCTCTGGTGGTTGGAAGTCTCTATATTGGCACATTGTTTCATAGGTTTATATTAGCTTTCTTTGTTTTGCCTTATTAGCCTTGTCTTTTAAACATTGGACGTTCCATGTTTTGAATAGATTCAATCGTTCGCTTTTGAAAGTTGGGCTTCAACAACAAATTATTATACTTCAATCACTGAACACCATATAACACCATTTTAATCGAACTCAATTGGGCCTAAAAGTACATATTCCCTAATATATGCCATCTGCTGTATAAATGGTATGCATTCCAATAATCCATGATGTTCTCCCTAAGGGTGTGTTACTTCATGGAAGCCAAAAATTAGAAATTGCATAATATAGGCTTTGATCCCATGACCTTAAGTTTATATATTGAAGTCTTAACCACTAGATTAAGTGGTATTTAGTGCTATAATTTTAAAGTATAATATTAATAAATGAAAATTTTCCTTATCCAGGGCATAGCCGGGCCTAATAACTAGTTTTAGCTTTTAAAGATATAATTAAATGAGTATATTTATTATTTACAATATAAAAATACGACTTAGGGTATAATCCCACCTTTTAGTGAAGTCATGGGGGTTAAACCTCACAATTGTAACTTAAGGGGGCAAATCACACCTTTTAGCAAACTTAAGAGGTTAGTTTACGGCTTTCGCGAAAGTGGTGAAAGCACCCCTTAAGTTTGCTTAAAGGTGAGAATAGACCCCTCAAGTTACAAATGTGAGGTTTAACCCCCATAACTTAACTAAAAGGTGAGATTAGACACTAAAATAAAATATTATTCCAATTTCTCCAATACTAATTCATAAAAGAAATTATACATTAACAATACAATGATTCTTATACGTATTTGTTTCTACCTAGAAACTGTCAAAGATGATTGTAGTGTTGAGAGTCTTGAAATCCCGAGAAGGTCTGAAGAGCCGAGGAAGAGGTCTCCCACAATCCTGCAAAATACAATGAAAAACTAGCCCGGGGGTGTTCCCGGGAAAGCCCCTCCGACGCTCAAGTCAGTTGAGATTGAGGTAGAGAGATAAAGTGGTGTAAATGTAGAGAGAGATGCTCTGGTTTTTGTAGGTTCCAATTCAATACCTTTGTCTGATGAGACAACCCCTATTTATAGAGGATGAGACCTCCAATAAATGAGGGCATTTTAGTCAGCTCCAGCTGGTGGAGGATATGCTTCCCTTAATGCAGGGGTATTTTAGTCATTTCGCCAAAGATGGACTGGTCCAAGAAATGGGCCCAAACAATTAGCCCCACGCCAAGTAATCGGAGTGAAAATCCACCATTTTTAATGCGGTTGGTTGGCGGAATAATAATGTTGTTGCCGAGGTTGAATGATGCTTTGAGCTAGCTATCTGGCGCTAGGATTAACCAAGCACGGGTATGCGGAGCCCGAGGAGGGGGATCTCATGACTTCCCGAGCTCTTGCGAATTCCCGAGTTGGGGTAGGTCTGACCGTCTGAGTATGTGGAGGTTCCTTGAGCACTGGTTGTGCTGATCCCGAGTTGGTTCCTTGGGATGATGACATAAAACTCACCCCGAGTGCTTGTTTGCACCGAGCCGTGCGAGACGCACTAAGGCATGCTCAACACACATAGATGCCCCAGACGTCCCCCGAGTGCGCTAGGCGGGTGTCGGGTCAATCCCGACTGCTGATCCTCGTCCTAACAAATGCTGCACTCTCGGTGCTTTTGTGGTGCGTGGCGCGCACTCGGGTGAGCCAGACGTGTTTGGCTGCTTGACTCCCGAGATGGGAAAGTGATTTTCCCGACACACAGTGCGCGAGGCTCGGGGTACTATGCGAGACGTGGGGCTTCGAGACCGACGCACCACACCGCTTCTGCATTGATGGTTGACCAAGGGTTAATTCCCGAGTCGATGATGTCACAAGAGGTTCATGGAAACTCTCCCGACCCGGAGATGTGGAATCCCGTGTCTATGATTTTGTGAGGGGTTCATGGAGCCCGAGGAGGGAGATCTCATGAAATCCCGAGGAGGGGCTGCTTGTGAGCCAAGTCGGGGTGGAATGGAGCGCCTTATAAATTTGGCTTGCAACTTGGGGCCAAGAGAGAATCCCGAGGAGGTTGATCTCCCGAGCCAACTCCCTTAGTCATATAGGAGAATTCCGAGCCGAATGGTCCAAATACCGAGTGGGTAAGTCGGGTGTGCGGCGTAGACCGAAAGCCGAGCCTTGCGTCCGACGTACTACGTGCGCTCGGGCGGCGGATGCTTGGCTACTTGACTCCCGAGCTGGGAAGGTGGCATCCCGAGTCCCGACATGGGCGCCAAGTGTGGGTGCAGCACGGGAGAAGCTTGGGTCGCGTCCGACGCACGCCGCGCGCTTGGTCGAATCCCGAGCCCGGTGTCTGAAATCCCGAGACCTTTGAGGAAGCTTCTTTAGAATTCCCGAGTCGAGTAGAGCTCTCGGGTGCGCCAAACAGTCGGGATGATCTTTGTTGTGCCCCCTTGGAAATGCTCCCGAGTTGGGGACGTCACAAACTCGAGTAGCTTCATGCTACGCTCCCTGTCCGAGTTGGTGCTTAGATTGAATGGGGCATGCCATGGGATGCATCCTTGCCCGAGTTGGTCCTTAGACCGAGGGATGTGCCGTTCCCGAGGGGGTACTTTCCCGAGTTGGTGTTAAGACCGAGGGAATCTTCCCCGAGGGCATCCTTGCCCGGGTTGGTCCCGGGACCGAGGGATGTGCCATTCCCGAGGGGGTACTTTCCCGAGTTGGTACTAAGACCGAGGGGATCCTCCCCGAGGAGATTCTTTCCCGAGTTGGTAGCACGCTCCTCTTATGACCGAGGAGGTGCCAATGAACGAGTTTCTCGACTCGGGGGGCTAATGAGCCCCATGCTTCCATGAGGAGGTCTGACGACGCTACTCGGATGCCGAGTAGGTCCAATTGTCGATACTTAGCCGTTTTTCGGCTAAGTTAGTAGGACGCTCCTCTTATGACCGAGGAGGTGCCAATGAACGAGTTTCTCGACTCGGGGGGACTAATGGGCCCCATGCTTCCCCGAGGAGGTCTCACGACGCTACTCGGATGCCGAGTAGGTCCGATTGTCGATACTTAGCCGTTTTTCGGCTAAGTTAGTAGACGCTCCTCTTATGACCGAGGAGGTGCCAATGAACGAGTTTCTCGACTCGGGGGGACTAATGAGCCCCATGCTTCCCCGAGGAGGTCTCACGACGCTACTCGGATGCCGAGTAGGTCCGATTGTCGATACTTAGCCGTTTTTCGGCTAAGTTAGTAGGACGCTCCTCTTATGACCGAGGAGGTGCCAATGAACGAGTTTCTCGACTCGGGGGCGATGAGCCCCATGTTTCCCGAGGAGGTACCACGACGCTACTCGGATCCCGAGTAGGTCCAATTGTTGATACTTAGCCGTTTTTCGGCTAAGTTACTAGGACGCTCCTCTTATGACCGAGGAGGTGCCAATGACTGAGTTTCTCGATTCGGGGGGGTACGAGCCCCATGTTTCCCGAAGAGGTCTCACGACGCTACTCGGATGCCGAGTAGGTCCAATTGTTGATACTTAGCCGTTTTTCGGCTAAGTTAGTAGGACGCTCCTCTTATGACCGAGGAGGTGCCAATGAACGAGTTTCTCGACTCGGGGGGGCTGGTGAGCCCCATGCTTCCCGAGGAGGTCTCACGACGCTACTCGGATCCCGAGTAGGTCCAATTGTTGATACTTAGCCGTTTTTCGGCTAAGTTACTAGGACGCTCCTCTTATGACCGTGGAGGTGCCAATGACTGAGTTTCTCGACTCGGGGGGGCTGGTGAGCCCCATGTTTCCCGAGGAGGTCTCACGACGCTACTCGGATCCCGAGTAGGTCCAATTGTTGATACTTAGCCGTTTTTCGGCTAAGTTATTAGGACGCTCCTCTTATGACCGAGGGAGGTTCATTTGTTTGCACTTTGCTATTTTCGCTAAGTGAGAGTACTCCTGGCATGGCCGATGAGGTACCACGAGAGATGTGCTCGACTTGGGGGGCTAATGAGCCCCATGCTAGGCCGAGGAGACTTATTTGTTTGCACTTGGCTATTTTCGCCAAGTGAGAGTACTCCTGGCATGGCCGAGGAGGTACTGCGATAGATGAACTCGACTCGGGAGGCTAATGAGCCCCATGCTAGGCCGAGGAGGTTCATTTATTTGCACTTAGCTATTTTCGCTAAGTGAGAGTACTCCTGGCATGGCCGAGGAGGTACTGCGAGAGATGTGCTCGACTCGGGAGGCTAATGAGCCCCATGCTAGGCCGAGGAGGTTCATTTGTTTGCACTTGGCTATTTTCGCTAAGTGATAGGGTACTCCTGGCATGGCCGAGGAGGTACCACGAGAGATGTGCTCGACTCGGGGGGCTAATGAGCCCCATGCTAGGCCGAGGAGGTTCATTTGTTTGCACTTAGCTATTTCCGCTAAGTGAGAGTACTCCTGGCATGGCCGAGGAGGTATTGCGAGAGATGTGCTCGACTCGGGAGGCTAATGAGCCCCATGCTCGGATCCCGAGGAGGATTCATTTATTGAGACAACGGCGCTCGGATCCCGAGGAGGATTCATTTATCGAGACAACGGCGCTCGGATACCGAGTGATCGCAAATTGTACTTAGCCATTTTTTCAGTAAGTCGGTCGAGGCACTCCTCCATGACCTAGGGGATGTCATTGGAGACGTTTTTGACTCGGGGGTCTGACGAACTCCATCATCCTTTCGTCGAGTGTATTTATTGGACCAGCTGATGGGTTCAAGTAATTAGCCCCACGCTGGATGAACGGATAGGGCAACCTCGTTCCTTCCTGAAGCGGTCGTCCAGCGGAACCTGAGAGAGGCTCCTCGTCTGGAGTACCATGTCCGTCTCGGGAGGGGGGGAGGGTTCGAGATTGCGCCTTGCTTCTAGGTTCCCTGATGTACGGGAGCCCCAAATGTTATGTTTTCCGAGGCCGAGCTGGATGAGCTTCATGGGGGAACCGAGATGAAATTCCCGAGTTGGGGAGATACTCAATCCCCGAGTTGGGGGAAGCCCCAAATTTCCCGAATGATGGATGCAATGTTGTCCATTTGATCTTGCTAGGTGATCGTGAAGTGGACCGACTCGATTCTCCGAGCTGGCCCTCAAGTTTCCCAAGTTGGGGGAGAGGGAGCCTCATATTACCCGAGGGGTATACATGCGTGGCTACCGAGGGGGACCGAGTTGTTTTTCCCAAGTCGATCTTCTTGCTTTCTCGAGCTGGGAGGAGTGAGTTCCCACGTGCCCAAGAGTATGAATTTAGGCTCAAGTGTTGAGCCCCCTGGCAAGGCCGAGAAGGGTGATGCACCGACTCGGGTGCTAATGAGCCCTCCATGGTAATCCCGAGTTGGGTGTTGAGGTACTTAGCCAAATTTTGACTTAAGTGTTGAGCCCCCTGGCAAGGCCGAGAGGGGTGATGCACCAACTCGGGGGCTAATGAGCCTCTCCATGATAATCCCGAGTTGGGTCTTGAGGTCCTTAGCCGAATTTTGGCTCAAGTGTTGAGCCCCTTGGCAAGGTCGAGAAGGGTGATGCACCAACTCGGGTGCTAATGAGCCCTCCATGATAATCCCGAGTTGGGTGTTGAGGTACTTAGCCAAATTTTAGCTCAAGTGTTGAGCCCCCTGGCAAGGCCGAGAGGGGTGATGCACCAACTCGGGGGCTAATGAGCCTCTCCATGATAATCCCGAGTTGGGTCTTGAGGTCCTTAGCCGAATTTTGGCTCAAGTGTTGAGCCCCCTGGCAAGGCCGAGAGGGGTGATGCACCAACTCGGGGGCTAATGAGCCTCTCCATGATAATCCCGAGTTGGGTCTTGAGGTCCTTAGCCGAATTTTGGCTCAAGTGTTGAGCCCCCTGGCAAGGCCGAGAGGGTCACTGTTTTCTGGAGATGTCTCGACTCGGGGAGACTAATGAGCCCGGTGCTTCCCGAGGAGGCCTCTTATGTCCGAATGATGCCACTCGAATGTCGAGTAGGTACCAATAAGCAATACTTAGCCATTTTAAGTCGGTCGGGGCACTCCTCCGTGACCGAGGAGGTACCGTTGGAGTAGTTCTTGACTCGGGAGGCTAATGAGCCCCGTTTTTCCCGAGGGGGTTATCATTCCCTCGGGTTTCCTTTTGCTCGCCCGTGTTGATCCGAGTCTTCATGTATCCACTTTTGATAGTGCAAGGCTTTTGATATTGTGCCTTTGAGGCAGATTTCTCTTTGGATCTTGCTAAGCTGAGCGTTATTTCCATGACCCGAGGCCGGAGGCCCTATACCAAGGGTGATTGTTCTGATTATGATTGTTGTTGGTGGACTCCCGGGAGGGAGCCTCTCCTTTCATTTCCATGATTTCTCGCCGATAGGCTTACAAATCTCTTCCCGTGCTGCCGCCCAATATTAAGTGTTGGGCAGTTCGTGATGATACCATGAAAGAGTCCCGAGAACCTGTTGAGGGACCGAGTTGCATGTTCCTTCTTTGTGCTTGTTGGATCCGAGAGGGATCCCTTCACACTTTCTTCGAGGGCTTATGATATGCAAGTACTATCTGTGAGATCCTTCTCCCTGACTTGCTTAAGATTGTTGACAACTTGGCATGTGTCCTGCTCCATCTTATGCCGACTGCTGTGGAATGTCTTCTCGGTCCTTTTCTTCCCGAGCTTCCTTCATTCTACTCTGAGGGGAGTTAATTGGGCTTGGAGATGAGGCCCTTGGTTGAGCTGCGGCATGTCGGATGGAAGCTCTTGAATACTTCGTTGAATGTCTAGTTGAACTGATTGACTATCCTCATCCCGAGAGATGGATTTAGAGGAAATTAGTTCCAGAGGTTAAGACTGCTCTACTCAACCCGAGATGTAGATCCCTCATCTTCCTAATGAGTTGGTTCCACACTAGGTGTGGTATGACGACAGGATGGGAGCTCTTCGGCCTAGGTGATAAGCTCTTGTCTTTCTTTAGTCGGGTGCCATGTTGCTCTCGGTATGTGACTTTGAGATGTAGCATCCCCACAGACGGCGCCAAACTGTTTCTACCTAGAAACTGTCAAAGATGATTGTAGTGTTGAGAGTCTTGAAATCCCGAGAAGGTCTGAAGAGCCGAGGAAGAGGTCTCCCACAATCCTGCAAAATACAATGAAAAACTAGCCCGGGTGTGTTCCCGGGAAAGCCCCTCCGACGCTCAAGTCAGTTGAGATTGAGGTAGAGAGATAAAGTGGTGTAAATGTAGAGAGAGATGCTCTGGTTTTTGTAGGTTCCAATTCAATACCTTTGTCTGATGAGACAACCCCTATTTATAGAGGATGAGACCTCCAATAAATGAGGGCATTTTAGTCAGCTCCAGCTGGTGGAGGATATGCTTCCCTTAATGCAGGGGTATTTTAGTCATTTCGCCAAAGATGGACTGGTCCAAGAAATGGGCCCAAACAGTATTTGCTTTAATATCCATCTTCATGGCTTTTGTTGTCTGCATCCAGCTTCCCATCTCCATCTATCTTCTCACTCCCACCTCCACAACCACCACCTGCGTTCCAACTTACTCAAAGACCACCGCCCCTAGCCGGCTAGTCGGACCACAACCACCACCCGGCCTACTCAGACCACCACAACAACCAGGTACAACCATCCATAACCACCACCAAACCAAAAATTAAAAAAAAGAAGGTAAAGAATTAATAACCTTCAAAAAAGCTAAAGTCCGAAGTTTTCTCAGTAGAAAAAAACCCGGAAAAAGAATTTAGTTAGGCGATTATATATTGCCGATGCATTGTTAGGCCGATTCTTACACGCGACTAGATATTGCCGATGCATTGTTAGCCGATTTGGTCTATCACCTAACATTTAGGCACATAACAAAGTACAAAAAGACCCAAGTGTTCATCACTCATTAGTTATAATTAACGGGGAGTCGGATATTTTATTCTTGCTAATTTGGTCTGAAACAAAATGTAAGCATCCAACTAACTCATGGATCGAGTCACCCATTTCAATGACACTGACCGGAACCAAGAAAACTAGCCTTCACCATACAAGGTTTTCCATCTTTTCATGTCAATCAGTCACATTGTGTGATAAGGTGGTGTAGGTGACTAGCGAAACTCGACTACATGAAACATTTTTCTTCGCACCAAACACATTTAAACCAGCCAACAAAATTGTTAAAATATATATTTAAAAATAAAAAAAAAAAAGCAAGAAATTTTTCATTTCTCCTTGGAATCGCACCAAGAAGCAACATGTCAAAATACAAGTATTTCAATGTAATGGTGGTTTCGGGATGTAAAGACAGTGAACGTTGTGGGTGCTGGTGGTGGTTTCGAAGGTTAGCGGTGGAAATTTCGGGGAGGAGGGAAGGAAAGTGGAGGTTGGGGTGGTGGGGGTGGTGATTTCGGGAAAGGGGGGAAGGAGAGTGGTGGTTGCAAGGAGGATGAAGGAGAGTGGTGAACTGGTGGACCGGGGTTGGTGTTCGGGGAGGGAGATTGAGTGAGGAGAGAGATTGGAGGGTGGAAGTATAATGTTTGTATAATATATGTATTTTAGATTTTTTTTTAATTCTCAAAAGATATAATTAAATGAGTATATTTATTATTTACAATATAAAAATACGACTTAGGGTCTAATCTCACCTTTTAGTCATGAAGTCATGGGGGTTAAACCTCACAATTGTAACTTAAGGGGGCAAATCACACCTTTGAGCAAACTTAAGAGGCGCTTTTAAATTCTGCTATGTCAAAAATATTATGAATTCAACTACAGCAAGGACTTGATTCAATTACATTACAATGATCATAACTTTCATGAAGGATAGTTTACTTGATTCAATTAGATTTTTATTTTAATGTCAAATGGGTTTCCATCAATAAATTAATATAATTTTTAACTCAAAAAACATCATAGTAACAGCTTTCGTAGCATATACGCATAGAAGATCAAGGCAATAATATCTAAGCAAAAGTAAAAATAGCATACTTTATAATGATGCTCTAAGATCACATGACATGTCCTACTCTTTAACATAATAACAGCATGCAAGGGAATCAAGAATAGTACCTCAAGTGCATCATGTGCTATTGTGCTCTAGTGTTGAGCAAAGCCAAAGTTAACCGTGATGATGCGGCCATGATATGCAAATATGTAGGGCCCGCAAGCTAATGTGCGACTAATAGCAGATTTTGGCTCTGTTATCCCTGAATTAGCAAAGGAGGGTCCCACATTAAACGGGTTCCATACTAGAAGTAGTAGTAAAACTCCAGGCATAAACTCGTTTCCAAAACTTTAATAACAGTGGTCTACAAATGAAAGAGAACATTCAACTCCTGCATACTTGAAGAGACCAAATGCAATGTAAAGAAAAAAAAAAAACACGGGGGGATGGTGCCCCATGCAGTCATCCCTCTGTTTGCATGTATAAAGGCAGTCCATGTGCATCATTATAGCGATTAGCGAACCATGCAACATTGCAACACTCCATCACCCAGACTACATAAGCTAATGCACTTAATTGGTAGAATAATATTTTATATGCAAGTCTCTCTCTCTCTCTGACCTCTTTTTCTATTTCATCTCTGAACATTTACACGAGCAGTAAGATACAAGTCGGAAATGGATCATTTCCATATGTGTAATCTAGTGTTAGGATATGAACAATCTAGTAAACTTAGCACTTTCATATATATGATTAGGGACTTAAGGTTCTCTCATTTTGTCCTCTTTCTAAATTAAACCCCTGACTCTCGTACTTGTTGGTGATAAAAGCTAATATTCCCCTTTATCTTTACTTGTGTATGGTAAACTCCATTTTTTCTTCTTTTATAGTTTTGCTATTAAAACTAAGGATTTTTTGTCAAAAACCACCTTATAAAACATGAAATTTGTGAGAAACCACCTTATATAATTTAATTTGCGAAAACAAACCATAACTATTTTTTTTTTGCGAGAACAAACCTTATGCTGAATTCCGATCATTGATCGAAGGTTCCGTCATTCACCATGTTATGTGCAAGGCAAGTGACTTTTTAAACCCAACAAAATCCATGACATGGTCAATGCCGGAACCTTGGATCAATGATCGGAATAAGGCATAAGGTTTGTTCTCGCAAGAAAATTTTTATTTAAGGTTTGTTTTCGAAAAAAAAATTATATAAGGTAGTTCTTCACAAATTGCATGTTTTATAAAGTGGTTTTTGACGGAAATCCTAAAGTAGTTTTTAGTCAACAAAAAATCCCGGCCAATCTCTCCTTATTACGATGGATTAATATTTTCTTAGACAAAACCCCTCCTCCCCTCCCTTACCCCAAACTATTAATGCCAGGGGTTTACGCACCATAAATGGATAACCTAACTATTAGATTTAGACATTAAATTCAAAAAAAATCTGTCCGAATCTCATGGATATTTTTTTAAAGTTGGTAAGATGAAGGGCCTACTTAATCGACACCCAGCGCATGTATAACTTGAGTCAGGTTTGCGGGGATAGTAAGGGGAAATCTCACCCGCCCCAAAGAGCTCCTAGTGGGGGTTTGATCCTACGACCTTAAAGTCGTAGGTCAAACCTTTACCACTAGGCCAATAGGTAAATATAACATTCTCCATTGAATTATTAATTAACTTGTTTGTTAATAACTTTGCAATAAGTATCAATATAACGAGTAACTTTTATGAAAACAAAGTTCATGAATTTTGACCTTAAAAACAAGTGTGAAGTTGAATTTAGGACCAAAGGTTATTCTTCTGGATAAGGTAAGAAATGGACTTTGGTTAGCTTGCAACAAGGGGATTAACAGCTACGCTAGGGAAAAAAGAAAAACAAAACTTCTGCAACTATAGAATAGAAAATGAAGTATTTGGAAGCAACAAGATTCAACTCCAACTATAAAATTCGGAACCATACAGTTTTCAAAGTAATTATAAAAGTATATTATTTAAAGTCTAAACTCATTAGAGGTTTGATCTAATTAGTAATTATCGTGGGAAAAAAGTCATTAATAGCTAGAGGAAAGTTCCCTGTACATGGTGGCTGAGCAAGTATTGAAAGTACTGGAAATTAAACTACAAAAATTCCAATAAAAAATTTGGTTATTCGAGAATATGAAATCCTTGATAGATGAATTGTCTTAAGCTTTTTTCACACAAGAAACGACATAAAATTAATGGTATAAATAAAAGCAGAAATGCACATAAAATTGCCGATAGCAGTTTGTAAGCACGAAATACCCCTTTTAATTGAGGGAATTAATGGTATAAATAAAACTTACAGAAAGATGAAACGTAGAATTAATTCCAATGCTCTTACAAACAATGAATTTCTGAAATTTGTGAGTACAAGTATACATATATATGATGACGATGAGGCCCAAGAAAAAGGCAGACCTCAATGGTAAATGAAGTAGCTTAATTGTTTCTAATTGCATACTAGTATTGTGGTAAATAAAAAATAAGTAATTAGAAAGAATACATAGAGATTAAGGAGTATATAAAATAGGCATTATACGTCATTGTCAGTGTCGTCCTCAAGACGCTTACCGCGAGAACGGTGAAATGAATGAGAGATGGAGCAAAAGAATAATGAATAATATACTTATATATGAAGGGTATAGATTGGAATGAAATCAGATCAGTCATCAGTGGTAGCTCCACAATGGAATATCTCCTTCATCGTAGAAGTGGTCGATATCCATAATATTGATAGATGGGGGATTGAAAAACATGGAGTTGATCATATTCATGGGATCGATGCATTTAGGAGACAAATCAAACCAAGACCATGGATCATTCACAGGCATAGGCATAGGCATAGGCATAGGCATAGGCATAGGCATAGGCATAGCCATGGATGAAACGTCATACTCATTAGTATTGTCAAAAGCGGGAGTAAGAGAGATGGTATCATCAATGAGCTGATGCAGATGCAGATGCAGATGCTCGGGTGAAGAAGATGACAGGGAAGGGGATGATGACATTGATACAGATGGAGAAGATGATATTGATACTGATGAAGATGAAGATGGATGAGTTTGAGAAAGCGAGGATGGGTTATCATGAGTATGATGATGATCAGCAGCATCAGCATCAGCAGCAGCCGCAGCGGCCGCAGCAACTCTTTGAATGGATTTAGGAGACATGACAGTAGCTGAATCATGAAAAGGGATGAGAGAACAGGTGGAATAAGAAGAGAGAGGAAAGTTGAGGTTAGCAGAGGAACCCTTTAGGCATAAGAGTGCAGCATCATAGGCCCTAGCAGCAGCTTCTGGGGTAGAATAAGAACCCAACCAGATTCTTGTTTTCTGATTTGGAGCTCTAATCTCTGAAACCCAGGAACCCCAGCTCCTCATTCTCACTCCTTTGTATTTCTTTTAATGACGACGACAATGAGGATGATGCTTCGCATTGGCTTTTCTGCTCTGACTTAACCATTTGTAGCTAGGGATATCAGATATCAGATATGATATATGAATAGATTATAGTTATATAAATTTATCACCACTTTCTTAATTAGCTTGCTTGCTTGCTTGCTTTTGGTCTCTCTTTCAATTTTGGTATGAGGGTGATAGAGGTGAAACAAAATTGGAGAGTAGAGGATCAGAGAATGAAGTCATATTTATAGATGCTACCTTCTACCCTATTTAGACTAGCAGATCCCTCAAGTCAAGCAGAGAAGGTTCAGCAAATGGGTGACAGATGTTACTTTATTTTTTTAAATATGAAATACTTATTTTATTACTTTAAAGTATATGAAAATAACTCCAATGGGTATAGACGTATAGTTTCACTTTTTTGAGTATTGGGGAAAATTTCTTTTTTTTTTAGAGATTGGAGAAAATGAAACACAATTGCCAAAAAAAAAAAAAACCACATAACTACTCGTGTGAAAACCGCTACTACAAGTCCCTCTGTTTTTTTTTTAATCTACATATTTTTCTTCTTTTGTGGTAAATTTTTAGGGGTCGTTTGGTTCAAAATATGAAATGAAAAGAGAATTGACACAAATTAAGGAGGAAAATGGTAACAAAAAAAAGTTACCTAGCTTTATTGAGTGTTTGATTTAAGCCAATGAATGAAAACGAATGGTAACAATTACCACCAAGTAATGGATTTTGTTACTTGAAGAGGGGAAAGGAATGTAAGAAATTGGGGGAATCCATTACCATCAAGTAATGGTAGTGAATTGATGAAAGGTTGAACCAAACAAGAAAAAAGAGAATCGACAATTGATTCCGTATCTTGGAACTCAAAAATAGTGATTAAAACCACCCTTAATCTATACACTATTTTTATAGTACTATTGAACTAACTCCTTTTTCCCAATACCTTTTACCCAAACAAACTCCACATGGGATGTACTTTTTAGTTACCTTTTCTTTTATAGTATCTTTCATTTCCATCTCCATCTCTCAAAGAAGTACTATTTACCGTATTTATTTTCTTGCGCCCTTTCGGTATCACTATCGTTTAGGTTTTCGATTTTATGAATATAAAAATCATATGATATAAGGGGTATAATAAACTTTAAACTAGCCATACGTGTGCTAAACATGTCAATTTTGAAAACTGACAGCAAAAACTGAAAACTATTTTTTCTAGTTTCCATTTTTTGTTTTTGGTTTTCAAAAAAAGTGAAAACTGAACACAAAAAACGATAATGAACAATTAGTTATCATGAAAAACAAAGTATGCAGATTAAATTAAAACGAATGTGGTAAATAATATCAAATGCCTTGGTCTCCTTTCACTCTTTTTTTTTCCTTGAGTTGATTTTTCAATTTTTGAGGGGGAACTTCATAAGAGTAGTTTTCATTTGGGTAAAAATGAAAGGCTAATTGATTAATGTAATGAATAAAACAAAAGGGAGTAAAAACAAATTGTTTGTATCTGTGCATTTTCCATATATGTATGACAAACAATTTCTTAATTAGACTTATTGTTTTTAACTATTCATTTCATCTAGACAATTTTATGATTCACTATCTGGTTTTTTTATTCTTAAAATATCTTAGGCACCTTGTACTTTCCAAATTTTACCACATTGAATATAATTTTCATTAGGATGGAATCTTCCTTCTCCCCTTTCTTTCTTTTTCTTTATTGACTTTTCTTTATACCATCTCCAATGTAAGCATTTATCCATTTATAATTATCTAATTATATATTAGTAACAAATGCACACATTGATCCATTTACAATTATCTATTTATATACTATATCAAAAGTTAGTAATACTAAAACTAAACATTGCAATCAATCTAATAAGA
Source organism: Beta corolliflora (assembly GCA_947648045.1). Lineage (NCBI taxonomy): Eukaryota > Viridiplantae > Streptophyta > Magnoliopsida > Caryophyllales > Amaranthaceae > Beta > Beta corolliflora. The sequence continues at coordinate 129,750 of CANSZD010000829.1, forward strand.
TCCACTTAATTAATATTTCGGAATTCATATACTTATAAGGACAATTTACAATGAATTTCTTCAAACTTTAACCACTAAAAGACCAGGAGTAAATTTTTTAAAGGTATTATGGCACAAGTTCCAGGAGTAGAATCTTAGCCTTTACCACAAATGATATATTCACATCTAGTCATATAGAAAGAGATGCATCCAAATCACTAAGCAAATGAAACAGCAATTTCTCAAAAACCCAGAAAAATTAAAGGCATAATCAGCTAGCGTGGTTTTTTTTTAAAAAACTTAAGTTTCAAAACATTATTATAATACTTCCTCCATTCAAGAATATCTAAACACTTATTGGAATGGGTAGTTTAATGCGATAAGTTATAGTGCAATGATTAAATGTTATTTTATTAAGAAGTAGACGTGATAGGAGTTTGTAGGGTATTTTTAATTGAAGGGTAGAAAGAAATTGGGTATCTTTTTTATTGATAGTGATAGAATAGGGGACAAGAGGGTGTTAAAAACTAATACTCCCTCCGTTTTGTGAAACTTTTAGGCTCTATTCTTTTGGATTGAAATGAATTGAAATGAATTTGTCCGAACTAATCGAACCGAATCGAACCGAATCGAAATGGATGAAAACTGTGAGAGGAAACTAACCGAATCGAATCGAATTTGTCTAAACCGAACTGAACTGAATTTAATTTTTATTAATTCAGTCCAAAAGAACTGAGCCTTACTCACTTTACTTTATTCCTAGATTGACAAATAAAATGTTATTAGTTAATTGGTCTATAACTCACTTTTGTTCGTTATATATATATTTATTTAATGCAAGTGGACCAAAGAGGTGAACCGACTATTTTCTCTCCTCATATATTTCTATTTGTTTAATGCAAGTGGACCCAAAAAGTCTACTTTCTCTTCTATTGCCTAAAATATTGTGTCGGCAATAACTGAGTATAACTTCAAAAAACGGAGGGTGTATAATGACATCGAGATTGTGAAAAAATGGAAGTGTTTAGACTAATTTGGGACAAAAAAAGGACAGGCTTCAAACTATTTTGGGTTGAGGATGTATTAACTAATTATTTCCACCATCTCATAATATAGTGGGTGTAGTTCATTATTCATGAGAATTAAGGAAAGTGAAAAATGTTATCATTTGTATTGTTTAATAATGTACTTATATTGAAAAGTTAATTGTCTTTTTAATTTTAACTAAAAAAATCTATGGCTGAAAATAACCAAAACTACATAGAAACTAACATATTTAAGGTAAATGATAATTTTCTTAATTCCTGCATAAAATGAGAAACAAACATTATAAATTGGGATGGGGGGTATTTAATGTTGCTTGTTTTTTTATAATTGTTTGATGCTTTTATTTTACACAGGAATTAAAAAAAATTATCATTTGCCTTAAATAATTATAGTACTTCTATTGGAATACTAAGTATTTGCATTAGACAGTACAACTATTGAATGTGACTGCAACTTTTCCATGTAAAAATGATGATAAATACTAAATGTGGGTCATGTAGCTACAACTTTTCATGTAAGATTAGGACAAAACAGGGATAAAAATTGTTTGATGCTTTTATTATAGGAAAAGTATCATTTCAAAAATAGAAACATGAGAAAAAAGAATATTTTGGGATACCCAAAATAGAATACAAGTACTATAAATTGGGACAGATAGAGTATTTAATAACATTAAACATAGAGAGGAACAAAAGTTTGTATGAAAAAACCAAACCAATTGGATTATTTTAACAACCAATAGAATTACAACTTTTATGATTTTAGGGATTTTAGCATATATAGTTAAAAGTAGAAATATTTAAAACAGGTGCAGCTTTATATTATGGGATGCAAGAAGTACTAATTAATAATTGACAGCCTAAACAAACTTAGCAACAGCTTTTCTCTCTCTGCTTTCCCAAACCCTAACCTCCAACTGGTAGAAAGCCCCAACTTTTTTTTTTGTTATATTCCTTTAGTTTTATTTGCTTTTTAAGTTTATAACAATGTTTCACCCTTTGTGTCCCTCGAACTGCAGGGTTTGTTTGCTGTCTTAGCAAGATTTTTTATAGTTTTGTAGGAGTATCATCTAGATTCATTGATTAAGAATGATGCGGGATCACAAAAATTATCAATTTTCCAAATAATTCGAATGAATTAGATCGAAATCATCCTCGCGATTACAATAAATTGTCAAACTGCCTCTCTAAAAAGACTGTATATTTTAGCAATAATATGTGCAAGAGATGTTACACAGTGCAAGATCTACTCAATGATTATAGTTTTGATGAAGGAAACCTTTATTTGTTTTAATTTGTTATGTATTACCTCTGTATTTTAAAATCTTCTCATTAGCTATGCAAGTGGTCAAAGTTTAGAAATTTTGACCATTTCTCGTAATTTATACTCTCTCCCTTTTATAAAAATCTACTCAGTTACTATAGATACACATTTAAGGAAAATTGGAAAGAGAGTGTAAAAAGTGAGTCAACCTGGTTTCTTTACTTTTTTTTAACAAGGAGCGAGAGCATGTGTTTATTAAGGGAGATAGAGAACAAGGAAGAGAGAAAGTGTGGGCCAAGGATGATTTTTTTTTTATACGAAAAAGAAAACTAGGACAGGACTCCTAATCCGGAAGCCAACTTAAAACATCCTTGCGGATGATAAGAGAAAAATCAAAACAAAAGAAGGAAGGAACTTATAAACAAGATTGTTGACCCCGTGACCTCTATGAGCCATAAAACCCGCCCCTATATTCGCTTCCCTGAAACAATGAGCAATTGCGACTCCGCTAAACCTGGCAAGATCCGAACATGCATCAGAGATCGATGAATTAGTAGACCAAGGAGGTTTCCAAATCTTAAGAATTGAGTTAATAACATTAATGTTATCTCCTTCAATATGAATATTTTTGATATTTAGGAAAACTGTGACTTTAATCAATTCTTTAAGTCCCCAAGCTTCAACTTGAATAATCGAGCAATCTGGAGGCAAGGAATTGTAACCAGCAAGAACCACTTCTCCCAAATGATCTCTAATCAAAAATCCAAAGGCCGCACTACCATCTTGATACTTGGAACCATCAAAATTGATTTTAAACGAATCTAAAGGAGGTGGGCACCAACTAATCTCACGGCCCAACCTTTTAGACCCCTTTTTTTTTTTTTTGATAATTTGCTTGTATTCTTATTGATTAACAATTAAACGTAAAGAAGAGATTTCAACTTAAAACAAGGTATTCCTTCTAAAAAAGAAGGAAACTTTTATAGTGCCAAGCACACCCTGAGTTAAGGAAATACTCCTCTCACTGTAAGCATTACATCTCTTTTAGTATCTTAGTTCAAATACAAGCAATAAAATAAACAGTGCACTTTAAGGAAACAAAAAAACATCTGCCCCTCCTACATCTAACTCATCTCACTGCCTTCTTTCGACTCCTATGGGACAAGGCTTTATGAGAGGGACTTACAGCCATGCTATAAACTCAGATTGGCGATGTAAGCCTTGCTTCGCGAACGCATCCGCCACCGAAGTTTGCACTTCGGCTTCTGTGAATAATTGAAATGTCAAGGCCATATTTCGAGTGTTTCTGATGAAGTTTAGTTGGAATTTTAGATTCCATGGCCCTCCATTGTCACTATTGAACCAAAGGACAGCATTTGATGAGTCAGATTCTAGGATCAACTTTGAACTTTTCATTCTTTCGCTGGACAAAGAGATTTTAATTGCTCTATGAATTGCATGAATTTCGGCACTGTTTATCTCCATAAAAGGAATCGGAGATGAAAAAATGCACATGAAATTCCCAAGGTGATTCCTTAAAACTCCTCCAATGGCAGAGCATGATTCAAGAAGATTTACCGACGCATCTACATTCCATTTGAGCATGCTTGGATCAGGGGGGCTCCATGATATCATATGTAGCTTTACAATGATTTCATTCTGTAGCAAAATTAGCAATCAGACAGCCTAACCTTCCTAGATGAAAAAAAATCTTGCGAGAAAATCACTTTATTTCTCGTAAACCAGATGAACCACCAAACCATCGCCAACTCACAAGTTTTCTTCGGACCAATTTTATTATAACAAATACTTAAATTTTGACGAAATGAATCAAGATTAGCTTCAATTGGAATCTTAATCCACAGATAATTGATGAAACACATCCATGGTAAATTGACATTTTAAAAATAAATGAGTTGCATTTTCCGAGAAACAACCACACAACTCACATTGTTGAGGAGTAAAAAAAATGTACTTGTTCTAAACGTTCCTTAGTAGGAAGGCCATCATTACATGCTTTCCACAAAAAAATCCTAATTTTAGGAGGGATACAATGTTTCCAAATCCAATTATACTCAACTTTTTTATGATTGTTAGCCTGATAGTCAATAATAAGACGAACTCCAGACTTTACAGAATACACTCCATCCAGAGCAGGTTCCCAAAAAACCTCATCCTCTACATCATTTGAAGGAATTAAAATTTTGGCTATAGAAGAGCAAATATCATTAGAAGGATAGAATTAATTAAGCAAATCTATATTCCACATTTTGGCAGAAGTAAGAAACTCTTTGACTCGCAAATTTATATCTTGATTTTGAACAATCTTGATCAAAGGATAAGGAAACACCTAATTATTATACCAAAAATTAATTTTAGAACCATCCTTAACTTGCTATCTAAGACCAGATCTAAAGCATAGTGAGTAATAAATAATTTATTGTATATTTTTTGCCAAATGAGGAATAAAGTATTTTTTTTTTGGTCCTCTTTCGAGAACCCGTGGTAAGATGAATATCCTCTGAGCTGCCCTCGCACAGGGTCACTCACCTAAAGGCCCAACAAGCCTCAAACCCCAATGAAAGATGTGGAAGAATCATCCGAATTTAAACGTGTCATACAAATGTACAATGCTACAGCTAACTACTTACTTAAGTTAACTTCGAGTGCCGCAAGAAAATGGCAAAATGCCGACACCTAACAAGTGACAAATGGAATATTTAGCTATTGATAAAAGTTTTAAAGAAAAAAAAAACGATATGGCCTTTCCTATTTTCTTCGTCGAGGTTAAGTTAATGCAGTCGTATCTTGCAGAACTTGCCTGGAAAAAGGTTGAGGCACTTTTCGAAGCCCGACGATACTGTGGCTCTTGATAAAAGCAAAAGCAGGAGCAGCTGGATTTCCTCTGCACCAAGCACAGGGTTTCACAAGCTTTGTGTGGGTATTTGACTATAATTGGTTAAAGTAGGAGTGAGTTATAATAATTGTTAGCGGTCAGATATTAGTTATTAGAATTTGACGGTAAAAATTGATTTTATGATAATTAAGATCTCCTTCGTCCCATAATATAAGTCTTATTTCTCATTTTTTACTGAATTAAGGAAAGTGAAACATGAATGATAAACAATTAATGTTGTGGGAAAAAAAAACTGATTTTAGGAGAGAGAATGGTGTATAATGGGTGAAAGAACATTAAATATATGACTAATTCAACCCTTTGGTTCATTAAACAAAGAAAAAAACTATTTCCAAGGAGCAAATAAATGATGGTTGCATGGTTTTTTAGGCAAATCAATGGGAATTGTGGAATTAAAATATAGAAACAAGAACAACATTTTGGGACACCCAAAATGGAATGCAAAGACTATATTATGGGACGGAGGGAAAGCTTATCCAAGAACCCGTTCTTTTGGATTAGAAGGAAGTGGACTAAATTGGAGAATTTGAACTGCTGAGAGTAACTGAACTGAAATGAATTGAAAATAAGTCCAAAAGAATAAAGCCTTAAGCTATGTTCAGTTCACCTTATTTTTACTTATTTCAGATAAGATCATATCAAATCAGATTAGTTCATATCAGATCAGATAAGTTCATATCAGATCAGATAAGTTCATATCATGCTTATATTTAAAAACTTATTATTATTGTTATTATTATTGTTGTTATTGGTATCATGATTATTATGATGATTAGTATTACTAACGCTATTATTATTATTATTATTATTATTATTATTATTATTATTATTATTATTATTATTATTTTATTGATATTATTTTATTGTTATTATTTGAAAAACCCTACAATTATGCTAAATATATATTAATGACAATTTTGGTTTGATTAAAAAAAAAGATAAAATATATATTAATAAGAAAACTAACTATTTAGCATAATCTTAGGGAGGATATTCTATTTTATTTAATTATTTTGTTTAATAGATAAGCCTTAACCTTTGCACTAGGTGCATAGGTTAGAAAAACCATTATTATTATTATTATTATTATTAAAAGTTGTGCATAGTAATAAAGTGATTAAAAGTTGTGCATAGTAATAAAGTGATAGTAATAGTAATAATACTAGTAATGAAATACAAAGTAATAATAATATTAGTAATAATATGTTTTATAAAAGATAAGTTCAGATCAGATCAGATCAGATAAGTTCAGATCAAATCAATTCAGATCAGATCAGATAAGTTCAGATCAGTAAAAATAAGGTGAACTAAACATAGCCTTAATTTAGAAAAATAACAAAAATAAAGTACATTCAATTTTCAAAAGCTACCTCTACCCCAAAAGATATATATTTATGACCTTTTCAAAACACTTCTTCAAACACCAAAATCTACTTCTTACCTCCAATGGTCAGCATGCCCTGGGCCTTCGAGTGCACTTTCATCTACCTCCACGCTAGTTCAATAGGAACCTCCTCCACCAAATATCCTTAAATGGAACGTCGATGCTTCGGTTGATCCTATCCGCCTCCAAGCCTCAATTGGTGGTGTATTACGGGATCAAAAGGGGAACTTTGTATGCATCTTCTCTAAACCTGTCCTTTTTATGGAGATTAACCACGCGTAAGTGCTAGCTATTCATCGTTCCATTGCAATCTCAAAAAATTGTGACATAATCAACTCATCAAACTTCATAATTGAGTCAGACTCGATTAATGTTGTGAAGTGGAGAAAAGAGGAAAATAGTGGACCTTGGAATTTGAATTTCATCCTAAATTTCAGTAGGAATGCTTCCTGCATCGAGAATCAATTCCTTATTACTCACAAAAAGAGGGAATCAAACTTCATTGCCGACACGTTGGCCAAACAAGGCCTTCAAAGAAGAGATGAATTTCTTGCATGGTGTTAGTTGTGGTTGTGTTTTGTTGTATGTTAATGCATGTCAATAGCAAGATGTATGTTAGTTTTTCAATCCTGCTTTTTCTTGAAATGTAGACAACTTTAGACAACTCAACACACGAGAAAGACAATTTCTGACAAAATAAGTTCACTTAAATTTTCAAATAATATAATTTTAGACAAAATCAATTGAAGATGAACATAACACAAAATTATTTAGAAAACGAACATTATATTTTAATAAATCTTTTTTATTCTATGTCAATCTTTATTTTACTTATATACGTAGGGTCTATACTCTTTCCTTATTTTTGCTATTTTTAGAAAAACAATAACAGTTAAGAAAAATTAAGAAAATTACAAAAATAAGTGGAGTAGAACAATTTTGTAGTTTATTTGTAGTTTCCCTTATGTCTCCTAAAAAAAGTATTAAGTTAAAAAGAAAATTGCTTTTTTCATAGTGATGAAGATGTAAGATTTTTTATCATATGTGAAGATAACATGTGTTTTTTGAATCATACGCATGCATTAAAGAGGTAGGTTAATTAATTGGTGTGCAAGATAAAACTAAGGAATCTCAAGAAACAATTTGCATTTCCTTGCATAAAAAATGGCGATCAACATATTTCCCAAAATATCATTTCCGATCACCAACAAACTATTTAGCACACGTGTGCCGATAGTTGGTGTTATGGAGAGCTAAAAATCAAGTATTATTCAGCACATACCAACAATAGTTAGTATTTTTTGTTTTTTTGATAATTTTTGGGGGGGTTTATTCAGTAAAGGTAAAGAGGAATAGTTAGTATTATTGAGAGCCAATTTTATTATTTTGTGAATGAATTAATTATTTGCCAAAATAAATTAAGATTAGCCTATTTCGAACCTTGCAAAGAGGGGGTGAACATTCTCTACCATGATGCTAATTGCTAACAAGAGATGTATGGTTAATTAGATTAAAGAAAATACTAGATGAAATTCCATTTGTTGAATGAAAATGAAAAAGGCCAATTTGCAATATGAATCATTTGATTTGATAAACATAGTAAATGGTAGATGACCTTGATGGCCTGATGTAAGAGCAGAGAATAAGAGATGCAATTGAATGATTGACAGCCCACATGGAGGCATTGCTAAATTTATCAAAAACTAAATGAGGGAACATATCTTTCTCTATGATTTTTTGGAGGCATAGGATTCTTTCCTAGGTACCTTCCTGGTTTTGCAGGGTGCAAAGGAGTGTTGTGCCTTACAGAATATACACCTAAAAATCAATTAGTTTAATAAAAAAAAATAGTAATAAAAAACACAGTTAAACAGTACTCCTCTCGACCTCTCCTACATACTTATAAAGAATATAGAAAAATTTGCATAAAAGAATAAAAAATATACACAAGTCTAAGAAACGCGCATACGCAAAAGAACAGTGGCCACTGGCCAGTGGGTAGTTCCCGGTTGAGTTTTTCCGAGAACCAAATAGAAAGAAAAACAAACACCAGCTGTTGCTCATCTGTCTCGCAGCTCAAACAAATAAATAAAGAAAATAAAAAAACGCGTTCTGACTCTTGAGTACACAATGTACGGAATAACATTTGAAAAGAACATCAAAGGTTTTAATGAGGGCGGGTCGGGGTAATAACTTGAAGACTACTGCTTACGCTTGCATGATTTGACTTTAGGGTTACTCTTACCTAAATTGAGCTGGTTTTGGATGTGATTTCAATGGTACGGCTACATGGTACCTGTTTCAAAAAGGGTCCTCCTCATACCCACTATACCAATTACCAGGTACCAAACCTTATGATTTAAGTGATACTATAATTAAACAAACTACAGTGCTACAGGTAGCCTTCAGTCTTCTATTATTGATTGAAGACTAGTCCCACACTCCCACTCCCACTCCTACTCCCACATCTGAAAACGCCACATGTGATGGACTAGGACGCATCACACGACGCCCTCAATGCCCTTTTGTATATTATCCAATTCTCAGTTTCTCACTTTCCAACTCCCTTCTTTTCCTCGGGTTCTCAGGACAGTTCGACACGATTTAAACACACATAATCTATCATAACTTATCTCATATAACTTATCAAAACTTCACTTATCTGAACTTATTTTCCTTAAATTAGAATAAATAAAGAGAACATAATCTCAATTGTAGCCACATTTCTCTACAATAACATTGTTTAGTAGATCAAACCTCACTAGGGAAGGAAGGGGATTTAAGTGATTTCGATAGGTTGTATAAACATCCTTTGAGAAAGCATTAGTATATTTTACTTTACCAACCAAGCAAGGTTTTATCTAGTAGTCAAGATTTATGTCATGTCTGGCAATTAACAAAGGAGTAGTTGATAGTTGTTAGCTTATCGTATTTAGCTTATAGTTGATAACCGATTGTATTAACCTGGTTTGACTAGCTGATTGTATTACCATTTTGTATAAAGGTATTTGGTAAATAACTGATAGCTTTGCTACTTAATTGTGTAAAGTAACCAGTACAAACATCGGCATAATCCACTATTGTACTTTTTATTGTTGTACATATACTTTTCAAGAACTTTAGGACATAAATGTAATTGAAATTTTGTATAAACTTTTTGAAAGTCAATATCTACATACGACATAGATTTAATATTTACTCGTCTTCACAATTTCTGCCTATATAATCAACATATATTCATTGTTATTATTAATGATAGTTCTCTTATTCTTATACTTCCTCCTTTTTTTTTAATTGCAACGTTTTCCTTATTTTGAAGTTTCATATTAATTGTAACATTTTCTTTATATGATAATATCTTCTCTTTATCTATTTGACTATTTCCTATTCACATGGGTTTCCTAAAAAATGTGTCAGTGGGTTATGTTGCAATTATTATAGAACAGAAGAAGTGTAAATTTATTTGTGTTTATGTTAATGTTAACTTTTAAGATTTAAGGACTTGAATATATATATATAATGGTAACGTCAACTTTAAAAAATTTAAGACTTTTGATAAGGATGTCTTTAAGAAATTAAGTAAATCTTTTATTGAGCCTTGTTGGTCCATGTTTGATCTTGTAAAAGTTATTTATTAACTAGAAAATAAGTTCTACTACCTCCGTTTCTTAATAAGTGCAACACTTTCCTTATTTGGAATAGTCACAATAAGTGTAACCAAGCTCAAAATGGTACAAAAAGTTCAATATTATTACAAATATGACACTAAAAAGCAAGAGGGGACCACAACTTTTTTGTTTCATCACTTGATTTACTCTACTTTATTGTGGTCCCAACTTTCTCTCTCTACATTCCTTGGTATCCCCCCACTTTCTCTATGTTGCACTTATTAAGAAACGGAGGAAGTATTAATTATTATGATGCATGGAAAGAAAATCATAAATTTAGATTTTCGAATTGTCAAACTAACAAAACTAATAAGGATCGAATCAGATTGAACTTGGCGAAAATCCGATTAGATAAATTTAGACTCAAAATTTAAAAAATCGAATCAATTTCGGATTGAAATGGATTTCGCCCATATCCATATCGAAAACCGGACTTACAACTTAAGCCCTAGCCTTTTCGGTGTCATATTCCGACCTTGACTTTTTTTCCATTTGATGAGAAAGGGAGGGGAAAAAAAGTTAAAATAGGTTGGTCCCATTTAATGAGAAAGGGAGTGGAAAAAAGTCAACGGCCAAAAAGGTTGAGATGGTCTAAAATAAGAAAAAAAAAAGGAAGTATTATAATAAGTCTTTTTCGACATAAATGTTTTTATTAGGTATTTCCCAACAAAATAACTAAATTAATAGGTCGTATTCGACAAAAAGCTCATAGATACATTCAAACTTCGACTGCTTAAAATGTCCTATGTGGCTTCTAATTTTAATATGAGTAACTGCATAAGTTCGACATTCTATACTTCCCCCAAGATTCCGAGGACAATCAGCAACCCTAGATAAAGTTAATTCTCCAAAAAGCATAGGAACAATGTCAAAAATATCCTAAAATTCCATCCTTGGTAGGAGGCTCATTTATTTACGGTCGTTTGGTTATTAGAAGTTTTCAAGAAAGGGTAAGGGAATCAAATGAGTTGATTCTCTTTATTGTTTGTTTTGTCAATTCAATGATTCCCTTTACCTTATCCTTACTCCCAAGCTCCTCTACATCCATTCCCCACCCCATCCCAAGGTTTCACTTACCTATTCCTTGAATCAACATTGACCACCAAAGACCCCTCAACCTAACCGCTAACCACCCAACCCAACCACCATCACCCATGTCACCATGACCACCAGACCCCCCCAACCTAACCGCTAACCACCCAACCCAACCACCATCACCCATGTCACCATGACCACCAGACCAACCCAACCCACCCGCTAACACCCCAACCCAACCACCGTCACCCCTTCCACCATGACTCCTAGCACCATTCCAATCCACCCGTCGGAAATTGTCCACCATCCCCCGAAACCCATACCACCAACCACGAAAACCAAACCCACCATGTATATCTGAGGGAGGAAGCGCTAAAAAACCACCCATCGCCACCAAATAAACCACCAACTGCCACCAAATAAACCACCCACCGCCATGAAATAACCACCCACGATACTAGATCTACAAGAGAGAGTAAGAAGAGAAAGAGAGAAAAACAATCGATGGCGAACGAAGAGGAGAAGAGTGGCAGCGACAACAGTTTGTGGTTTTTTGGTGGTAGAGAAATAAAGATAAACAACCATCGGCGAACGAAAAGGATCTGGGCACGTATAAATCGGTTGAGGACGACAACGACGAAGGTAGAGAGGGGTAGCGGTGGAAGAGGGGGAGGGACGACAGCGTCGAAAGAGCGGAAGGGGACGGATATCAAGGTGGTTTGAATTGAAAGACAAATTGTGGTGGTGGTGGTTGAGGGAAAATTTGTGGTGGTAAAATGTTAGGGTTTTCCTTAGACATTTTGAAGCAAACAACCTACTAAGGGTGCGTTCTCTTCACCTTAATAAATTAAGTTTCAGGTCCAATCAATTCAGTTCAGTTCAGATAAGTTCAATTCAGTTCAGATAAGTTTCAATCAGGTCCAATCAGGACAATAAGTTCCAATCAGGTCCAATAAGTTTCAATCAGGTGCAATAAGTTCCAATCAGGTTCAATCAGGTCTGATCAGGTGCAATAAGTTCCAATAAGGTCCAAATAGTCAATGATCAATAAATTTGAATTAAAATTTTAATTAAAGTACCACTATGATTATTATATAGTATTATATTTGTAATATTGTCTATTATTTTATTATTCATATTACGATTAACTGATATGTTAAATTTAATTAAAGTACCGTTATGATTATATAGTATTATATTTGCATTATTATCTATTATTTTATTACTCATATTACTATTAGCTGATTATGTTATTATTAAAAAAATATTATAATCATGGTCATATAAAGTTAACAATAATAATCATCATAATCATAATATTTTGGAATTCGTCTTTAAATAACTAGATATAACATGTTTTCGTTACTAATAACAATGAAAGATATAAATGTTATTAATTGATTTCCTACTAGTGCTTTATGAAATCAAAGCAACACTATTAGATATATTAGTGGTGAAAGTTGTGTATAGGCAAGCATATAAATAATATTTTTTTTGTTAAAATGTTAATCATAAGAGATAACTAATAATTACTATTTTTTTAAAAGATTAAATTTTAATGATTATTATGTTATAATAAATTTTCAAGGATAGTATTTATATTAGGGGTAATATTTATGTTATTACTCATCAATTTTTTTGTTAAATAAGGTCAAATAAGTTCCAATCAGGTTCAATAAGGTCTAATAAGTTCCAATCAGGTCAATAAGTTTCAATCAGGTCCAATCAGGTTCAATCAGGTCCAATAAGTTGAATCGAGTCCAATCGGGTACAATAAGTTCGGTTCGGTTCGGTTCGAGTCCAATAAGTTCGGTTCGAGATAAGTTCGGTTCGGTTCGGGGTTATTCAGGTGAAGAGAACCTAAATCTAAGGGGTTGGCTTCCCATTCACCTTCTTTCCCTTTCTCAAACCCTTACCCTTTCCCCTTGATGAACCAAATGACCCCTTATAGTATCTTCGTCTATCATAACCGTTGTATCACAATGCTCATTTCTACCAAAAACATATCGGGGGATTTTGGCGATTAATTAAATTACATATACCAATACCATTAGAAAAGTGCATAGATTAAACTTATACACCCACCTTGCGCTAATGTAATAATCTATCTAATTATCATACCCATAATAATAACTAATATATAAAGCGAATCCACAAGCTAGTGCATGAGATTTTAACATTTGGTGTTCTTATAAGACGCTATTTGTTGTGCCATCTCAATGCCATGTCTTAACTTTTAAAATTTATTAGAAAATAAATAAATAGAGTTTTAGAGACACTCTCTATACAAAAAGTGTAGAATACATTATTATAGAATATTATTCGATCAACTAATTTGAGAAGAGTTTGATATGGATAGGAAACATATTATTGTAGAATACATTAGGATTGTTACTTTTTGTAATACTTAATTATTTTAGATTCATTACCGTTAGTTTTATACTTTTATCTCATGCATTGCACAGGTCTGAAAACTAGTATATTTCCTCAAATTTTCTTTACTTGCAACATTTTACACTACTCATGCATTTACTTTGACCGGAAATTTATGAATAATATACAAATACAAATTTTAGCATGTACGTGTAGTTGGATTTATGTCAATATATATTTACAACAATTCAACTCTTGATAATATTTAAAAATATATAATTAGAGATATTAATGGTCAGTTATATATCAAAGAAACGTGGAAGTCAAAAAGATTTAAAAAAAAAAAAAATTGGAAGTAAGTATATCTTAAGCCGAATAGCTTCACCCAAGAATCGACAATTGACGCTTCTTTTCCATGCCAAGTGTCTCTATATTTCAAAGAAAACAAAATAGACTGTAGTATATCTGTATATATGGAGATTATATAATATTACTAACCATATATAATCTTTCATAATTTTTTTTTATATATAATAACCTCCTGCTTTCTAATAAGTGCACACTTTAACTTTCACTCTTAATAACGCACAACTTTGACCATTAATATACTAATTATGTATTTGTAGAAGTTATAAAAATTGATATTATGAAAATATTCATTGAAACAAACCAACAACATTCATATGATCATTTTTGTTGTCATATATTAGTAAAAAATTACGGGTTTTTTAAAAAAAAAAGTTTTTTTTAATTTTAATTTTTAAAATTTATTTAAATAATTTAAATAAAAAAAAAAATTTTTAAAAACAATAAATAAAGCTTCTTGTTTTCTTGAAATCCATGGATGCTAATGGTTTGGAGAATTTTTAAATACAAAAATACATCTCCTAAGTTAGCCATTATCTATAAATAAGAGAGTTTGAGTTCGAGATTTCATCACAAATCAACAAAAAAACTCAAAAAATAGAATCAATTAGGAGAATTGGAAGCAAAAATTCAATCTTTATTTTATCTGTTTTCTTCGACCACGAAAGCAACCACCACCACAACCATTTGCTCTCCACCTTTCAACTACCAGCGATAAACACAACAACACCACCTTACGAGTCGAACAACCGCCCCTCCCACTTATCCTTGAAAGCTGCTAACTTCCTTCCTTTCGAGCCTCCCCTCTCTCTCTCTCTTCGGTTTCGCACCACCGCACATATCACCACTTGTTATCCTCCCCCTCCCCCCTAGCATCGCTGCTTGTCGTGAACACCCCCCCTGCCCGTCTTGGTTTCGCGAATTAGCGTGTGTTTTTTGGTAGGTGGTGGTTAGTTGCGCTTACGGTTTCGCGGTTGAGAATTAGATCATTGAATTGAACAAAAGCGAGAAAATGAAATAAAAATTTAGTAAGAAAAAGAAAAGAAGAGAAAAAAAAGGAAAAGAGAGGTGGAAGAAAGATAGAAGGGGGGTTAATTTAGGGTTTAAAAAAAGGATTAAGGTTTATATATGGGGAAAAAAGATTCGTTGATTTGAGTTTGTATCAATGGTGAGAATGGTGATTCGTGTGTGGGTGTGTTAGTGAAGTTTTAGCCATAGATTTTCGATCAATGGTTAGGATAGAGTGATTTCTTTTGTGTTGGATTTCACATGTCTATCAATTTGATCTATAGATGAGATGAGAGATTATACTCAAATCTATCAATTTTACTTTTTATGATCGTTATCAAAATTTGATGGAGATTTCGATTTTTATATTCAATAATAATAAATTTACCAATGATAATTGATAATTAATATCGTTACTATTATAATCTTTATTGTTATTATTATCAATATTATTGCTACTATTTCATAACAACTTGTTTCGATTCAAGTAGATGTTTTGTGTTTCAAAATGAATATATAGCTTAATGACGATTAACTTAAATGGAGTATTGCTTTCTTGAACAAGCTTATCAACTTACATTGATACATTAATCTCATTAAAAAAAACTGATCTTTTCATCCAATTAGATGTTTGAGTTTCATAATGACTTTAACTTAAAGGCGATTAAATTCAAATCATTTAAGTAAATTTTTAGTTTCAAAATGCATTACAAGTAAAGGTGATTAACTTAAATGAATTGAAACATCCAGGCTTAAGGTTATGAAATATCCGATTGACACGTAAATGTTAAGTTATCATATGGTTGTTAACAAGTTCCTATTTAGTAACTAGTAAGTACATGTTAACTTAATTACTTATGGAGTTATGGTTTGTTACTTGTTAACAATTAATTTTTATTTTTTTTTTTTTATAAATAATGGTTAGCTTTTATAGGGGATAATGATTTGGGGGTATAATTTATTATTATTATTATTATTATTATTATTATTATTATTATTAGCTTGAACGTATGAGCCCTCATTATAATCAGCTAGGCTCATATGAGCCGTGGTTGTAAACATATGAATGTATGATTGTCATTTGTTATAGTATTATAACATATTAAGAGTCGTTATACTAATTTATAATCAATAGAGTATTAGATTGATTTTTACAATTATTTTGATATCAATCTTATATTAAAATGATTCAACATATAAGTATTTATATTGTTATTATTATTGTTAGTATTAGCTTCTTATTTGTATTACTATTGCTGTTGTTAGCCTTTTTATATTGTTTTTAATTTTTTTTTTTTACCTATTATCAATGTCGCTTTATGTTTATTAGTATTATTATTCTCTTTCATAGCTAATTAACAATACTATTTTTAATAATACGTTTATATAAAGTTTAGAATTGATCGTCTTTTTTATTATTGTCGTTGTATTAATATATATATTTTTCTCTTTGTTTTTTTCGTGTTATTATTAAATAAGTTTGTACCGATTGTCCGTGTCGATATAATGTTTTTTGTGGTTTTATTAGTATTTATCGCCATATGTATATATACGTCGATCTTAATACTTTTTTATTAATATGATTTGTTTACAAAATCCATAACAAAATCAAGATGGTTTACGCATTTTAACAAAGGTCATTAATAATTCACAAAAAAAAAATAAGGCGTTATATAATCAAGCGACTTGTAAAAAGGAACGTGTAAACTAACTCAACCGAATCCAATGATTCAAATGTTTTTGGGTTAGGAAGCGAATAACCGTCCGGGTGGAGCCGGTGGTTTCTTTGAGAACTTGTTTTTGCCGCTAATATATTTCTCATTTAACCCAAGCGTTTTGTGTTGATCTATTATTAACATATTAATAAAAATTATAAAAATTTAATTTTCCATATGTACACAATGAGAATTTAGACAAATCAAACAAGGCTCCACATAACCGTGTTTTTATCTTATATATTGGAAATTGTTTTTGAGAATTTTCTTTACCTATGAATAGTTTGCCCAAATTAGAAATGAAAAATCTATTAAAGGACGGAGGAGAGTAATAAGGCTCTCATCTTCTAATACTTTAACAAACAAACAAAAAACCCTTACAAGTATTTAAAAACGAGAGAAAGTACATGTACATGCTACATTACTACCCCTGCTACTCCTAAACAAATAATTCATATAGAATGCATTATGATACTTATCAATTATCAATCAATGTACAATTGTACAAACCAATATGTAATAGTCTTTTTCATAACTCCGATTTGTACACTCACCTCCAAACCCTAGTCTAGTTATTGTGGTTTACGAAGTTTTCTTTCAAAAAAACTAGTTAGTGAAGAAAAATTCGATCGGTGTAGGTATCAATTTATAATTAATAGTACCATAATTATTATATTAATGCTATTATTATATTTGCAATAATAAGTCGTATGTTTTTGTTAATTATTATATCAATAATTATTACTCTCTCCGTCCGGAATAATCTTAACACTTTCATTTTTTGTTTATCCCAAATTAATTTGAATAATTTCATTTTCGGTATGATCCCATTATTATTATATTAAGTTTTCTAACATCCCTTTAACACCACCTCTATCTCTATCCATGAAAAAACCCAACCTTTTCTCTTCTTTGATTAAAGAAAACCGACCAACACATATTACATCTACATTTTAATGAAAAAAATATATTTTATAACCATACTACCACTTATCACATTAAACTAATAAGTGTTCAAATCGTTATGGGGCAAAAGAAGTATGTCATAACTAATTTTGAATATCTTATTGGTAGTAATTATGTTATTACTACATCACGGTTTTGGTCAAATAAGGTCTAACAAGTTCCAATTAAGTCAAATAGGGTCTCACAAGTTTCAATCAAGGGTAATAAGTTCCAATCGAATTTAATAAGGTCCAACAAATTTCAATCAATTTTAATAAGATCCAATAAGTTCATATAAGTTTAGGAGTTTTCAAGTAAAGAAAATAGACCCTAAGGCTTATTTTGGTTCGATTCGCAGTTCAATTCAATTCCTAAATTATTATCATTACTATTAATTAGTTATAATTTAATTCAGTTCAGTTCCTAAATTATTATCATTACTATTAATTAGGTTATAATTTAATTCAGTTCAGTTCAATTCAGTTGTTTTTATCGAAAAGAGCAGTCCAAAACTTTTGGTACATTAACGGAAGAGACTTTATATTATGTTAGATTGTGCATCAAACGCCAAGTGAAGAAGCCAGCCAAAGGGTAAGGTCCACTGTTTGATTTGAGCTTTCAAGATTGTGGTGTGTGGATCAGATAGCACAAAACCCAATTTGCATGGAAAGGGACTAAAGAAAGTGAATAAGCGAAGCTACATTTACAAAAGGGTGGATTTCTTGTCAGAAGAAAAAAGAGAAGTTAATGGATTCTCAGGTTTATTAGTTGTCAATGAATTGAATTACTTTCATACGCTTGATATGCAGAACCACATTTCCGAGAAAGGGAAGCTTCTAGGAAAAGAACAGAGTAGAAAGAATCAAATCATTATCCAGATTCCAGAGGTGTGGCTTAGGTAATGGCGTATCGTTTAGATATGACATTCAACCAAAGTTGACTCTAAAGGGATGGGCATAGCCGCATAGGGCAACGGAATTCTATAATATTTTTATTTTCTACAATGATGGTGATAATTGATGCAACATTCTAAGAAAAGTTATATACTTCACATCTTTGTTATTAAGATTTAAGAAACGGAAATTTGGCTCCCCCGACACCAACTTCATGGGCAAAACAACAATGACATTGGAAAACAAAAGGGTTGTCTACTGACATTATCTAATGACAAAACAATTAGTAATATAGATTAGTAACATACATTCATTCTTATGGGCTGAGCCATTCCCCAACCTGATTTTGCTCGTTGAAAAAGAGTATCACATAAATAATACTGCTATCAGCCTATCCTGTAATATATTTCTATGTTAGTTCGCGGGGCAGGCTTTCCTATGGACTATGGTAGTACCGCTGGGGCACTTTGACTTCCCAAATGGGACACTTGTTTGTTAGGTGGGCATGGGATAAAAAGAGTGATGGGGAATATATGGGAGCGTATTCCCATTAAAATAATACCCAAGGGGCAGGTTTTATGGGATGGGAATTGAAGAAGGGATTAATGGTGTATTTAGTTGGATGGAAAACATATTCAATGGAAATTAGTTTTCTATGAAAATCATTCTCTAGAGGAAAACTTAATTCTTGATAGATTTTCCTTTGTTTGGTTCAAAGAAACTAACTAGAAGAAGGCAAGGGAAGTAAGAGAAAGTGTGGCTTCCCCTCCCTCATGAGGGAAAATGATGATTTTCCCGCCCTAGGAAAATAAAGCTCCTCCATATTTCCCCTCTCAAGTCCGACCCAAACCAAACGAGAGGAAACTATGAAAAAAAAAAAATTCCAGGAAAACACTTTCCTCCCAACCAAACACACTCTAAAAGACTAACTTATCCTTGACGAATATGACAGAAAAATGTTATAGTAAGGGTATTTTTGTGAACTCATTATGTATTCCCAATCTATTACCATCATAAGACAAAGGATTGGTAAAATACTCATTAAATTCTCAATCCTCATCCCCAAACTCCAATTCTCACATACCAAACACCCCGTCAATTATTCAATTGCCGAGGATTGATACAAATTGACAAAGAAACTCCAATATATAACTAATATATAAAGCAGAGTACAAAAGCCAGGTCACGAGGTCGCGACATTTGGCATCCTCATTCGACGTCATTTGTCGCGCTCATTAAGTGCCATGTCATTTTTTTTTAAATAAATAGAATCTAAATTGATTAAAATACAAATAGAGTTGAGTTCACAATGAAAAACTTGAATTTAGTAAATTGATTATAAATTTTAATATATAGTTCGTAAAATTATAATTTTTGTACCATTGGAAAGTGTTTAAAAAGTACTTTAAATTAAGTTCCATTTATACTATATTTAAATTTTTAAAAAGCCAGGTCATGAGGTCGTGACATTTGGCATCCTCATTGGACGCCATTTGTCGCACTCATTAGTGCCATGTCTTTTTTTAAAAAATTAATGGAGTTCTAAATTGATTAAAATACAAATAGAGTTTAGGATAAGAATAAATAGAGTTGGGTTCACAATGAAAAACTTAAATATAGTAAATTGATTATAACTTTTAATATATAGTTCGTAAAATTACAATTTTTGTACCATTGGAAAGTGTTTAAAAAGTGCTTTAAAATAAGATCCATTTATACTATATTTAAAATTATATATTAAAGTAACATATAAAAGGAAATATAGACTATATTAACGTATTAAAGTAACCTACAATTGGATTAGCGATTCAATTAGAATTTCGCGCCATTTGGCGTCCTCATTGGACGCCATTTGTCGTGCTCATTAAGTGTCATGTCATATGTTTTTGAATATAAATCGAGTTCTAAATTGATTAACATACAAATAGAATTTAGGATAAGAATAAATAGAGTTGGGTTCACAATGAAAAACTTAAATATAGTAAATTAATTTAACTTTTAATATATAGTTCGTAAAATTTTAATTTTTGTACCATTAGCAAGTGTTTAAAAAGTAATTTAAAATAATATCCATTTATACTATATTTAAAATTTTATATTAAAGTAACTTATAAAAGGAAATATTGACTATACTAACGTATTAAAATAACCTACTGCAATTGGAATTAGTGATTCAATTATAATTAGGGTTAAAGTATTAAAATAACATACTAAAATTGGAATTAGGGATTCAATTAGAATCAGGGTTGTTCTACAAAACCTATTCATGTTAGAATTAGAATATTCAAAGTTATATATACTATATTGTCAGCAGTCAACTTTGCACATTGCTAATGAATTATGGATTAGGGTTTTATTTATAATGTTTTAACATGCAGGAAAATGTAGGTTGTATAGTATATCGTGACATGTGCTTTAGCATATAAAAATATGTGGTTTATGCATGATAGAGTGAATGGCTGAATCATATAGTGAGTTTCTACATGATATAGTGAGTGTCGAAATGATATAGTGGATTGTTCATAAATGATGTAGTTTTTTGCGTGATATAGTATGTTTCGAATGATAAAGTGAATTTCTTCATGACATATAAATTAGAAACCAAGCGTCAAAGATAATGACAAAATCATATTATAACTTTTAGTTGTTCTATGTCAGACAAAAATAACGGCAAAAAATAGGGGTGTAAATATTTAATAACTCTACCTCTTCACGAAAAAGTCCGGGTATTTGCCCGGGTCTCAATACTAGTCTAGATAAGTAAACCAGAGTGCAGACGTACCTTTCACAGCTTGCATCCATTAAGTGCTGACTGCTAAGTTTTTCGTCAGCCCATAAATTAAACATTCAAGGATCAAAAAGGTTTCAGGTGCCAAGAAAGTTCAAGTTCCTGCATCTCAACCATACAACAGCGGAAAAAAATAAAAATTTCATTTGCATATATAGATAATTCAACCAATTTTGGTGAATTTGTGATGTCTTAACTTTCATCAATAAAAAACAAGCAGATAAAGTACTGAAAAATCACAGAATTATCACTCTTCGTGTAACCTTCTTCACAACGGGAAACTTTGAGGGCTAATATCTACAGTTTTGTATCGTAAAAATTATAAAACGTACATATTAATAGAATACATATTAGGCTCTAATCGAACAAGATCCCACATAACTATGTTTATTTACGTATAAATCACAACCTATAGTCAAAGTGAAGTTTGTGGATAATGTAAAATGTCAAAGTGTAACAATAAAAAAAAATGAGGGAGTAATTATTAAGTCACAACACAGAGGGTAGGACAATTACAATGGAAAGTAGACGCCACAATGTGGACAGGAAGTGAATACTGACAAACTCCCATTATTTAACCCATGATTTTAAGTTGAGACAGGAAGCCTACAAGAAGTATTATTTCTCAATTCCCTTGAATGAACTCAAATAACTGATTACAGACTCATACTACAGATACACTGCAACTCCCCTCAAATATACAGCATCTTGCAAGAACTGCAAAGAAAAATTCACAATTAGAAAATACTATCACAACAAAATATAAAAATCAGAGGACGACTCAGGATGCATGACAGATATCAACAGATCTGATTATGATCATGAACTCATGAAGCAATATTAGAGTATTTGTCATCGGAGATAACCCTAAAGTGGGGACCCCTCCGGCTCCGTCTCAAAAATTTAGGATCAGTTATAAATGCCAAGATTTCAGGGATCCCAATTTTCCTCCTACAGCTGTAATAGCTTGCACAAATAAGACCACTACGGGTTGGTAACTTGGTATCATCAGTTGACATCATCAAGGGGTGCCAAGAAGTCTCTATTTGATCATTATTTCAACAATCTAGATGAGATGCAAGTGGTTACAAGATAATCAAAGAGGAAAACTGGACAAATAAGCTTATGAAATAGCACTGGAAGAACACCATAATCTAAGCCTAAGAAACTACGAAAAAACAAAGAAGACAGAATAACCACAATTAGTCCCAAGCTCCCACATAGATCATCAATGCATAGCAACAATTGAGATGGCCTTGCCTACCTGCTACTGTCATCATACAGATACAATGGAAAGGTAATTACTATAATGCTCCAGGCACCCAAAAGCGATACCAAAACACGCCTAAGTCTCAGCAAAATGTCATACTTCCTCCGTTCCATAATAAGTGAAACACTTACTATTTTCAAACGTTTCAAAATAAGTGAAACATACCTTAAATGGAAAAAAGAAAGTGACAAAATAACAATAATACCCATCACAAACTTGTGTGGTTTGCTTTTCTCTCTCCTCCTTTTTATAATGAAAAGGGTATTTTATGACTTTTTGACTTTTGAAAGTGATGTTTATTAAATCTTTGTCTTTCAATCCCTATGTTTCACTTATTATGGAACGGAGGAAGTATAATGAGAAGATAGAGCACATAGGCATCAAATGAAATATGAATATTAATATCTTAGCAACCATCCATTTGCACTTACAAGGAGTTTCTATAAGGCCATTGGAGTACGGCCTTGAAAAGGGCTTCATTTGCCAGTTCTGCATATCGCCTCAAGTTGATCGGGAAGAGTCAACATTCTTTTACCCCACAATTCTCTTCAGTCTTGAAGTAACTTCTGATATGAGTCATATGACATACTTCATAAACTTTTCCAGAGCTTAAGCATCCACATGATAATTAATAGTTGACACAAAGAAGCTTCAAATAATTTCTTCTTTTCTCCAACCTTTGAAACCGGTTGCCAGTTGCGCCCATATAGGCATATATACTTATCAACGTCAAGCCATATGAACACCGGTAAACCTTCAAAGATTCCTCGAGAAACAGAGAGCTCCCTCAGAAATTTCCTTTCAACTTTTCTTAGTGCTGCCATGATTATGGCTTGGTGAGAGAATCAATCTTCTGTCTCCCATAAGTGTCATGATGGTGACTTGTGATCTTTAAAGTGGGAATCCAAAGGCAGTTGGCATCATGTGATCTTATCCCATATAGTACTTGACATCTTCAAAAAGATTTCTTAGGGAAGATTTTTGATTGAATGCCATCAAAAACCAACATAGACCAATCCCTATGTTCCATTTGTTTCAATATATATAAGGAAAAAACAAGCTTTTTAAACAACAGAGAATGTCCTGCCCAAAAAAGTTTTAACACGCTAACAGTAGAATTAACTAGCTTTTGAAAATTAGAATTTGACATTATGAATGGGACAAAGTTACCTTTTAAAACATTACAAATGGCACCAAGGGACTTCCCCCTCCCAGGTTGGCATTGATAAAGTTCCAGGCATAACTATAGCCTAGCATCATTTGCAGCTATGATGACACCAGATTTAGACTTGTCATAGCAAGTATTCTTTCAAGAGCATTTCAAAGATGTCAATGAATTTTTAGAAAATTCACAAAATTATCTAAAAAGCATTTCAATCATTAGGTCTTCACATAGTGCCAAAAGGCAAGCAATACAGAGAATTAGCAATTCAAAAGCTTTATTTTAGAGAAACAAACACGATAATGAAGTCATATAAAAAATATGTATTTCCAAAAGGTCCCTTCGAGAAATATTCTCCAAGAGAGAGGATCTAAGTCCAATTTGCATGATAAGAGAACAAGGTCTAGGAAGGTGTTAGGCACCAAATACCCATTAGTTAATGACCTCTAATATTTTCCTATACATTCTATAGGTTTGATCTACATAAGAAACATATAATATTGAGTAAACAGATAACAATTAAAAGTATCAAACTAAGCAAACTATGCAGATAGTTATCCAAATAATTATAACAAAATCATTGGAGTGACCACTTATCATAACATGAAAACATTTACATGATGTAAATCCCTACAATAGAAATAAACATAAACCATTTTCAAAAATAAAAATCACACCTATATTCAAAGTAGAGATAAGAAACAACAGATGAACGACTTGATACTGATGCTGATCAAGATCCATTCTTGTAACAATTTTTACGATTCTATTAAGAATATCATGGTTTTATGTTACCGTTATTAGGGTTTTACAAGTGAGGTTTCATTATTATTGGACTTATATTAGGTGTTTTGCGCCTTTGAATAGATTACAAGTTCTAAAGAGCTACTTTAGGCCTTCAGTAATTCTTTAGGTTTGGTTATAGGGATGTGAATAACCTTTCAATGATCAATTTAATCTAGTGATTTCATAACACCATGATGAGAGAAGAAAGTGTTATATATTGATTCTGAATTTTCTTACTCAGGTCTATGAGTGCCTATGATCCACAAGCTCGACTTGAACGCATAAAGTTGTACATGGACTTCTTTGACACTGCATGACCCAAAGCAGAGAGAACGCAACTATAAATATAAAACAAATAATAAAAACAAAAGAAATATTAAAAGCACAATACAATGACAATCTACCGCTGGTATTCTACAATATCAGAATATAAAACTTGTTATTCCATTGTCAATTAACAGGTGTTATTAAAAGTAGTCAGCAGGAAATTTTTTTAGATCACATCACCAAAGACAGTGCAATTGAACACATATTCCAAATCATGAAATAAGACTGTACTTGGGAGTGCAAAATTTCAAATTTCTAAGCTAGAACTTCTATCAAATTCTTATAAGTTGACAAGACCCACTAAAAAGATAAAAGGTTACAACTAGCATATCATAGCTAGATATTTAGCATATGCTATAGATAATTGACATTGTTTATCATAGAACTTAGACTTAGTTTCCCCTCTATTTTTTTTTTCTATCTACATGACTGCCATATTAAGTCAAACACAATGGTGAATCAGTAAGCAATGGAAGATAACCTACATCAACTACCTTAAAATATAGACACTAAAAACAATTTATAAAAGATCTGCAATACTATACAAGTGAAAACAGTACAGGGGGGGTTTTTTGAATTATAAATTTGTCTGTTTAGTTGCAAGAGTTGTACTGATATTCTTATAAGAAATATGTTGCAAGAGAGATCTTAAGTTATGTCCACAAAAGGTCAAACAATCATGTAGTAGAGTGACAGATCAACCTAAATCAGTCAAATTGGGTAAGTATTAGCTGAGCTCAATTCCTAAATGTAGTTTTTTACCTTTAAAATTAAGAGGACCAAATTGTTTTCTTCCCTATGAGGCTATGACTACCTATTGTTTGTCTCTAAAATAAATCAATCTAGAGAAAGGAACAAACTTGTGTACTAGCATACACAGAGAAATATGCGGCACATATCATAGGAGGACGAGAATTAACACCAACATCTGGATCAAAAAGAGAGCACTCCATGACTCCAGTACCTCCGATAAGTGAAAGCACTCTTGGTTCACTTCCCGGTTGACACTAATTTTCGTATAGACAGCATAGCAAAATATGTATGAGACACATAGAACAGGTGTTTCTTCAAAACATAAGCATAGGGTCAAATCTCTAATGCTTCTAGGACGTTTCGCCTCGAATGAGAATGGGCAGTAACAATCCTCCAGGCTCCAGGAGAAAAAAAGACCTTATTTGATTTTTCTGCATTGCAATTGCTAAGATCAATTGTACAAAAAGCACAAGAATGAGTCACTAATTTCAACAATAAGATTAAAAACTAAAACTAGATTGCACTTTAAAGTTTGAAAACTATAATCTTGCCTGAAGAAACAATTCATCGTCCGAAGCCCTATGGGTATAGCACATTCTATTCACATAGCCATGTAAGGCATAGTTTTAGTTATGGCTGCGTTGGTCTTTCTCAATTTAGGAAGAAGAGAACAGATAAAACTTACATTCCTAACTAACTCACACCATTAGCCTAAACAATCCTCGCCCTATACTCATTAGATTTAATTAGATTAAACAAAGCAATGACCACATCACTCTTTCCCTTCCAAGGGTTTCTTTCCATAAGGCATAAGCACGCATATTCTCTCTCACACTTTCTCCATCTTCAAATGTTCCCACTGTTATCACTTCTCTTTAGGTCTTTCTTGTAAATAGGTCCAAGCTCATAAATTAAGCTCAAATATGATTATCCCGAACTTATTAGTTCAACGAAACATCAATGCAGTATATAAATTTCACCATCTGAAAAAAAAACTTGCAACAATTCAATCAATTATAGACATGGAATTTCCTGATTTGGCCAAAAAAACTAAAAAATTGATTCTCAAAAAAAGTTCTCTAATCTGAGGACCATCAAACCTCAATATGTTACGCCACGCCCATGTCCTCTCCAAAATGACCAAAATCCAACGCCACAACAATCAAAATCAAATCAAATTGCATTGAGAGAGAAAGAACAAACCATGGAGGCGGTCGGATATTTTATCGGCAATGACAGAGGAGGGGCGGAGGAGACGGCGTTGTTTCCAAGTCGAAGAAGGCGATTTCTGAAATTTCGACGACCCCTTTCAAAGTAGACCAAAATCCCTATTTTTGCGCAAATTCGAGGAGTAGTGATAAAACGCTGATTGTGTGTGGGCAGTCTGTCCACTCACAAAAATAAACATGGGTAACAAATAAGTACATGCACCCAAGTGAATGTAGGCGTAGAAAGCGTAGTGCGCCTCTCTTCTAAACTACGTCGTTTTATCATTTTTAGCCTATAATTTTAAAAACTTATTGTTATTTGTTTTCCTTAAATTTTGCAACTAAAGATTCCTTTTTCAAATTTAAATTTAAAAGGTACGTGTTCTTTTACCTTAAGTGTAGATGTTCATTTACTATATGTTCTTTTCATTATAACCTATGTTCTTTTATAAATATAGATTTACATATTCTTTAATTTTAAGTCGTGTGTTCTTTTTTAAAGTAGAAAAGTTGCTCGTGTTCTTTTATATAAATGGTATGTTCTTTTTGGGTGCACAATGAGCATTGTGCACCCTAGTGCATAATCCACATGGGTTGGTTGATTTAACAATAATAAGTGTATGAAACGTAAAAATATAGTTTGATTTATCAATAATCAGTATATTGGACACACAAACAAGGGTTCTTATAGATAACCAATTGTACTTTTGGGGACAAAAGCTGAATGAGACACACAAATCCGATGTAAATTTTTACTTTTTGGCAGAGATTACATGTTTAACAGGGACAATATGGTCATTTCAGCATATCTACATACATAAACAGGAGTTAGTTTAACAATAACAAGTGTATCAAACACATAACAATAGTTGATTTATCAATAATGAGTGTTTTGAACACACAAACAGAGGATTTTATAAATAAGCAATTGTATTTTTTTGGGACAAAAGCTGAACGAGACACATAAATCGATGCAACTTTTTACTTTTTGGCAGAGATACATGTTTACTTTTTGACAAAAAGTTGTCTTTTTATATTTTTATTTAATCATAAAGTTTTTCTTTTACATAAAAGTAACTTTTTGAAAAAAAATAAAATAAAAATTATTGTGAGTGGGCACTGCTGGCCACTCACAATGAGCGTTTTATCATTCCTCAAATTCGAATGTGCACCCAACAAAATGTTGTGTACTTTTTGGGGGACCCATTTTCTCTCTCCTCAAATTTTTTCATTCCACACGCACAAAAATGAAGAACATCGACTTTATTTCAATAAACATTGTAGTATAATAAGCACATGCTATTATTGATTGAACAATTGCAATTTTAAAATGAACATCTACGAATAATTCAAATTTCAAAATGTTTTAAAACAAAAAAACATCCACTCAATTTGAATGAAAGATTAGTGTGGTGAATACATTCTATTTGTTGAAAGAACAATGCAATTTCAAAATGAACATTTACAAATTATCCGAAACAAAAATGTGCATCTGACTAAAATGATTTAAGCGAACACATGTTAGTAATACAATGAACATTGACCCAAAAATGTGCATTTTGTACCTATAAATACTGCAAGGAACATCATATAATCATTAAAATAACATTTGAACAACTGACACACATTTATAGACAAATATATGATAATTAAAACACAAAAAACTGACTATTGTTTATTTGATATAGATTTGGGTTCATTCGCCCTACTTTGTGATTTAAATTGTTGGTTTAATTTGTTCATTGAAGTTATTCATACATTCTTTCAAATTACTCATATGTTCATTGTAATGAATATAAATATTGTTGTTATTATTCTTTGTAATGAACAAAATGATTCTGCAATAAACAAAATATTATCTATAATGAAAAATATCCCAGTTGAATAGTTCTATAAATTTCCAAAATGCAGCAATTAAAAAAAAATGGTAAATTCAAAATGCACTATGTACCCAAAGGCAGAAATGTCACCAAAAAAATACAATATGTACCCTTATGAACATCAGGGTCTTACAAAAGGATATCTATTGCTAACTAAACTAATGAATTCATTAAAAATATATTCTCACTTTTGAACTTCCTCTCTGTTTTGATTTATTTGATTTATGAGATATCGACACCGTAACGTATCCTAGACTGTTTGATCTTATACTGTCAAATTGAATTTATATAAGAAGTAAAAGAGTAGTAATTAAAACAAAAAAATCAAGTTTATAATACAATGAACATGTTATTTCAAACACAAAATGAACACATTATAATAATACAATGAACATGTTCCCAAACACATAATGAATATATATGACGAAATATAATGAGTATCTGACTTAAATGATTTAAGTGAACACATGTTAGTAATACGATAATGAACATTGACCCAAAAATGTGCACTTTGTACCTATGGATACTGCAAGGAACATCATATAATCATTAAAATAACATTTGAACAACTGAAACACATTTATAGACAAATATATGATAATTAAACCATCATTAATTCATATCATTTCATTGAACATATTACAAACACACAATGAACATACGATTGAAACGCAACGAGCATCTGATCAACATGTTTTCAGCGAACACATGCTAATAGTACAATGAACATATGCCAAACAAAAAAGGTGAACTTTATCTTCGGTGAATTATTATTTCCAACGGTGAAATATTTCCTCGGTGACTGTGTTACATTGATACTATTTCACTTAACACATTGATACTATTTCCTTTTGTGAACTACTTTGTTGTGTATTTTGAGAGATCCTCGTGCTTATCCCACTATTAAGTAGCATGTTATTAATACAATTAATATGTACCCAAACACACAATGAACATATGACCAAATGTGCCTAACATCTGAACAAACATACAATAAACATATGGCTAAATGTAATGAACATCTGACCAATATGAATTCAACGAACACATGATAATACTAAGGCGAACATATATTAACAGTACAATGAACATTAGAAGTTTTTGGTTGCACTCTTCTCCTGATGTACTTTTATTTCAAAACCCGAACGGCATGTCGAACTCGTTCAATGGAGCCTCCCCTTTGTTCACTGGGTTTTCTCCTTCATTCATTAGGACATCAATTGCAAGACTGTTTTCATTTTTTCACAAACCACCATCAACATCATAAATCCATTTCTAAATGTTCACTAGAAAAGAGGGGGAAAATAAGAAATGATAACTCAAAATATGAAAAAATGTTCACTTTTCTTATCAAATGCATAAATCTAGTACCTTATGTTGTCGATTTCGCTTTGCAACTCGTTGTTTTCATCTTCATGTATGAGAATTGTGTAAGAAGATGAAGAATTCAAGAGTTTGATGAGAGATATTATAGAGAAATTAGAGAGTAGTTGGAGGATTTGGGAAGAAGAGAGAGAAAGTCTTGGAAAATGAGAGTAATGAGTTCAAAAAAGAGGTTTTATGTTCTTTTGGTGTTCATTGGAGATCATAACATGTTTTTTTTCGTACGTGGTTCATTTAATAAAATGCATCTTATGCTCTATTGACCTGCGTTTTGACCAGTGCGCATCATCCGCATGGACCCGTGTGTACCATCTACTAATTGTATTTTTTGCCCTCCATCAAACATTTAAGCATTGTCAATTACACTAACAAGCAAGCCAACTTCAGATTTCTACATTAAAATTGACCATAGCGTAGATGGTGCACGACAGCACGACTGCATTCAGTTGTAGAATGAGAGTTATACGCACATGCTAAAATGGGCAAGCAAATAAACATAAAATATACTCCCTCCGTCTTTATTTACTTGTTACATTTCTTTTTTGGGACTGATTATTTTGATTTTTCTATAGGTAAAGATTTAGTCATTTGTGTCATTGTTAGATTCGTCTCGATGTGCAGATTTATAATATCAAATTTTTACAATTTTTACTTAGATAGAATAAGAGATATTCACGATCAAAATAACACCTTGAAGACCGTGCAAAAACAAATGTAGCAAGTAAAAAAGATAGAAGGAGTAATAAAATGATTAAGTCAAATCAAAAGAACGTTTTTAGTTTCAAATAATTAGACCCAGTTATAATGTTCTTCTAAGTTATTCAAAATGTTAATTTCAGTACAAAGTTATGTTCAATGAACAAACATTTTGAATTTTAGAAATACACTATGAATTTTGAAGAACTTGCAAATATTCATTTATAACTCACAAATGTTCCGGTGCATGTTCATCCAAAAATAAATAAATGTGCATTATTAACTTTTGAACGCAGATGTTTAATAAATAACATCGTAAATTCATCCAACATAAGTTGGTGTGCATTGATAAATTTTTGAAGTAAATTTTTGAATTTTGAGTTTTGAAGAACTTTCAAGTATTCATTCACATCTCACAAAATGTTCAATCAACAAGATTCTATGTTCATTACAGTACCATGTTCATTTGAATGAGTTTGATGTTCTTATGCTTTGCATCTCTAGATTAACACACACTTCTTATTCTCTTCTATATGCATTTTGGTTTGTGCTCATGATACTCATCATACTACCGTGTGTAAGATCTAATTTGTGGCCTTTGACTATACATTTAACAAAAAAATGAAGTGTCACTTATGATGTATTTCACTTTGCTTTTCAAATTGTTTTTTTCTAACCATTTTTCTTTAATTTTCCCATAAATCCTTTTTCCTTTTCTCATCATTTTCTCTCCTATTCCCTTTTTTGTGAATTGTTTTCACGTGATATGATTAAATGCTCACACTTCCTTAATAGTGTTAGAGATAAATAAGAGAAATTAAAACAAGATTTTGCTCGTGTATTAGATTATTGATAAATATGTTTTGAGATATTGGAAATTGTGTTATAATATTTTTTTTACATTTCTTATTTCTGTGTAATATATACAAGAAAATGATTATATGAATTTTGAAAACTAAAAAATATATATACTAAATGATGAACTAGGCGAGTAATAAAAAAGTTTTAGAAAGATATGTTATGATGTATTTTAATTGATACTCCTAGATTACGATATAATACATACTTGTTAGTTTGTGCCAGTGTGTAATTTAACGGAATCTAGCATAATAATAAGAGGTATCTTCTTATACTTTCAACTATTAAATAATGAATAACTAGTGTTTAGGCCGGGCAATGCCCGGGTTTCTCCGGCTACAATTTAGTAATAGTTAAATAAGTCATCTTCATACTCATTTAAAAAAGTCATCTCATTCATACATGGATTTCAAAAGTTTTCCATTCATATATCATAATTAATTTTGATAAATAAGCAATAATAATATGGTGGAGTGATGGTTGGATCTCTTTCTTTCATACTTGAGGTTGTGGGTTCGAATCTTCACGTTAAGAATGCTTCTTTTTTTTACTATATGAGAAAGACGTGGATAGAATGTTACTGAATGAGGGATGGTGACACGTGGCACATATACGTTCTTAGGAACGCCTTTTAATATATTAGTATAGATTATTTGTCTATCGAAAGGGAAAGTTCAATGATCAAGCTCAAAAAGTTAGTTTACGGGATGGCCTAAGCATGTTGTTAATTTTTTTTTATGGCTAGGTATATGGATTTTTTTATTAGACAGAAAAGTTATGTTCATGAGTGTGAAAGATAGTTTGCGAAAAAATTGCTCAAATTAAAAAAATTTAAACTTCTTCCATTAAATCACGTGCATATCAACTTTTGTGGTTGGAAAGTATGATACACTCATAGTCTATAGGAAAAATTGTTTTAAATAAGTCAACCTTTGCGTAGTTTTTCATTTTAAGTCTCAACTTTTGATTATTCTTGATCAAGTCCACTTTGTAGCTTCATTAAGTTTAATTAGGTTAAATTAAAATGTTACCTAGAACTCTAGGTAAATGCCGGTTACGGGGTGACGTGTCAAGTGGCTATTGCCTTTTTTATCCTTTTTTTGCTCTTTTCCTTATTTCCCCTCTAAAACCTTATTCCCCTCTTCTCTCTCTTCTCATTCTTTTTCTTCTCTGTTCCTCTTTTTCTCCATTTTTGTTGCTTTCTTTTTGCAAAACATGTTCGCAATGAAGTAACTTCCATATTTTCCCCCTGTCATCTCCCCTCTCTTTAGTATACTGTTTACACTAGGGCTGCACACCGGTCCAGAACCGGACTGGACCCGGCTGGACCGGTGTAATGGATTTACGCGGACCCGGGCTCGGACCGGATATGATTCCGGCCTAGACCGAACCGAACCTGTTTTTTCCGGTCAGTGTCCGGACTCGTTGGACTGTTTTATTTTTAAGGGGTATTTTTTCCTACACACCTCACTGTTGTTTTTTTTTCACTGTGAATCGCTCCATTCCACCCCCACTTTCCCACCATTATACTTTATAGTGGAGCTGCAAGTAGTGAATCTATCCAACTCAACTGCAAAGTGCAAATCCCCCAACAAAAGAAAAAAACATATCAGAAAAAACTCACCTTTTGAAGCATAGACAAGAAACTTCATACTCAAAATCAAAATGCAAAAAATCCACCCATTTTTTAGCACTACCCAGTTCAGAAAAACC
This sequence comes from Beta corolliflora, assembly GCA_947648045.1. Lineage (NCBI taxonomy): Eukaryota > Viridiplantae > Streptophyta > Magnoliopsida > Caryophyllales > Amaranthaceae > Beta > Beta corolliflora. The sequence goes on from CANSZD010000829.1 coordinate 163,167, forward strand.
CACAATTTGAACAAATTCAAGAATAACTGGTGAATTTTAAATTCGTTGAAGAGAATTGTAGCTGGTAAAAAACCATAAAAATTAGGGAAATAAGAGGAAATTAAGACCTTCTTCTGCTCCATTTCCAACCCCGCACCATTGAAGCGAAACAGAGAGAGAAAAGGACGAAGGAGAGTATCCGAGCATGGAGGTCCGAGGTTGAGCCCTTGGGAGGAGAAGGCGGTAGAAGGGGTTGGTGGCTTGGGGCGGGCTGGAGAAAAGGAAAATTTGGCTAGGGTTTAGGAAATAGCATTGACTTAGTTATTGATGTTTCACAATTCAGCATAAAATTAATTTTTTTTCGGTTTTTTCACCAAATACCCCCGACAAATTAAAAAATTCACCATATACCCTCAATGTTTCAGATATTCACCATATACCCTTGACTTTTCAAAAACGTTCACCAGATGCCCTTTTTCTAACTGCCGTTAACTCACCGTTAGCTTTATTTACCATTTTGCCATTATTAACCCTAAACCCTAATTCTAATCTAACCCTAACCCTAATCTAACTCTAATTCTAACCCTAATCCTAAACCCTTACCCTAACCCTAATCCTAAACCCCTACCCTTACCCTAACTCTAATCCTAAACCCTTACCCTAACACCACCCCTAACCCGAACCCCCGCCCCCCCCCCACCCCCCCTCCACCCCATGCCCAGCCCCCACCCCCTCCCCTCCACTCTACCGTCGCAACCCTAACCTAATCCCCCTCCCCTACCCCCTCTCCGTCAATTTTCCCAGCCCCACCCCCTCCCCTTCGAATTCCCCTACCCCCACCCCCTCTCCCGTTCCCCCCGCAGCCTCCCGTCTCCCCCAACCCCCGCAGCTCTCAACGGCGAAGACAACAATTTGGAAAACCGACGACGGAACTGGCGAAGACAGAGAGAGAAGAGTTGGAACTAATGAAGAAGATCGAACAGTGAAGAAAAGAGGAGAGAGAAAAATCGACGGGGAGGGCTGCACTTTTTCTCTCTCCTCTTTTCTTCATTGTTCGATCTTCTTCAGTCTGAAATCGATGGCTTCCCATTCACCTTCTTTCCCTTTCTCAAACCCTTACCCTTTCCCCTTGATGAACCAAATGACCCCTTATAGTATCTTCGTCTATCATAACCGTTGTATCACAATGCTCATTTCTACCAAAAAAACATATCGGGGGATTTTGGCGATTAATTAAATTACATATACCAATACCATTAGAAAAGTGCATAGATTAAACTTATACACCCACCTTGCGCTAATGTAATAATCTATCTAATTATCATACCCATAATAATAACTAATATATAAAGCGAATCCACAAGCTAGTGCATGAGATTTTAACATTTGGTGTTCTTATAAGACGCTATTTGTTGTGCCATCTCAATGCCATGTCTTAACTTTTAAAATTTATTAGAAAATAAATAAATAGAGTTTTAGAGACACTCTCTATACAAAAAGTGTAGAATACATTATTATAGAATATTATTCGATCAACTAATTTGAGAAGAGTTTGATATGGATAGGAAACATATTATTGTAGAATACATTAGGATTGTTACTTTTTGTAATACTTAATTATTTTAGATTCATTACCGTTAGTTTTATACTTTTATCTCATGCATTGCACAGGTCTGAAAACTAGTATATTTCCTCAAATTTTCTTTACTTGCAACATTTTACACTACTCATGCATTTACTTTGACCGGAAATTTATGAATAATATACAAATACAAATTTTAGCATGTACGTGTAGTTGGATTTATGTCAATATATATTTACAACAATTCAACTCTTGATAATATTTACAAATATATAATTAGAGATATTAATGGTCACAGTTATATATCAGCAAACGTGGAAGTCAAAAAGATTTAAAAAAAAAAAAAATTGGAAGTAAGTATATCTTAAGCCGAATAGCTTCACCCAAGAATCGACAATTGACGCTTCTTTTCCATGCCAAGTGTCTCTATATTTCAAAGAAAACAAAATAGACTGTAGTATATCTGTATATATGGAGATTATATAATATTACTAACCATATATAATCTTTCATAATTTTTTTTTTATATATAATAACCTCCGTTTCTAATTAAGTGCAACACTTTAACTTTCACTCTTACCAACGCACAACTTTGACCATTAATATATCTAATTATGTATTTGTAGAAGTTATAAAAAATTGATATTATGAAAATATTCATTGAAACAAATCCAACAACATTTTATATGATCATTTTTGTTGTCATATATTAGTAAAAAAATTACGGTCAAAGTGAGGTGTGTGAATAGTGTAAAAGTGAAAGTGTTCCACTTAAAAAGAAACAGAAGAAGTATATAATAAATAGGAATTTTCAAATGATAAGTAGATGATTTTTCATAATCCTCCCCCGGATTGTATTAATGTTTACTTACTTGACAAGCTAAGTTGTGGGAACTATGGTAACAATGGACATTTGGGTGATTTGGGTTCCACTACGGAATAAACAAATTCACTTGTAATAGCTTATTCTAGTACTTAATCTATTATCCTTCAAAAAAGAAGTAGATGATTTTTTTAATCATATGCAATGTTTCCATAATTTATAATTACGATTAAGTATCATATTATTTAATTACTTTTTGCAATTATTTTAATTAAAACAAAATACATAGGAATTCTTTCAAAAATGAAATATATTATCTAATTAAAACTAATTAACTAATGTACGGGTCACAAGTCTAGTGTCTAAGTGAAATAGGAACCACAAACACTTATGTTTTCTTATATATGGCACGGATCACAAATCTAGTGTATCAGAAGTAGCAATGTAGCATGAACATGTACTTTCTTTGTTTATTGATGTTTGTAATATTTGTAAACGACACATGAACCAAGGAGAAGGCGAGAGTGAAACATAACCTATGTACTAAAATACTCCCTCCGACCCTCCGTCTATTAATAGATTTCTCATTTCTCCAATGCACGTTTTGTGTTGATCTTTAATTACATATTAATAAAAATTATAAAAATTTAATTTTCCATATGTACACAATGAGAATTTAGACAAATCAAACAAGGCTCCACATAACTGTGTTTTATCTTATATATTGGAAATTGTTTTTGAGAATTTTCTTTACCTATGAATAGTGCCCAAATTAGAAATGAAAAATCTATTAAAGGACGGAGAGAGTAATAAGACTCTCATCTTCTAATACTTTAACAAACAAACAAAAAAACCTTACAAGTATTTAAAAACAGAGAAAGTACATGTACATGCTACATTACTACCCCTGCTACTCCTAAACAAATAATTCATATAGAATGCATTATGATACTTATCAATTATCAATCAATGTACAATTGTACAAACCAATATGTAATAGTCTTTTTCATAACCTGATTTGTACACTCACCTCCAAACCCTAGTCTAGTTATTGTGGTTTACGAGTTTTCTTTCAAAAAAACTAGTTAGTGAAGAAAAATTCAGTCGGTGTAGGTATCAATTTATAATTAATAGTACCATAATTATTATATTAATGCTATTATTATATTTGCAATAATAAGTCGTATGTTTTTGTTAATTATTATATCAATAATTATTACTCTCTCCGTCCCAGAATAATCTTAACACTTTCATTTTTTGCTTATCCCAAATTAATTTGAATAATTTCATTTTCGGTATGATCCCATTATTATTATATTAAGTTTTCTAACATCCCTTTAACACCACCTCTATCTCTATCCATGAAAAAACCCAACCTTTTCTCTTCTTTGATTAAAGAAAACCGACCAACACATATTACATCTACATTTTAATGAAAAAAATATATTTTATAACCATACTACCACTTATCACATTAAACTAATAAGTGTTCAAATCGTTATGGGGCAAAAGAAGTATGTCATAACTAATTTTGAATATCTTATTGGTAGTAATTATGTTATTACTACATCACAGTTTTGGTCAAATAAGGTCTAACAAGTTCCAATTAAGTCAAATAGGGTCTCACAAGTTTCAATCAAGGGTAATAAGTTCCAATCAGATTTAATAAGGTCCAACAAATTTCAATCAATTTTAATAAGATCCAATAAGTTCATATAAGTTTAGGAGTTTTCAAGTAAAGAAAATAGACCCTAAGGCTTATTTTCAGTTCAGTTCACTTCAGTTCAATTCAATTCCTAAATTATTATCATTACTATTAATTAGTTATAATTTAATTCAGTTCAGTTCCTAAATTATTATCATTACTATTAATTAGGTTATAATTTAATTCAGTTCAGTTCAATTCAGTTGTTTTATGCCGAAAAGAACAGGTCCAAAACTTTTGGTACATTAACGGAAGAGACTTTATATTATGTTAGATTGTGCATCAAACGCCAAGTGAAGAAGCCAGCCAAAGGGTAAGGTCCACTGTTTGATTTGAGCTTTCAAGATTGTGGTGTGTGGATCAGATAGCACAAAACCCAATTTGCATGGAAAGGGACTAAAGAAAGTGAATAAGCGAAGCTACATTTACAAAAGGGTGGATTTCTTGTCAGAAGAAAAAAGAGAAGTTAATGGATTCTCAGGTTTATTAGTTGTCAATGAATTGAATTACTTTCATACGCTTGATATGCAGAACCACATTTCCGAGAAAGGGAAGCTTCTAGGAAAAGAACAGAGTAGAAAGAATCAAATCATTATCCAGATTCCAGAGGTGTGGCTTAGGTAATGGCGTATCGTTTAGATATGACATTCAACCAAAGTTGACTCTAAAGGGATGGGCATAGCCGCATAGGGCAACGGAATTCTATAATATTTTTATTTTCTACAATGATGGTGATAATTGATGCAACATTCTAAGAAAAGTTATATACTTCACATCTTTGTTATTAAGATTTAAGAAACGGAAATTTGGCTCCCCCGACACCAACTTCATGGGCAAAACAACAATGACATTGGAAAACAAAAGGGTTGTCTACTGACATTATCTAATGACAAAACAATTAGTAATATAGATTAGTAACATACATTCATTCTTATGGGCTGAGCCATTCCCCAACCTGATTTTGCTCGTTGAAAAAGAGTATCACATAAATAATACTGCTATCAGCCTATCCTGTAATATATTTCTATGTTAGTTCGCGGGGCAGGCTTTCCTATGGACTATGGTAGTACCGCTGGGGCACTTTGACTTCCCAAATGGGACACTTGTTTGTTAGGTGGGCATGGGATAAAAAGAGTGATGGGGAATATATGGGAGCGTATTCCCATTAAAATAATACCCAAGGGGCAGGTTTTATGGGATGGGAATTGAAGAAGGGATTAAGGGTGTATTTAGTTGGATGGAAAACATATTCAATGGAAATTAGTTTTCTATGAAAATCATTCTCTAGAGGAAAACTTAATTCTTGATAGATTTTCCTTTGTTTGGTTCAAAGAAACTAACTAGAAGAAGGCAAGGGAAGTAAGAGAAAGTGTGGCTTCCCCTCCCTCATGAGGGAAAATGATGATTTTCCCGCCCTAGGAAAATAAAGCTCCTCCATATTTCCCCCTCTCAAGTCCGACCCAAACCAAACAGAGGAAACTATGAAAAAAAAAAAATTCCAGGAAAACACTTTCCTCCCAACCAAACACACTCTAAAAGACTAACTTATCCTTGACGAATATGACAGAAAAATGTTATAGTAAGGGTATTTTTGTGAACTCATTATGTATTCCCAATCTATTACCATCATAAGACAAAGGATTGGTAAAATACTCATTAAATTCTCAATCCTCATCCCCAAACTCCAATTCTCACATACCAAACACCCCGTCAATTATTCAATTGCCGAGGATTGATACAAATTGACAAAGAAACTCCAATATATAACTAATATATAAAGCAGAGTACAAAAGCCAGGTCACGAGGTCGCGACATTTGGCATCCTCATTCGACGTCATTTGTCGCGCTCATTAAGTGCCATGTCATTTTTTTTTAAATAAATAGAATCTAAATTGATTAAAATACAAATAGAGTTGAGTTCACAATGAAAAACTTGAATTTAGTAAATTGATTATAAATTTTAATATATAGTTCGTAAAATTATAATTTTTGTACCATTGGAAAGTGTTTAAAAAGTACTTTAAATTAAGTTCCATTTATACTATATTTAAATTTTTAAAAAGCCAGGTCATGAGGTCGTGACATTTGGCATCCTCATTGGACGCCATTTGTCGCACTCATTAGTGCCATGTCTTTTTTTAAAAAATTAATGGAGTTCTAAATTGATTAAAATACAAATAGAGTTTAGGATAAGAATAAATAGAGTTGGGTTCACAATGAAAAACTTAAATATAGTAAATTGATTATAACTTTTAATATATAGTTCGTAAAATTACAATTTTTGTACCATTGGAAAGTGTTTAAAAAGTACTTTAAAATAAGATCCATTTATACTATATTTAAAATTATATATTAAAGTAACATATAAAAGGAAATATAGACTATATTAACGTATTAAAGTAACCTACAATTGGATTAGCGATTCAATTAGAATTTCGCGCCATTTGGCGTCCTCATTGGACGCCATTTGTCGCGCTCATTAAGTGTCATGTCATATGTTTTTGAATATAAATCGAGTTCTAAATTGATTAACATACAAATAGAATTTAGGATAAGAATAAATAGAGTTGGGTTCACAATGAAAAACTTAAATATAGTAAATTAATTTAACTTTTAATATATAGTTCGTAAAATTTTAATTTTTGTACCATTAGCAAGTGTTTAAAAAGTAATTTAAAATAATATCCATTTATACTATATTTAAAATTTTATATTAAAGTAACTTATAAAAGGAAATATTGACTATACTAACGTATTAAAATAACCTACTGCAATTGGAATTAGTGATTCAATTATAATTAGGGTTAAAGTATTAAAATAACATACTAAAATTGGAATTAGGGATTCAATTAGAATCAGGGTTGTTCTACAAAACCTATTCATGTTAGAATTAGAATATTCAAAGTTATATATACTATATTGTCAGCAGTCAACTTTGCACATTGCTAATGAATTATGGATTAGGGTTTTATTTATAATGTTTTAACATGCAGGAAAATGTAGGTTGTATAGTATATCGTGACATGTGCTTTAGCATATAAAAATATGTGGTTTATGCATGATAGAGTGAATGACTGAATCATATAGTGAGTTTCTACATGATATAGTGAGTGTCGAAATGATATAGTGGATTGTTCATAAATGATGTAGTTTTTGCATGATATAGTATGTTTCTGAATGATAAAGTGAATTTCTTCATGACATATAAATTAGAAACCAACGTCAAAGATAATGACAAAATCATATTATAACTTTTAGTTGTTCTATGTCAGACAAAAATAACGGCAAAAAATAGGGGTGTAAATATTTAATAACTCTACCTCTTCTTCACGAAAAAGCCCGGGTATTTGCCCGGGTCTCAATACTAGTCTAGATAAGTAAACCAGAGTGCAGACGTACCTTTCACAGCTTGCATCCATTAAGTGCTGACTGCTAAGTTTTTCGTCAGCCCATAAATTAAACATTCAAGGATCAAAAAGGTTTCAGGTGCCAAGAAAGTTCAAGTTCCTGCATCTCAACCATACAACAGCGGAAAAAAATAAAAATTTCATTTGCATATATAGATAATTCAACCAATTTTGGTGAATTTGTGATGTCTTAACTTTCATCAATAAAAAACAAGCAGATAAAGTACTGAAAAATCACAGAATTATCACTCTTCGCGTAACATTCTTCACAACGGGAAACTTTGAGGGCTAATATCTCTAGTTTTGTATCTGTAAAAATTATAAAACGTACATATTAATAGAATACATATTAAGCTCTAATCGAACAAGATCCCACATAACTATGTTTCTATTTACGTATAAATCACAAACTATAGTCAAAGTGAAGTTTGTGGATAATGTAAAATGTCAAAGTGTAACAATAAAAAAAAAATGAGGGAGTAATTATTAAGTCACAACACAGAGGGTAGGACAATTACAATGGAAAGTAGACGCCACAATGTGGACAGGAAGTGAATACTGACAAACTCCCATTATTTAACCCATGATTTTAAGTTGAGACAGGAAGCCTACAAGAAGTATTATTTCTCAATTCCCTTGAATGAACTCAAATAACTGATTACAGACTCATACTACAGATACACTGCAACTCCCCTCAAATATACAGCATCTTGCAAGAACTGCAAAGAAAAATTCACAATTAGAAAATACTATCACAACAAAATATAAAAATCAGAGGACGACTCAGGATGCATGACAGATATCAACAGATCTGATTATGATCATGAACTCATGAAGCAATATTAGAGTATTTGTCATCGGAGATAACCCTAAAGTGGGGACCCCTCCGGCTCCGTCTCAAAAATTTAGGATCAGTTATAAATGCCAAGATTTCAGGGATCCCAATTTTCCTCCTACCGCTGTAATAGCTTGCACAAATAAGACCACTACGGGTTGGTAACTTGGTATCATCAGTTGACATCATCAAGGGGTGCCAAGAAGTCTCTATTTGATCATTATTTCAACAATCTAGATGAGATGCAAGTGGTTACAAGATAATCAAAGAGGAAAACTGGACAAATAAGCTTATGAAATAGCACTGGAAGAACACCATAATCTAAGCCTAAGAAACTACGAAAAAACAAAGAAGACAGAATAACCACAATTAGTCCCAAGCTCCCACATAGATCATCAATGCATAGCAACAATTGAGATGGCCTTGCCTACCTGCTACTGTCATCATACAGATACAATGGAAAGGTAATTACTATAATGCTCCAGGCACCCAAAAGCGATACCAAAACACGCCTAAGTCTCAGCAAAATGTCATACTTCCTCCGTTCCATAATAAGTGAAACACTTACTATTTTCAAACGTTTCAAAATAAGTGAAACATACCTTAAATGGAAAAAAGAAAGTGACAAAATAACAATAATACCCATCACAAACTTGTGTGGTTTGCTTTTCTCTCTCCTCCTTTTTATAATGAAAAGGGTATTTTATGACTTTTTGACTTTTGAAAGTGATGTTTATTAAATCTTGTGCTCAATCCCTATGTTTCACTTATTATGGAACGGAGGAAGTATAATGAGAAGATAGAGCACATAGGCATCAAATGAAATATGAATATTAATATCTTAGCAACCATCCATTTGCACTTACAAGGAGTTTCTATAAGGCCATTGGAGTACGGCCTTGAAAAGGGCTTCATTTGCCAGTTCTGCATATCGCCTCAAGTTGATCGGGAAGAGTCAACATTCTTTTACCCCACAATTCTCTTCAGTCTTGAAGTAACTTCTGATATGAGTCATATGACATACTTCATAAACTTTTCCAGAGCTTAAGCATCCACATGATAATTAATAGTTGACACAAAGAAGCTTCAAATAATTTCTTCTTTTCTCCAACCTTTGAAACCGGTTGCCAGTTGCGCCCATATAGGCATATATACTTATCAACGTCAAGCCATATGAACACCGGTAAACCTTCAAAGATTCCTCGAGAAACAGAGAGCTCCCTCAGAAATTTCCTTTCAACTTTTCTTAGTGCTGCCATGATTATGGCTTGGTGAGAGAATCAATCTTCTGTCTCCCATAAGTGTCATGATGGTGACTTGTGATCTTTAAAGTGGGAATCCAAAGGCAGGTGGCATCATGTGATCTTATCCCATATAGTACTTGACATCTTCAAAAGATTTCTTAGGGAAGATTTTTGATTGAATGCCATCAAAAACCAACATAGACCAATCCCTATGTTCCATTTGTTTCAATATATATAAGGAAAAAACAAGCTTTTTAAACAACAGAGAATGTCCTGCCCAAAAAAGTTTTAACACGCTAACAGTAGAATTAACTAGCTTTTGAAAATTAGAATTTGACATTATGAATGGGACAAAGTTACCTTTTAAAACATTACAAATGGCACCAAGGGACTTCCCCCTCCCAGGTTGGCATTGATAAAGTTCCAGGCATAACTATAGCCTAGCATCATTTGCAGCTATGATGACACCAGATTTAGACTTGTCATAGCAAGTATTCTTTCAAGAGCATTTCAAAGATGTCAATGAATTTTTAGAAAATTCACAAAATTATCTAAAAAGCATTTCAATCATTAGGTCTTCACATAGTGCCAAAAGGCAAGCAATACAGAGAATTAGCAATTCAAAAGCTTTATTTTAGAGAAACAAACACGATAATGAAGTCATATAAAAAATATGTATTTCCAAAAGGTCCCTTCGAGAAATATTCTCCAAGAGAGAGGATCTAAGTCCAATTTGCATGATAAGAGAACAAGGTCTAGGAAGGTGTTAGGCACCAAATACCCATTAGTTAATGACCTCTAATATTTTCCTATACATTCTATAGGTTTGATCTACATAAGAAACATATAATATTGAGTAAACAGATAACAATTAAAAGTATCAAACTAAGCAAACTATGCAGATAGTTATCCAAATAATTATAACAAAATCATTGGAGTGACCACTTATCATAACATGAAAACATTTACATGATGTAAATCCCTACAATAGAAATAAACATAAACCATTTTCAAAAATAAAAATCACACCTATATTCAAAGTAGAGATAAGAAACAACAGATGAACGACTTGATACTGATGCTGATCAAGATCCATTCTTGTAACAATTTTTACGATTCTATTAAGAATATCATGGTTTTATGTTACCGTTATTAGGGTTTTACAAGTGAGGTTTCATTATTATTGGACTTATATTAGGTGTTTTGCGCCTTTGAATAGATTACAAGTTCTAAAGAGCTACTTTAGGCCTTCAGTAATTCTTTAGGTTTGGTTATAGGGATGTGAATAACCTTTCAATGATCAATTTAATCTAGTGATTTCATAACACCATGATGAGAGAAGAAAGTGTTATATATTGATTCTGAATTTTCTTACTCAGGTCTATGAGTGCCTATGATCCACAAGCTCGACTTGAACGCATAAAGTTGTACATGGACTTCTTTGACACTGCATGACCCAAAGCAGAGAGAACGCAACTATAAATATAAAACAAATAATAAAAACAAAAGAAATATTAAAAGCACAATACAATGACAATCTACCGCTGGTATTCTACAATATCAGAATATAAAACTTGTTATTCCATTGTCAATTAACAGGTGTTATTAAAAGTAGTCAGCAGGAAATTTTTTAGATCACATCACCAAAGACAGTGCAATTGAACACATATTCCAAATCATGAAATAAGACTGTACTTGGGAGTGCAAAATTTCAAATTTCTAAGCTAGAACTTCTATCAAATTCTTATAAGTTGACAAGACCCACTAAAAAGATAAAAGGTTACAACTAGCATATCATAGCTAGATATTTAGCATATGCTATAGATAATTGACATTGTTTATCATAGAACTTAGACTTAGTTTCCCCTCTATTTTTTTTTTTCTATCTACATGACTGCCATATTAAGTCAAACACAATGGTGAATCAGTAAGCAATGGAAGATAACCTACATCAACTACCTTAAAATATAGACACTAAAAACAATTTATAAAAGATCTGCAATACTATACAAGTGAAAACAGTACAGGGGGGGTTTTTTGAATTATAAATTTGTCTGTTTAGTTGCAAGAGTTGTACTGATATTCTTATAAGAAATATGTTGCAAGAGAGATCTTAAGTTATGTCCACAAAAGGTCAAACAATCATGTAGTAGAGTGACAGATCAACCTAAATCAGTCAAATTGGGTAAGTATTAGCTGAGCTCAATTCCTAAATGTAGTTTTTTACCTTTAAAATTAAGAGGACCAAATTGTTTTCTTCCCTATGAGGCTATGACTACCTATTGTTTGTCTCTAAAATAAATCAATCTAGAGAAAGGAACAAACTTGTGTACTAGCATACACAGAGAAATATGCGGCACATATCATAGGAGGACGAGAATTAACACCAACATCTGGATCAAAAAGAGAGCACTCCATGACTCCAGTACCTCCGATAAGTGAAAGCACTCTTGGTTCACTTCCCGGTTGACACTAATTTTCGTATAGACAGCATAGCAAAATATGTATGAGACACATAGAACAGGTGTTTCTTCAAAACATAAGCATAGGGTCAAATCTCTAATGCTTCTAGGACGTTTCGCCTCGAATGAGAATGGGCAGTAACAATCCTCCAGGCTCCAGGAGAAAAAAAGACCTTATTTGATTTTTCTGCATTGCAATTGCTAAGATCAATTGTACAAAAAGCACAAGAATGAGTCACTAATTTCAACAATAAGATTAAAAACTAAAACTAGATTGCACTTTAAAGTTTGAAAACTATAATCTTGCCTGAAGAAACAATTCATCGTCCGAAGCCCTATGGGTATAGCACATTCTATTCACATAGCCATGTAAGGCATAGTTTTAGTTATGGCTGCGTTGGTCTTTCTCAATTTAGGAAGAAGAGAACAGATAAAACTTACATTCCTAACTAACTCACACCATTAGCCTAAACAATCCTCGCCCTATACTCATTAGATTTAATTAGATTAAACAAAGCAATGACCACATCACTCTTTCCCTTCCAAGGGTTTCTTTCCATAAGGCATAAGCACGCATATTCTCTCTCACACTTTCTCCATCTTCAAATGTTCCCACTGTTATCACTTCTCTTTAGGTCTTTCTTGTAAATAGGTCCAAGCTCATAAATTAAGCTCAAATATGATTATCCCGAACTTATTAGTTCAACGAAACATCAATGCAGTATATAAATTTCACCATCTGAAAAAAAAACTTGCAACAATTCAATCAATTATAGACATGGAATTTCCTGATTTGGCCAAAAAAACTAAAAAATTGATTCTCAAAAAAAGTTCTCTAATCTGAGGACCATCAAACCTCAATATGTTACGCCACGCCCATGTCCTCTCCAAAATGACCAAAATCCAACGCCACAACAATCAAAATCAAATCAAATTGCATTGAGAGAGAAAGAACAAACCATGGAGGCGGTCGGATATTTTATCGGCAATGACAGAGGAGGGGCGGAGGAGACGGCGTTGTTTCCAAGTCGAAGAAGGCGATTTCTGAAATTTCGACGACCCCTTTCAAAGTAGACCAAAATCCCTATTTTTGCGCAAATTCGAGGAGTAGTGATAAAACGCTGATTGTGTGTGGGCAGTCTGTCCACTCACAAAAATAAACATGGGTAACAAATAAGTACATGCACCCAAGTGAATGTAGACTGTAGAGCATGGTGCACCCTCTTCTAAACTACGTCGTTTTATCATTTTCAGAGTCTATAATTTTAAAAACTTATTGTTATTTGTTTCCTTAAATTTTGCAACTAAAGATTCCTTTTTCAAATTTAAATTTAAAAGGTACATGTTCTTTTACCTTAAGTGTAGATGTTCATTTACTATATGTTCTTTTCATTATAACCTATGTTCTTTTATAAATATAGATTTACATATTCTTTAATTTTAAGTCGTGTGTTCTTTTTTAAAGTAGAAAAGTTGCTTCGTCGTTTTATATAAATTGGTATGTTCTTTTTGGGTGCATAACGAAAGCATTGTGCACCCTAGTGCATAATCCACATGGGTTGGTTGATTTAACAATAATAAGTGTATGAAACGTAAAAATATAGTTTGATTTATCAATAATCAGTATATTGGACACACAAACAAGGGTTCTTATAGATAACCAATTGTACTTTTGGGGACAAAAGCTGAATGAGACACACAAATCCGATGTAAATTTTTACTTTTTGGCAGAGATTACATGTTTAACAGGGACAATATGGTCATTTCAACATATCTACATACATAAACAGGAGTTAGTTTAACAATAACAAGTGTATCAAACACATAACAATAGTTGATTTATCAATAATGAGTGTTTTGAACACACAAACAGAGGATTTTATAAATAAGCAATTGTATTTTTTTGGGACAAAAGCTGAACGAGACACATAAATCGATGCAACTTTTTACTTTTTGGCAGAGATACATGTTTACTTTTTGACAAAAAGTTGTCTTTTTATATTTTTATTTAATCATAAAGTTTTTCTTTTACATAAAAGTAACTTTTTGAAAAAAAATAAAATAAAAATTATTGTGAGTGAAGACCGCCGGCCACTCACAATGAAGCGTTTTATCATTCCTCAAATTCGAATGTGCACCCAACAAAATGTTGTGTACTTTTTGGGGGACCCATTTTCTCTCTCCTCAAATTTTTTTCATTCCACACGCACAAAAATGAAGAACATCGACTTTATTTCAATAAACATTGTAGTATAATAAGCACATGCTATTATTGATTGAACAATTGCAATTTTAAAATGAACATCTACGAATAATTCAAATTTCAAAATGTTTTAAAACAAAAAAACATCCACTCAATTTGAATGAAAGATTAGTGTGGTGAATACATTCTATTTGTTGAAAGAACAATGCAATTTCAAAATGAACATTTACAAATTATCCGAAACAAAAATGTGCATCTGACTAAAATGATTTAAGCGAACACATGTTAGTAATACAATGAACATTGACCCAAAAATGTGCATTTTGTACCTATAAATACTGCAAGGAACATCGTATAATCATTAAAATAACATTTGAACAACTGACACACATTTATAGACAAATATATGATAATTAAAACACAAAAAACTGACTATTGTTTATTTGATATAGATTTCAGTTCATTCAGCCTACTGCTGATTTAAATTGTTGGTTTAATTTGTTCATTGAAGTTATTCATACATTCTTTCAAATTACTCATATGTTCATTGTAATGAATATAAATATTGTTGTTATTATTCTTTGTAATGAACAAAATGATTCTGCAATAAACAAAATATTATCTATAATGAAAAATATCCCAGTTGAATAGTTCTATAAATTTCCAAAATGCAGCAATTAAAAAAAAATGGTAAATTCAAAATGCACTATGTACCCAAAGGCAGAAATGTCACCAAAAAAATACAATATGTACCCTTATGAACATCAGGGTCTTACAAAAGGATATCTATTGCTAACTAAACTAATGAATTCATTAAAAATATATTCTCACTTTTGAACTTCCTCTCTGTTTTGATTTATTTGATTTATGAGATATCGACACCGTAACGTATCCTAGACTGTTTGATCTTATACTGTCAAATTGAATTTATATAAGAAGTAAAAGAGTAGTAATTAAAACAAAAAAATCAAGTTTATAATACAATGAACATGTTATTTCAAACACAAAATGAACACATTATAATAATACAATGAACATGTTCCCAAACACATAATGAATATATATGACGAAATATAATGAGTATCTGACTTAAATGATTTAAGTGAACACATGTTAGTAATACGATAATGAACATTGACCCAAAAATGTGCACTTTGTACCTATGGATACTGCAAGGAACATCATATAATCATTAAAATAACATTTGAACAACCTGAAACACATTTATAGACAAATATATGATAATTAAACCATCATTAATTCATATCATTTCATTGAACATATTACAAACACACAATGAACATACGATTGAAACGCAACGAGCATCCGATCAACATGTTTTCGGCGAACACATGCTAATAGTACAATGAACATATGCCAAACAAAAAAGGTGAACTTTATCTTCGGTGAATTATTATTTCCAACGGTGAAATATTTCCTCGGTGATCGTGTTACATTGATACTATTTCACTTAACACATTGATACTATTTCCTTTTGTGAACTACTTTGTTGTGTATTTTGAGAGATCCTCGTGCTTATCCCACTATTAAGTAGCATGTTATTAATACAATTAATATGTACCCAAACACACAATGAACATATGACCAAATGTGCCTAACATCTGAACAAACATACAATAAACATATGGCTAAATGTAATGAACATCTGACCAATATGAATTCAACGAACACATGATAATACTAAGGCGAACATATATTAACAAGTACAATGAACATTAGAAGTTTTTGGTTGCACTCTTCTCCCGATGTACTTTTATTTCAAAACCCGAACGGCATGTCGAACTCGTTCAATGGAGCCTCCCCTTTGTTCACTTTGGGTTTTCTCCTTCATTCATTAGGACATCAATTGCAAGACTTGTTTTCATTTTTTCACAAACCACCATCAACATCATAAATCCATTTCTAAATGTTCACTAGAAAAGAGGGGGAAAATAAGAAATGATAACTCAAAATATGAAAAAATGTTCACTTTTCTTATCAAATGCATAAATCTAGTACCTTATGTTGTCGATTTCGCTTTGCAACTCGTTGTTTTCATCTTCATGTATGAGAATTGTGTAAGAAGATGAAGAATTCAAGAGTTTGATGAGAGATATTATAGAGAAATTAGAGAGTAGTTGGAAGATTTGGGAAGAAGAGAGAGAAAGTCTTGGAAAATGAGAGTAATGAGTTCAAAAAAGAGGTTTTATGTTCTTTTGGTGTTCATTGGAGATCATAACATGTTTTTTTTCGTACGTGGTTCATTTAATAAAATGCATCTTATGCTCTATTGACCTGCGTTTTGACCAGTGCGCATCATCCGCATGGACCCGTGTGTACCATCTACTAATTGTATTTTTTGCCCTCCATCAAACATTTAAGCATTGTCAATTACACTAACAAGCAAGCCAACTTCAGATTTCTACATTAAAATTGACCATAGCGTAGATGGTGCACGACAGCACGACTGCATTCAGTTGTAGAATGAGAGTTATACGCACATGCTAAAATGGGCAAGCAAATAAACATAAAATATACTCCCTCCGTCTTTATTTACTTGTTACATTTCTTTTTTGGGACTGATTATTTTGATTTTTCTATAGGTAAAGATTTAGTCATTTGTGTCATTGTTAGATTCGTCTCGATGTGCAGATTTATAATATCAAATTTTTACAATTTTTACTTAGATAGAATAAGAGATATTCACGATCAAAATAACACCTTGAAGACCGTGCAAAAACAAATGTAGCAAGTAAAAAAGATAGAAGGAGTAATAAAATGATTAAGTCAAATCAAAAGAACGTTTTTAGTTTCAAATAATTAGACCCAGTTATAATGTTCTTCTAAGTTATTCAAAATGTTAATTTCAGTACAAAGTTATGTTCAATGAACAAACATTTTGAATTTTAGAAATACACTATGAATTTTGAAGAACTTGCAAATATTCATTTATAACTCACAAATGTTCCGGTGCATGTTCATCCAAAAATAAATAAATGTGCATTATTAACTTTTGAACGCAGATGTTTAATAAATAACATCGTAAATTCATCCAACATAAGTTGGTGTGCATTGATAAATTTTTGAAGTAAATTTTTGAATTTTGAGTTTTGAAGAACTTTCAAGTATTCATTCACATCTCACAAAATGTTCAATCAACAAGATTCTATGTTCATTACAGTACCATGTTCATTTGAATGAGTTTGATGTTCTTATGTTTTGCATCTCTAGATTAACACACACTTCTTATTCTCTTCTATATGCATTTTGGTTTGTGCTCATGATACTCATCATACTACCGTGTGTAAGATCTAATTTGTGGCCTTTGACTATACATTTAACAAAAAAATGAAGTGTCACTTATGATGTATTTCACTTTGCTTTTCAAATTGTTTTTTTCTAACCATTTTTCTTTAATTTTCCCATAAATCCTTTTTCCTTTTCTCATCATTTTCTCTCCTATTCCCTTTTTTGTGAATTGTTTTCACGTGATATGATTAAATGCTCACACTTCCTTAATAGTGTTAGAGATAAATAAGAGAAATTAAAACAAGATTTTGCTCGTGTATTAGATTATTGATAAATATGTTTTGAGATATTGGAAATTGTGTTATAATATTTTTTTTACATTTCTTATTTCTGTGTAATATATACAAGAAAATGATTATATGAATTTTGAAAACTAAAAAATATATATACTAAATGATGAACTAGGCGAGTAATAAAAAAGTTTTAGAAAGATATGTTATGATGTATTTTAATTGATACTCCTAGATTACGATATAATACATACTTGTTAGTTTGTGCCAGTGTGTAATTTAACGGAATCTAGCATAATAATAAGAGGTATCTTCTTATACTTTCAACTATTAAATAATGAATAACTAGTGTTTAGGCCCGGGCAATGCCCCGGGGTTTCTCTGGCTACAATTTAGTAATAGTTAAATAAGTCATCTTCATACTCATTTAAAAAAGTCATCTCATTCATACATGGATTTCAAAAGTTTTCCATTCATATATCATAATTAATTTTGATAAATAAGCAATAATAATATGGTGGAGTGATGGTTGGATCTCTTTCTTTCATACTTGAGGTTGTGGGTTCGAATCTTCACGTTAAGAATGCTTCTTTTTTTTACTATATGAGAAAGACGTGGATAGAATGTTACTGAATGAGGGATGGTGACACGTGGCACATATACGTTCTTAGGAACGCCTTTTAATATATTAGTATAGATTATTTGTCTATCGAAAGGGAAAGTTCAATGATCAAGCTCAAAAAGTTAGTTTACGGGATGGCCTAAGCATGTTGTTAATTTTTTTTTATGGCTAGGTATATGGATTTTTTTATTAGACAGAAAAGTTATGTTCATGAGTGTGAAAGATAGTTTGCGAAAAAATTGCTCAAATTAAAAAAATTTAAACTTCTTCCATTAAATCACGTGCATATCAACTTTTGTGGTTGGAAAGTATGATACACTCATAGTCTATAGGAAAAATTGTTTTAAATAAGTCAACCTTTGCGTGGTCTTTTCATTTTAAGTCTAACTTTTGATTATTCTTGATCAAGTCCACTTTGTAGCTTCATTAAGTTTAATTAGGTTAAATTAAAATGTTACCTAGAACTCTAGGTAAATGCCGGTTACGGGGTGACGTGTCAAGTGGCTATTGCCTTTTTTATCCTTTTTTTGCTCTTTTCCTTATTTCCCCTCTAAAACCTTATTCCCCTCTTCTCTCTCTTCTCATTCTTTTTCTTCTCTGTTCCTCTTTTTTCTCCATTTTTGTTGCTTTCTTTTTGCAAAACATGTTCGCAATGAAGTAACTTCCATATTTTCCCCCTGTCATCTCCCCTCTCTTTAGTATACTGTTTACACTAGGGCTGCACACCGGTCCAGAACCGGACTGGACCCGGCTGGACCGGTGTAATGGATTTACGCGGACCCGGGCTCGGACCGGATATGATTCCGGCCTAGACCGAACCGAACCTGTTTTTTCCGGTCCAGGTCTGGACCTGTTGGACCTGTTTTATTTTTAAGGGGTATTTTTTTCTACACACCTCACTGTTGTTTTTTTTTCACTGTGAATCGCTCCATTCCACCCCCACTTTCCCACCATTATACTTTATAGTGGAGCTGCAAGTAGTGAATCTATCCAACTCAACTGCAAAGTGCAAATCCCCCAACAAAAGAAAAAAACATATCAGAAAAAACTCACCTTTTGAAGCATAGACAAGAAACTTCATACTCAAAATCAAAATGCAAAAAATCCACCCATTTTTTAGCACTACCCAGTTCAGAAAAACCCACAATTTGAACAAATTCAAGAATAACTTGTGAATTTTAAATTCGTTGAAGAGAATTGTAGCTGGTAAAAAACCATAAAAATTAGGGAAATAAGAGGAAATTAAGACCTTCTTCTGCTCCATTTCCAACCCTGCACCATTGAAGCTGAAACAGAGAGAGAAAAGGACGAAGGAGAGTATCTGAGCATGGAGGTCTGAGGTTGAGCCCTTGGGAGGAGAAGGCAGTAGAAGGGGGTTGGTGGCTTGGGGCGGCTGGAGAAAAGGAAAATTTGGCTAGGGTTTAGGAAATAGCATTGACTTAGTTATTGATGTTTCACAATTCAGCATAAAATTAATTTTTTTTCGGTTTTTTCACCAAATACCCCCGACAAATTAAAAAATTCACCATATACCCTCAATGTTTCAGATATTCACCATATACCCTTGACTTTTCAAAAACGTTCACCAGATGCCCTTTTTCTAACTGCCGTTAACTCACCGTTAGCTTTATTTACCATTTTGCCATTATTAACCCTAAACCCTAATTCTAATCTAACCCTAACCCTAATCTAACTCTAATTCTAACCCTAATCCTAAACCCTTACCCTAACCCTAATCCTAAACCCCTACCCTTACCCTAACTCTAATCCTAAACCCTTACCCTAACACCACCCCTAACCTGAACCCCTGCCGGCCCCCCCCCCTCCACTCCCACCCTGGCCCCCCTCCCCTCCCCTCCCTCCCTCCACTCTACCGTCGCAACCCTAATCCCCCTCCCCTACCCCTCTCCGTCAATTTTCCCGGCCCCCCACCCCCCCCCCTTCGAATTCCCCTACCCCCACCCCTCTCCCGTTCCCCTGAGCCTCCCGTCTCCCCCAACCCCCGCAGTCTCTCAACGGCGAAGACAACAATTTGGAAAACCGACGACTGAACCGGCGAAGACAGAGAGAGAAGAGTTGGAACTAATGAAGAAGATCGAACAGTGAAGAAAAGAGGAGAGAGAAAAATCGACGGGGAGGGTCTGCACTTTTCTCTCTCCTCTTTTCTTCATTGTTCGATCTTCTTCGATCCGAAATCGATGGGCGGGGAAATCGCGGGGGAGGGGTGGGGGTGGTGGTGCGGTGGGACGAGCTCGGTGGTGCGTCGGGATTTGGGAAAAACAAAGGAGAGAGGGAGATTGCGAAAATGGGGGCCTTGGGTTTCTTTGGGTTGCGTTTTTCCGGCGAAATCAAGGGGGACTAGACGGAAGGGGGATGGGGAGAGGGTGGGGGGCTGGGGTGGGGGGTGCAGCGATGGAGGGAAGGGGGGAGAGGTCTTTGCGGCGATGGAGGGGAGGGGTGGGGGGGGCTGGGGTGGGGTGGAGGGGGAAGGGTGGGTGGTTGGGGTGGGGTGGTTGGGAGGGGAGAGTGGGTTAGGGGTTAGATTAGGATTAAGGTTAGAGTTAGATTAGAATTAGGATTTAGGGTTAATAATGGCAAAATGGTAAATTAGGCTAACGGTGAGTTAACGACAGTTAGAAAAATGGGATCTGGTGAACGTTTTCGAAATGTCAAAGGTATATGGTGAATATCTGAAACATTGAAGGTATATGGTGAATTTTTTAATTTGTCTGGGGTATTTGGTGAAAAACCGGTCAACCTGGCCCGGTCAGGGCGTTTCCGGTTTTTACCCGGACCGGGCCGGTTGACCGGAATCCACTTTTTCCTTGGACCAAGGACCGGACCGGAATCCTAGGTCCGGTCCGGTCCAATTCAGGTCCGGACCGGTTTGTGTGCAACCCTAGTTTACACTGCTCCTTCCGCTCTCTTCTCTTCTTCTCTTCTCTTCTCATCAGACATGCATCATCATCATTCATCAATGAATCAAACATCATATTCTTAAACTCCGACTTTCCTCAAAACAATTTTGATCTACCTCCAATCAAACTCCGACTTTCCCCTAAAGCCCTAGCATTTTATAGCACGAATGAGAGCACAATTCTTCACTCATCCCTCACTCTTTATCATTCTTCAGCTTTCTAATATGTAATCACTAAATCTACCATTACAATTGCAATTCAGAGTCCAAAATTTTCTTAGATCCTTGTTTAATCAGTTCTTCATACACAATCGTACATCAAAAGAAAGTTAAAACGACAATCTCAAATCCATTATAGCAATGAAACCACCAAATCAAGCAATTATGATTTTTATGAAACCTATATGTAGTATTATGCACTATTTGCGTCGTTTCTTTCTTTCTCATCCTTGCTTTGATCTTCTTATCTCCTTCTTCCCTCTTCTCTCAGCTTTCAGTTCCTTCTTATTCACCTGGTAATCTTTCAAATTTTATGTCTTTCTTTCTTATTAAAGTTTATGGGTAAAAAAAAAGTACTTTCACTTCAATTTTTCATTTGATACCAAAACCCAATTCTAAAACCAACATTATGACATCTGGGTTCCCTTTTTCCATTATTGATTTGCTGTTGTTCCATTGTTGGATGTGATTGTGGTAGTCGTGATGTTGGTGGTTGTAATAGTGGTAGTGGTTGTTGCGGTGGGCAAGATGGTGGCCTGGCAGGGGGGAGGGAACATTTGGGTTGTGGGAGGTGGAGATGGGAAGTGGAGTGAATAGGACAGTGAGAGCGAGTGGGAAAAGAGGAAGGAGAGAGAAAGGTAAGAGGGGGAGTAGAAGTTATGCTGGTGAGTCTGGGTAGGAGAGGGGTGAAGGAGGTGGTGATGGTGGTGTGGTGAGAGAGAATGGAGAAGATGAAGTGATGAAAGAAAAGGAGGAGAGAGAGAAAGTGTTTTTGTTTGGTGAGGTTTTTGGGTGGGTTTTGTAATTTAGGTGGTTTTTTGGGTGGGTATTTAGTTTTGGGTGGTTTTTTGGCTGGTCAATGGTTTTAGTAGAAGTCAAACTTGCAATTACCTTTTTGATGACCAGTTAATTCGGTAAACAGTAATCTAACCTAATTAAAGTTAATTAAGCTACAAAGTGAACTTGTTCAGGAATAATAAAAAGGTAGACTTAAAATGGGAAGACCACGCAAAGGTTGACTTATTTAAAATAATTTTTCCTAATCTATAAATAATAATATTATTAGATTAGATTAGATTATAGTATGTATTGATATCTAAAATTTCATATTATGTCCCTCTTCGGCATAAAACAACCGAATCGGACGAACCGGGCGGCGAACCGAATCGAATTAAATTATAACTAAGGCTCTGTTCTTTTGGAGTCGAATAAATGGAAATTCGGTTCGGTTCGGATCGCTCAAAATCATATCGGTTCGAGATCGGTTCGATTCGGTTCGGACTTATTCGATTCGATTCGATCGATCGATCTACAACTTTTATTATTATTGATTTTATTATTATTATTATTATTATTATTATTATTATTATTATTATTATTATTATTATTATCATTATGATTATTATTATTAATATTATTATTATTATTACTATTATTATTATTATATTCTTCTTATTATTATTATTATTATTATTGTTATTATTATTATTACTATTATTATTATTATATTCTTCTTCTTCTTCTTCTTCTTCTTCTTCTTCTTATTATTATTATTATTATTATTATTATTATTATTATTATTATTATTATTATTATTATTATTATTATTATTATTATTATTATTATTATTACTACTACTACTATTATTATTATTACTATTATTATTTTTAGGAAAATTACCAAAAAAAACCTTTTACAAGTTCAATTTTGCGAGAAAAAACCTTTTAAAGCATTCTTTGCGAAAAAAAACCACAAACTTAATTTTTCTTGTAAGATGAAACCTATTACCATTTTCCGGTGTGGTTTTTGAGATGCATACGGGTGGTGCTGCAGTTAATGGAAATAGGGGGTTGAAAAAAGATAGAAGGGTCGGCGTCGGAATTGAGAAAAAACACACTGGATAATAGAAATGGGTTTCTTCTTGCAAGAAAATTTAAGTTTGTGGTTTCTTTTTGCAAAGAATACTTTATAAGGTTTTTTTTCGCAAAAGTGAACCTTTAAAAGGTTTTTTTTGGCAAATTTTCCTTATTTTTATTATATTCTTATTATTATTATTATCATTATTATTATTATTTTTATTATTATTGTCAAATATAGTTTTGTATTTTTTTTTTTAAATATATGTCAAATATAGTTTTGTAAATATAGGAGTAGTCAAATGTATGTAAATATAGTTTTGTATTTTGTAAATTAGGCAAGTCAATATTCTGTTGCTTAGACTTAGGAGTCATGCCTATTGTTACTATTCTACAGTATTAGGCGTGAAACATGCTATGATTTTGTATATATTGACTTGCGAATAGCAATATTGGAGGAAAATATTATATTAATATTATTATTACTTCATATCATTATTATTCTACTTGTTATTATTAATATCAATTCATAAGAATATTATTATTATGCATATTATTAGTATTAGTATTAATATTATTATTATTATTATTATTATCATTATCATTAATATTATTAATTATTATCATTATCAATGATGATAAAAATATTACTCTACATGTAATTATTAATAATACTCAATTCAGATCAGTTCAGATCAGTTCAGTTCAGTTCAGACCAGTTCAGTTCAGTTCAGTTCATACTTATTCATTTCAGTTCAGTTCAGTTCAGACTTATTCATTTCAGTTCAGTTCAGTTCAGACTTATTCAGTCCAAAAGAACAGAGCCTAATTAATAGTAATGATTATCATTTAGGAACTGAACTGAACTGAATTGAACTGAACTGAAAATAAGCTGGGGAGAACAGGCCCTAAGTATCTTAACATGATAAAATAAAGGGAAATTTGTTAGAAAAATACGTATAAAATGTCCACTTTGAGAAAAACAACCTTATAAAAATTTTCTTGAGACTTACAACCTTTAACTTTATTTTTTTGCCAAATGAAACATCGGGCTTCTTTCCCACCATTGACCGTCACTTTCCGGCATTGACCCACCTTTTTCCTCTTTTTCTCCCCTATTTGCAAAATTAGAAAAAAATTAACTTTATAACTTAGATATAAGTCCTGTCTAATCCTATACATCTATACTGCAATATTTTAATTGTAACTTTTTTCCGTTCTGTTTGTTTGGAGTGCTTTTGGGTCATAATTTTTTTTCTTGTAAACTAATTAAAGAGGCAAGTAGATATTTATATTTTTATTTTTTAGATGATCAAATAATTAGAAAACATAATAATTAGTTGCCTAATTACTATTGATATATATTTTTCAAATGTAATTTTGAATTTGGAAAAGGTATATTAGAGGGATTGAATGAGAGAGCTTCATTGAGATTTTAGAGGTCCTTCACTCACCCAACTTTTGGAAAATAATATAGAAAACAGATAAAAAAAGGTCACTTTTATATATCAATGTCTTATTTAGAACAAAGTTAATTCCGTTGTACAATAAAATATTGTACATAATTCGTCTCATGCAAGAACCTATAAAAAGGCATTGTGAATTTAAAGTTTGTTCAATTTCCCTGTCAAGTGGATGAAGATAATAAGATTGATTGCTCCACTGACCACTATCTACCAATGCATTATAGCAAATAAAAGAGGGTGTCATTACGTGCATGATAACATACTTATTGAATAATTTTGAAGACTTTATCGGTCAAACAAGCTAAATAAAGCTTACATTACAATCATACAGCTAGTAAGCGAATCTACTGCATTATTGAAGGACACAGACTTTTTTTTTTTGGGTACATAAGGGAAAGTTAGACACCATACTCTTAAGAGAAAACCCTAACGAATTAAGAAGAACAACTTTTATATATCTATAATAATAACTTGCTCCTATGTTCTAATGAGAACCCTCTTATGGTGAGAACCACTAAAAATGAGCAAAAATTTCATAAAATGAGCAAAAAAAAATTAAAAAAGAGCTAAAGTATAACATGAGTAGAAAATATTAAATGAGTAAAAACGTAAAATGAGCAAAAATGTAAAATAAGAAAAATGTAAAATAAACATAAAAAGTTAGATGAGCAAAAACCTAAAATGAGCAAAACATAAATTGAGGAAAAACGTCGTGAAATGAGTATAAAAATGTTAAATGAGCAAAAACATAAAATAAGCAAAACATAAAATGAGCGAAAACGTTGTGAAATGAGCAAAGTCTTCGTAAAATGGGGAAAAATGAGTGGTTCTCACGGTTCTCATCATAAGGGTGGTTCTCATATGAACTTAAACCTATATATATTAAAAATGCAAAATGGACCTCAACACCACAAATAGCGCGGGTGCACCCAACAACACCAATTTTGACTAGTAGCCAAAACACCATAATCTGTTGGCATGGGTGCAACGAGTGTCAAAAATGACGCCAGTAGTCACTTTTCTTGCCGGCAGTGTGGAATCCGTAATAATTTTCTTTTCGATTTTCCCCTTTTTTCTTTCATTTATCTTATTTTTTCCTTAATTAGAAGTCTAAATCATATGAGCATGTGTCTGGAAAAATTAGCTTCGGTGACATTTATGACACTCGATGCACCAAGGCCAATCGTTTGTAGTGTTTTAGCTACTAGTCAAAGTTGGTGGGGTTGGGTGCACCCGCGCCATAGTTGTTGTGGTGTTAAGGCCAATTTTGCCTATTAAAAATGTATTATAAAGGGAGTCTATTTCTTATATAATAATCTTTCTTATTAGATGGGTCTCAATAGAATTATCTTTGTCATAAATATATATTATTAAATATGTGGGAAAGATTTATATCCCTCTGAAGGTTAGCTCTAATATATCTATCCACCAATCCACTACGCTCTTAATGTTTTTTTTATGAAGACTAGTCTCATATGTACGCTATGCGTGCGAAATTATTATCACAAGTTAGATAAATTGAGTACGTAATTCCCTTAAAAAAAAGATTGTGAGTAACAACATGACTACATCTAGTAACAATTTGTAAAAAAAATTGTTTACAAAATTTTGTCGAAATTACTCCGATCTCCTGATTAATTATGTTTAAAGTGTATACAACATGTTTATCAAGCCAAACTCATTAAATTACTGATCTCATAGTGTTAAGTGGTGTTGGTTATTTTTTTTGCCTTTTTTATTTATTTTTAAAATAAAGGAGTTTGCTTCTTTTAGTTATTTTTCTATTTTTTTTTTGTTTAAATAAATGAGTTACTTTTTTGTATTTTCTTTTTCTAATTTTTTCCTTTTTCTTATTTTTGGATGTCCCCCACCTCTTCCAACCCAATATACTCCATCCGTTTTTTTTAATGGTTACACTTCTTTTTGGGGGTAGAACCAAGGAAATAGTGCAAAAAACAAGGAGGAAGTACAAAAAGAGAATGTTTAGTTGTGGAAAATGTAAAAGAAGCAATATAATAATACAGGAGAGAGAAAAGTGGGGTAGGTGGGAAATTTTTTGTTGATTAATAAAGTGAGGTGGGATATATATAGGAGGTATAATAATAGAAAAAGTTTATGTTGATAGTTACCTTATAAGGAAAGAGGATAAGTGTAACAATTAAAAAAAGGGACTAAAGAGAAAAGTGTAACAATTAAAAGAAAACGGAGGTAGTATATATATATATATATATATATATATATATATATATATATATATATATATATATATATATATATATATATATATATATATATATATATATATATATATATATATATATATATATATATATATAT
>CANSZD010000831.1:0-146181 GCA_947648045.1 Beta corolliflora
TTTATTGACAAATCATTTCGTTCCAAATAGACTGCAATTACACTTCAATAAACAAAATTAATGTATCTTATTAGTAAAATTGATCACATAACTGATTGGCTTCTTCAAATTATACTATGACTTTAATAAATAAACTAATACTTTTTATTAGTAAAATCGATAGCATTAGCCATATCACCTCTCTTTCGGCATGGAAAAGGATTGATAAGAGAAACTAGCTACAAGTTTGATTATAGAAGCAATCATATTAAGATTTAAGAGATGAAACTTGTAGCTAGTTTCTTAATGAAACTTGATTTAATGAGCTTGTATAATAAGTCTTTTTAATTTATTAGACTCGATTAAACCCTAATTAGAACTTGTTGGACATGATTAAACCTCGATTGGAACTTATTCGACATGTTTGAACTGAATTGGAACGTATTAGGCCTGATTG
Source organism: Beta corolliflora (assembly GCA_947648045.1). Classification (NCBI taxonomy): domain Eukaryota; kingdom Viridiplantae; phylum Streptophyta; class Magnoliopsida; order Caryophyllales; family Amaranthaceae; genus Beta; species Beta corolliflora. The sequence goes on from CANSZD010000831.1 coordinate 437, forward strand.
AAACTTATCGCACCTGATTGGAAGTTATTGAACGTCATTAAAACTTATTGACCTGATTGGAACTTATTAGATGGTTTTGCAATATTTCATTCATTAAAAATCATATAATTATATATTAACAAATTGTTAATAATAGTAACCATAAATTATATGATCTTAAATGGATTAATTAATTGATAATTATAAACTAATTAGATTATAGTAATATTAATTACACTGACTTTTCTTTTCAATCCAAATTTGTCGCAGACTAAATATTCAATACCAATGTGGCATTTTTCTGTATCAATTAACATGACTGATTCATCTAAGATTTTAGAGAAATATGTGTTTAATTGACTGCTTGTCACAACTCACAAGGAGTAACTAAAGCAGAGACGTGAAGGTTGCATTGCAATTTGCACCTAGTCATTCTTGAAGTTGTTTAGTTTCCTCCTTCATTATGTTTAAGGCCCGGAGAACGTAATGTGGCTGTAATGGAGCCACAAGTGTAAAACAAGAGTTGGTACATCAAGGAATTAGTCAAAGATCAATTAATGTTTAAGGATGAAGAATACTTCAATTAGATGTTGGAGAGGCACCTGCTTTTGGGATAGAGGAAGAAAATGGTGCAAACTTATGTTGCATTTTCTTCAAAATTTATGAATTTATTTGAACTTATTAAACGGATTAAATCCGATTGAACTTATTAAACCCGATTAAACATAATTGAACTTATTACACATGAGTGCAACTTATTAGGTCTTATTTAACGTGGTTAGATGTACAATCGTAATATTTTTTTTTAAAAAAATCTCTTACAACATTATATAAGAATCAATTTAATCACAAAAACGCAATGTGATATAATCATTTGTTCATCTCAGAGATGAGTCGGAAATTAATTCATGTCGGAATTTTTATAGATGCGGATCCGACTCCGACCCTCATTCGATTGGGTCGGAATTTTTAAATGGAGTCGGATTCATATTATTTTTGTTGTTGGATTCTGGCTCGATTTTTTTTCCTTCCGATCAAACACGGGTCGAATCCCAGATTGGACTGTCAGTGTGCCATCCCTAGTTCCCTACTCATAAGTCATAGGCATAAGGATTAAGGCCATACCCCCCCTTCCCAAAAAAATCTTTTGGCAGGTAATGATGTATTGAGAGAGAGTGGAAAAGCACTTTATCTTCAACAAACCCACCATCACCAAATCACCCCTTCCATTTTCTTTCTTTCCTCTTCTTCTTCACCACCTCTCTCTATCTTTCTTCCTCCTCACCCATAACCCATAACCCCAATTTCCTCCATTATTTCCCCTCTTCATTTCTCTTCTAGAGAGAGAAATACAGGGAAGAGAGAGAAAGAGACAAATGGAGAGACTAATCTGCTCTTCACCACTCCCCTCTAAATTATACCTTAAACCCTTTCCTTCTCTTCCCCAACTCGGCCGTATTGATACTCGCAAACTCGGCGTTTTACTCTCACCAATCACTGAGTCATCTTTCCGGAGTCAATTCATCATCTTCTCTGAAACGGGTCAAATTTCAATTGCGGGCATCTTCTTTTTCCAACCAAATTCATGAATTTTCAGTCAATTCTTCTTTGGAGCCATCTTACTCAAATGGGTCTTTGTCGGAGCCCCGTTTTACATCAAATCCCTCACATATAAATTCTAAATTGCAAAAGGTGTGATTTTTTCTTTGCTAATTACGGAAAGTTTGGTTCTTGATTTAATTACCTTGTTCTTTTATCTTTGAATTGATGATTTTCGTGGTTTTTTGGGTTTATTTAGTATAATTTATTTGATGTTATGCTCAATTTGATGAAAATTTATCAAGTGATTTATTGGAATTATGGTTCTGTCAAATCAATTTTGAATGTTAATTCTGCTTAGGTAGATCCTGATGAGAAAGGAAGAAAATTGGCAATTATTGGAAAGGTCAGACCTTTATAAGTGTATCTTTGGTGTTAGGAATGGGATATGAATATATGATAGCACATATTGCAGAATATTCTGCAATGCTGGAAAAAAGTTGTTAGTATCTTTCCTTAAATAGTACTCCCTCCGTCCCATATTATAGTGCTTCTTTCCTTTTAAGGTGTCCCAAAATATAATTCTTGTTTCCATTTTTTATTTCACATATTTCCATGATTTTCCTAGAAAAATTGTGCCACCATTACTTATTTGCTTCTTGAAAATAGTTTTTTGCTTTGTTTATTCAACTCAAGAGTTGAATGAGTCATGCATTTAATACTCTTTCACCACTTATTGTCATTCTCTCTCCTAAAATCAGCTTTTTCCCATAACATTTATTTTCAATACACAAACACTCTTTACATTTCTCTTAGATTCTATTTACCTTAATAACCGTGAAAAAATAGAATCAAGCACTATAATATGGGACGGAGGGAGTACTATGATGTTCGAATTGAGAATGTATTGGTTATAGAGCCGAAATTTTGACCATAAAATCTCACCAATGTATTAAGATAAAATAGTCATGTGGGATTTCTAGATTCGTATCGATGGTCGAATGCATGGATAATTGTGAAAAAGCATATGAGAGTATGGAATGGAGGTAGTAACAATTTATAATTAGGTTTCTTATAGTGGTAGTCATTGTGATTCGGAGGGTGTGTAGAATGGTCCAACTATTATGAAGGATCATTTTAATAAAATTCGTCATAGGGGCTTGAGGGTTGGACAATGTGGATTATTTCTGGAGAAAGGCAGTCATATTGTTTAGCTTATTTTTGGGATCAGATACAAAGTAGTATCATAGACTGTAATATACTTATATTGGAATTTGTTTCACCCAAAGGCTTTGAAATGTGATGAATAGTTGGTGTAACTCCTTTTGATATAGGTGGTGTTGTTACGATACGTACGCATATGCAGAGACTTGGCGTTCCTACTGTATTGCTTAGTTCGTTAAGATTTCTAACACTATCTGAACCGTATGAGCTACTTAGTTATCATCTTTCTACCCTTTGGAACCAATATTGTTATATATCCCTGGGAACATCATATAACTTTTATGATTCCGATACCCTTGAGGAGATGTGAGATTCTGGGAAATGTTTACTGAGTTACAGGTCTGAAATCTGAATTTTTATCTGAGAGGGACATATCCATTCTTCTTCCATGCGAAAGTGATTTGATCAGTATATTCTTTTTACTTATCTTTGGAAAAATTACAATTGCTGGTTGCTCTTCGTTGCATTTTGCAACCAAATATACTCTTTTTCCTGTTAGAGCAAGAAATGACTTTTGTCCTTGTTGTATTCGCGAAATAGTTAATAAACCAAACCGCTGTTATTATGATAATTGTAATCTCTATGCCTATTTACATAAGTAAAATATTATGAGAGTCCTATTATATTTTGAACCAGGTTCATGAATCTGTTTTAGACTTCAGTGCTCATTTAGAAGCCGAAAAGATATTTGTGAATGTATTCGGTGGTTATATGTAGTATTCAAAAATACTCTTGGTCTTTTTAGTTGGTAATAAATGGTGGGGATAATAATGAATTTAGAGGTGGTAATGCGTGACAATTAAATTGTTTGAAGAAAAACGTATGTTTAGGGTTGAAGTTCTAATACCATGACATTGTCATTAGACTTACTTTACAAATTTCTCATATTAAAATTGCCATTACCACAGTTCATTAAAGATTACCAACCAGTGTTAGTAATTTTTGTTTGGCACATCTAGCAACCGGGAGTTACAGAGCAGGAGAGTTAGATATTTTTTCCATGATTTTCCTGGATGCTCTTTCTCGCCATACTTACATTCATGAACAATTGACTTTAAGGGCGTACTTGGATTAGGGGGTAATGAAGATAAAATGAAGAAAATGAAGAGGAAGTTAGCTGTTAGTGGAAGAGATGATGTAGATAATGCAAGGACAAAAAGATGGAAAGGGAACTATTACCCTTTGGGGGTGGTGCGTAACTATTACCCCCAAAATGATGGTAATAATTCCCCCTCCTCCTTATGAAATGTCTCATCTCATCTACCCTCACCTTCGTTCACCTCCATTTTCTTTAATTTTTTTTCATTATCCCCTTAATACATTACCCCTAATTCAAGAATGCCCGTAATTGTAACAAGCTAGACTTATACAGCTAGCAACATGTCATTGGCAATCAGCTGCAATGATACTTTTCTTACTAACCTTGATGCATTGGGTCTCATCTGAGGATGGTGGTTGATTGACAGGAGTCAGATTAGAGACAGGAAAGCATTGGTGGCATTAGTGGTGGTTGGACTTATTATCATGTCCCGTCGTATGTGTGAGATGACACTCATGACTGTGCAGATGGATGGAGGACCCTTTAATTTTGTATGCACCTTTCTGCAGCTAACCAGTTAGTTTTAGGTTTGTCCGCCTAACTTTGTTTCCACACCATTGGAAGTTAATGGATGGAAATGATAAAACAGTGCCATTTACTCTCAGGGTTGAGATCGCTGAAGCTGGACATATTTAATTGGGACTATTGAGCTTCATAATGATATGGGTTACTCTTTTTTTCTGCTATTCAAAGAATTGACAATTTTATTAATTTGATGACGTGTAGTTTGCTTGGTGTTTATGAACGTTTTCTCCAATGCACTTGTGTTTAGCATGTGTATATGACTTGTCATTGCTGTTCTCTCTCTTGTGGATCATTTACTTCATTAGTCATTCATGGTGGATATTCAGTATCCTGCTGTATTTGCTACTTACGTTACTAAAATTTTGAGCCAATACTTGTACTGATGTCCTTGGATTCTTTTCAGGCAATTGCTGCTGCAAAAATAGTTCTATTTTGTGCTCTTGCAATAACTATACTTAACCCAGCCCGGCCATTACCAGCTTTTGCAAGCCTACAAACTGTCACACAGACTGGAGGTGCTGTTGGAAGAGGCCTCCTTCGTACTGAAGTACTAAGTAGTGCGTGGACCGGTTTCTTTGCTGGTTGCTTGCACACATTATCAGGACCTGATCATCTTGCTGCGTTAGCCCCTCTTTCAATCGGCCGCACTAAAATGGAAAGTGCGGCCGTTGGTGCCCTGTGGGGGTGTGGCCATGACGCCGGGCAATTAATATTCGGCTTAGTCTTTCTTCTACTCAAGGACCGGCTCCATATCGAGATTATTCGCACTTGGGGAACTCGAGTAGTAGGTTTGACCTTGCTCGTGATTGGTGGCATGGGTATTAAGGAAGCTTCAGAAGTTCCGAACCCTTGTGTTGCTTTAGAAAATGGGGAGTGTGATGTTGGTGTCCTTGAAAATGTTGAAATCCCTCTTGTTGGGAAGAAAAAGAAGATCGGGTTTGCAACTTTTGCCACGGGAATTGTACACGGGCTTCAGCCTGATGCCCTAATGATGGTTCTTCCCGCCCTTGCATTACCGTCGAGGTTAGCTGGGGCAGCATTTTTAGGCATGTTCTTGGTCGGGACGGTTGTTGCAATGGGAGGTTATACCGTATTCATCGGGTCGTGTAGTGAGGCGTTGAAAGATAGAGTTCCAAGAATAACTGAGAAGCTCACCTGGGCTGCATCCCTTGTAGCTATTGGCCTTGGATTAGCCATCATTATTAGTCAATTTTTCGGGTTTAGTTTGTACTAATGAATTCTATATACTGTCATTGTTTCGGATGTTAGGTTATTTTCACCATTGAGCATTAGGAAGGATTTTTTGGAGTGAGCAAATTATTTTCTTCTGAAGAGATTTCGTTGATGGGTTTTTTTTGTGTTTTTTTTCTGTGTCATAGCTTCAACTGATTACTAATATAATGAATGTGCTCCTTTACACAGGTTGCATCCAAAGGTTCATATTCGAAGGAAACAATATGCAACAATAGACTATAATTTCGTAAAGGAGATGATCATGGTATAACAAGATTCATATGAGATGTGAAGTGTACGAGAGTCTGAATATGAACCTAACATCCGAAACAATGACAGCATTATAGGAAAATCCTTCTCTTTCATTTTAAATGGGATCTTGTTATGATTTTTAATGCATAGGTCCTTTTCCTGTAACTAATTCTTTTTGTTGATAGCTTGATTTTCATCAAAATTGAAATCCTTTTAATTGAAATTTTTTGTTAATTTTAACTTGATTTTCATCACATTCAATTATTTTTGGTTTGAACTTGAATTTCATCAAATTAAAAATTTTCTGTTGAACTAAACAAATTTTCATAGTTTCGTCTATAGTTGTTTGCTAGAAATTTAATAATAAATTACGTTCCACATTCCAAATTTGATTGAATGTACGCAACGTCATATTTTCTCAAGTAGGAGACTAGTGAATAGTGATACATCAATCTTAGAAATACACTGTTGTGACTTGTGCACAAAAAATAAAACAAGTTCCTTTTCAACAGGAAAAAGTAAAATCCAATAGATCAAGCTCCGTCGCATATATCATGTAGCATGGGTTGTGATGCTAAATAGCATCTTCATCTTATCTTCTGTAAATTTATTGCTCCTAAAACAGTACAAGAGCAAGAAAGCAAGAAACTGTATGATAGGAATACTAGGATTTAGGAAGGAGTGCAAAGACCAAGATCGGACCTGAATTTGGACCAGACTAGACCAAAAATCCAGGTCCGCTCCTCGGTCTGCCAAAAATCCCGATTCCGGGTTTCCGGTCTGGACCGGGAATGCAGAATTTTGTTTTTTTAAAAAAAAAAATATGTTTTTTCGACTTCCCATTCCCTAAATTTCAAATGCAACATTAAGTCATTTCTCTAACTCCCTACCTCCCCTCTCCTTCTAAGAGGTCCAAACAGATCTAAAAAAATTAAATTTTAAAAAACAAAAATGCGTAAATGAATTTTACATGCCTAAATTTTATTTTATTTTTCACAAAACAGGTCCAAAAACGTCCATACCTCGACCAGACCAGACCTGGACAAAACTGATCAAAGTAAGATTGAACATCTATTGCATAAGATGACACTAACATCAAACTAACAATGAACCGAAGTCCTTGTCCACAAGCACTCCTCGAGGATAACCTCAGAAGTCCCATTGGCCATGCTGGGGAAAATTTGATTGGGCTGAGGCGCAAAAAACTCTATCTGTCCATTCCTGATAAGCAAACCACGAGTAGTTTCTATACGAGTGGTGAGAAGTGCCAACAGCATTATCGCGCTCAAATGAGAGTATTCAAGAGAGTGGAGCATATGAAATGTGACCAATTTACGGTTTCTGCTTTCTGTTAATGTCATGCAAAACGCATGCATCTGCAGCAGTCTTCAGCTGGAAAACATGGAAGGAAACAAGCGTTTAGAGTTTAGACACAAGGAATGGATGACCATTTTGAGAGCAGTTGCACAGGAAAAAGGACAGCTTAGCTCAAGATTGAAGAAAGGTTATTAGTTATGCAAAGAAAACAAGGTAGCTGCACATTAAGGGTACTGGGATGGGGGTGAGGAAAGTTGGACAACTGAAACTCACTGGATTCTGATTAAGCAGGTTTCAAGAATTAAAATTAAGGAGTCAATCAAAGGAAAGTTGGTTGAACTGAAACATTATTTGCTATTATTATGGCTCAAAACCATTGATACTAAACAAATACGTTCACAGAATACATATGATCCAACAGTGACAACATATACTGCATGATGCAATTGCTATCACCGTTTCTGTAAAATCCTTAGTTTCCACAAGCAAAATAAAAGAGAAATGATAACTAGGAGATTAGCATCATAAGCATTTGGATTATAAGTATAGTGTGGAAAATTTCCAAGCTAATAAAGAAAAAGACTTTAGTTGCAAAAATGAAGATAATAATTTAAACAATCTGGTAATACAATTATGAGGTACCTGTATTATATTGATTGTTTGCTTAACTGCCCATCCAAATAGAACTATAACTTCTAAGAGAAAGAGAGCCAAACTTTGTTTTCTGGACGAAACTAAAACCTGTAGCAAGAATGTACAAATGAAGAGATAAGCGGGCAGTCTCATAGGAGTAATTTTTTACTCATCTAAAAGGCTGTTGAAGTGGTTGTATGAGGATTTTCTTACATCTAGGAAATTTTCACTTTGACTCTTTGCAAGGAGAAAAAGATTATGTACAGAACCTGTGGAATTATGAAATTAAAGACATAAACGTTGGAACAGTATCAATTTCAGTATCAGCCATACAAAACCAAGTCCCATTACCTCACATGAGACACAACAGAATGCCATAAACATTCTGTTTCCATAATATAATCTGAACAGCCAGCTAGAGCTGTCTTTTACGTCTTTATGGCTAGTCTTGCCTGTCAAGAAAGTACTGCACAAAGAGAAGTGATGGAATCACCAAACTAAGAGGAACGTACTTCAAAATAAAAGCCGCTGACAAGATAGGATCGTAATACACTAATACCTGTACATTTGGAACCAATGGCTTGCAATATCTAAAGCAAGTAATGATAAGAAAATCAAGCTAGGCCTGCAAAAAATCACAAGGATAAGATGCATTTTTCGCACTAAGCACACATGAATACGAAATAAGTGCAGAATTTGAAATTTACCGATATATCTGAGATAGTATGACAAGCAAACAAGCAGTGCTTATCCTGAAATAGCCAAATTACTTCACGTAAGTGAGATATCAGTATAATCATCAAGCCTCCAATAAATGTATCACTCCTAAACCGCATGCAATTAACAATATAAGCTTGAGCACAACAGATTGTAGTCAATATGTTTTGAGATGGAACTTGCAAGGAGTAGTTTACAAACTTTGCTGTAAAAAGTTGACTGGGATATGGAGTATTACTATAGAAAGAGGGAGGCAATCACTTGGGAAGGGAGGGGTAATTAACAGAAAATAGAACAGAATAAAGAAATAGACGGCCAACCTGTCCGTCACCATGTCCAAAACAGCACCAAAAGTTGATACTAGAGAGACAATGAGTATGAAGTCAGTTCAAGATTATGAGACCTGAATTAACTTACTAATAACTTCAAGCATATAGAAAAATTTCAAATTCCACTAATATGAAAAAGTCTTAACCCACCACATATCAGGATCTTGTTTGTGCCTTTCTGGGTTCTTCTCATATTACATCTATGATAAACCCATTATCTTAAAACAAAATGACTGTACAACAATCAAAGGTCATACCTTGATTGAGTTTACGCGCAAACCAACCATCTATACCATCACATACAAAGCTGCAACCGAAAGTGGAAAACTTAAGCACCCAAGTTCAAGTCGAGAAATGGAAGAATTGAAACCTATTGTGCATCCATAATGAGAGTAAGACGGATGTAATTGGTGATTACCTTACAAAATACAGAACTGAAAAAAGGCCTTTATGAGAAAAGCATAAAGCAAATGCAACGCAGTTCATTAGAACTCTGATGTACCCTGCATTACCAGATACTTGCATTAATGCAGAACATGGAAAGACAACAGAATATCTTGTTTTAGAACATTTCCAGCACACAATAATTCACATTGCAACCCTGCCTACCTAATGTGGTAAAGTGATATAATTAGCCAAACTCACCAATGATATTGGGCACATAAAGATAGATTGTCGACATCCTCGGCTTTGATTTATCAGCCATTCTCTTCTACAAAGTAATACTGTACGATCTACAAAAGATTGCACCTATCCTTTTATACCTACAAAAATTAATAGACATTCAATAACCTAGGTCAACTCCAGATGCATAGAAATAACCAATCAAGGCAGAAAAGGAAATTAGAAGCATTTGAAAAGTCTCCCACCAACATATACAAATTATAATGACACTGATTCTGTCTCCCATTGCATCTGAACCAAAACTCATCTAGAAATACATATTTATCTAATGCGTGGTGGGCCGAGTCTATCAATCTATTTTAGTTTTGAAGAATATCTTAATTTAATTCAATTCATAGTAGACGAAAAGCTCACATCTACTGGGACATGGCAGTGGAAGATCCAAGAATTCACCCACGTAGGTTTGGAGTTCGAAAAAAAAATGACCCAAAAAAACTATAACCCCAATAGCCTTTTTGAGGGAAAACATCTCCAAACAAAATTCTAAATTCAGTTCATGTCAAATTCCCTCCAACAACTAAGCATATTGGGGTAAGTTATAGGCTAAATGCTACTTAAACAACAAGAAAACAAGATTTTGAAAGATGATAACCAGTGAAACAATACTAGAAGGTATGGAAGGGAAAGTACCAAGCTACCAGCCATTACAGACTCAAACATGACTCTTCTCTAGTTACAAGATGGCTACTTCAAGATGAAAAGAAAACAGAAGTCCAATGACGGCAAGCACTCAGCACAAATTACTTCTAATCCAAGTGAGTAAAGAGGGTGGTGCAGCACAAATTTGTACTCACTAGTGGCACTCCTTCAAGAAGCACCAAAAAATCAACTTCAAGGGCTACATTTGCAAACTCTATCTCCTTCACCATTAACCTCCCAAAGAGTTAGCAAGCCTCAGAATCACTTGGCAATATTAGACCATATGAATCACAAGCTAACAGTAAGTCTCTGTTTTTCTCTCTAAAATTCAGCTATATTACATATACATATAAAGAGGCAGCAAAGGAGCACGCAGACTAAGACATTCATTAATTCATTATTCAAATTTGGTTAATCTTCAGATAAGAAAGAGAGTTCTTCTCATCTAGCACGTCAACAAGCTAAATGATCCTACCCCGTAGTCACATATCAAAAGTTACCATCTAATCAACTTAAATGCTACTTATGGACGGTCATATTTGCGTGTGAGAAGCTAGAATGCGGAGTTGTCAGTTGGTGTGGGAAGCCCCGTAGGCAAATTGTCAAGACTTGCTTTTACAACCTAGTTTGCCCATCAAAATGGACATGCTCTTTACCAAGGCTAGATGCGCTTCTCTTATTAGCTTGCTCCATTTCTTCTTCCAAGCTCTTCTATAAGCAAACACCCGGCTTTTAGAACCCAAGTGCTCAATCTTGCCTTTGATTACCAAATCTTAACTCGTCACTATAAGGTGAAAATGAAACTCTAACAATTAAAAACCAAAAATTGAAACAAAAGATGTAAGAATAATAGTTGTTACATTCACTAAAAACAACAGCGATAGACCAGGTTTAGAATTGCCATCCCTGTAAACAACACCTATATTTTAGATACAGGGCAAGTCTAGGAACAAAAAACTCCATCGTATTTATAAAGATCTTTTGAGAAAAAAAAGAGAGGAAATTGTCTATTTTCCAGCGATACTAGAAATTATAGAGGACTTAACTTAAATTAATGTCCTCTATGTTCCACGTACGTAGCGCAAATGTTATATAATGGCCTTTCTGTTCTTTTTTTCGTTATGCTAGTCTCCACCCCTGTCTCTGGGCAGCTTTTGATCATCTCTGTGAGCCTTCCCCTTATACATGAGAGAGGTCGTGATAAGAGTTTCCGAGTGAGGCGAGGGGCTCCTCTCAATCGACGAAGGCTCGAGTCCCCTACGGTCAGTACAATGCGCTAGTCGCATCTTCTATAAGGCTGGCATCTAATATAAAGAAAGTTGTCCTTGTGGACTTTGTCTCATCTTTTTTCATTGACTAAGGAAATGCTTTTCTATGATCGACACGAGTTTTAGACAGCGTCTTGAACTCTAGGACTGTATGTCGGCCTCAAGTTTCTCGGCTAGGCAACTACTAATCCTTCTTCTCTTCCTTCTCGCCTTTCTTCTAAAGAAGTCTTTTTTTTCCTGACTTGTTCCAAGTCAGTGAATTGGCATTACCTTACTCTTAAGAGACAGTCAATTTCATTGCCTTCGCCTTTCGCTATTACCGACTGGAATAGAATCCGAAAAGTTCGATAATACTATATACCTTTTTTTCTTTTATAGGTAAGCGCTTAGTATAGTAGTTCAACGAGCCTTTTTTTATATACCTACCAGCCGTTATATGCTTTAAAGTGGACTCGATAAATATAAAGTTAGAAGAATTAGTAATTTAATGGATGCAAAAAGACTCCAAGAGTAAATTAGGTTTTAGTCTTCCTAAAATGCAAACACTAAGCACGTAAACTACCTTCTCGAGCTTCTATTTCTTCCGTTAAAGGAGATTCGAGCAAAGATGGAATAGCCATAAACTTTTTGCCTTAAAGCCTTTTTTATCGGAGAAGGGGAAGAGTAGTTATCTATGTAATTACGACAACCCTATGAAACGTTAAACAACCAAGCTTACTTGCTCACCATGAGGAATTATACTATAATTGCATAACCATTTCCCTAGAAAACCATTAAGAAGAAAAAAAATTCAACCTGTGTTGGACAACTCCTAATAAAATAATGAAAGCCAGTAATAAGGCTAGTTCCTCAAGGAAAAAAAGCCTAAAGAAATTCCAAATTCAACTAGCCATAGAAACGAATCCCACACTCTCATTTGGTGTTTGATTCATTTAGCTTTCTTTTGACTCCGTTACTAGTTACTATACCTAATAAGTTAGAAACCCTTCAACTCAAATGGGTTTCGGAATCAAAACAATAAAAGAACAGTGGAATGCCACCTACCTACATCCTTCCATTCCTCTCTTATCTCTCTTAAAACCCTATTTTTCATTATCAATATAGGGGACACATCATCGCCCTTTTAAGCGATGGGAGCAACTACAATGGTAAGCTACAACACTTGTAGCTTTATTTGCCAACTTAGCTTTCCAAGCAACAACCTTATAAAGCTACTTCACTCAGCAATAGTAAGCAATATCTTGTAGCTTAAATAGGACCCACTTGTATGAACTCCCCTCTAAAAAGTTAAATGATAATGCTAAAGCTACTAGCTCTACAAAGCTAATTGGCTTTCCAAAGCAACAAGTAAATTTTCCTCCATTGGTCAAGCTAGTAGCTTGAACTTTATAATATTTACAAGCAAGTCCTTATTTGCTTCCATAGTGGATGCTCAAGCCCCTTTTTTCTGCTTCCATCACTAGCTTCTAAGTTAATGTTTATAATATAACTTCACTATCTTTCTATTTGAGAACTTTCTACCCATATAGTACTAGGTTATATCTACCCATATATTACGATTTATCTCTCCTTGTGACTTGTGAGAGTTTGGGTAGCGGTGTCGCAGAAGAGGTCAATTAATACATTACCAATCTACCACAACCTAACATCACCAATCAAATCAGAATATCCATGTCTAACAGAGAGAAAGAAGTAAGAATATGTGGTAAAATAATGGCTTGAGTGTGAATTATCAACGAAAAACACGATTAAACCACACTATTGACTAAATATTTAATTTTCAAGTGACGGAATGCATTACATTTCTAATTTCACCCCAAATCTTGATCTATTTACATTCCATTTCTTAAAGTACCTTTGAACCAATAATCAAAAGCAGAGTACTTACAACAACAATTCACAATTCCACAAATATATACTTCATCAATTAAACCATAGTAATTCATCTTCAAAATTCTAGCATTTAATAAATTCCACCAGTATCAATCAATTATCATTCAATAAACAGCCTAATTCTTTACAAAATAAAAAAAAAAGTCACAGCTGAAAGAAGTACTAACAATAAGAATTCACAATTCCACATATATGAATATACACATGCATTTGTCTAACTACTTAACCTAATTGACTAATTTTAGTTGAAAATTGTAATTGAGTGCAATGTTCGTAAACTTACACGGGTGTGGTCGGAGCGCAGGTGAGTCAACTCGGATGGTTCAGCGATGATGGGCGTGTGGGAGGAGAGAGAAAGTGAGTTTGTGAGGAAGCTGAGTGAGTTCAGGCCCTCATCGCCTCACATTAACACAATTTGGGTTTTCTTCCTTTTACACGGGTCAACTCGGGGTCGAAGGTTGCACGGCCAAATTAGAGAAAATGTCCATTCATCTCGGAGATGTACAAACTGCGTACATTCAGTAACATTTCCGAAGATAAAATGTCACTAAATGGTAGGAGTCAAATATTAAGTCGTGACTTTTTCTCATTAAAAAAAAGGAAAATCACGACTTAATATCTAACACATTTTAATATAGTGACATTTATTTACGAAAATACGACCTAATGTTCAAAATTTGTATATCTTCGATATGAATGGTAGGGATGTCAGTGAATGGGTCAAGTAGGATACACACTCATCCCCGTCCATTTGGGGGCGGGGATGGGTCTAGTTTTGGCGAGGGTGGGCGGAGATGGGGATGAAAATCATACCCGTAATGGGTGGTGGAGTGGGTGCGAATTTTATGTATACCCGCCCCATCTGCGCCCCGCCTCAACTCCGCTCACCCCGCTTCTCCTTCATAGACTTCTCGTTGAAGAAGACGAATTGTTTCACGATATACACCTTTAATTTTCATCTTAAATCACTCTTTTTTCTTACATATCTTAATTACCCAATTATTTATTATTCTCCTTTAATATAAGATTTAGTTCTAATTAGATATGATTTTTTTCTTTTACAATATTATGTTGTGGGCCTTGTGACAGTACTTGTAGAATGTTTTTGGGAGGATAATTGGGCTGGTATGAAGTGGGTTTGAAGTAGGTTTGGGTACCCACACGGGTGGTGGGGGGGGGATTGATTTTAAATACGTACCCGTTGTGGCGGAAAAGGTCTGGAAATATCCTCCGTAGTGGCGGTGGGGCGAGAATGGGGATGAGATTTTTAGGCGGGTGCGGGTGTGGAGGGACCATCCTCCGCCCCCACCCCGCTCAATTGACATCCCTAATGAATGGGGGTTGATTCCAAACTAAACATTACTCTCACAGGCTTAGAAAAAAATGAAATTTTCTTAAAAGATTATTTCTTATAATATCTTACATATGATTTAGGCCGAAATTTTTATAAGGAGAGGATGACATGTGTCCTCTTTAGTTTATAGTTTTGTGCATTGTAATAGATAATTGAATGGATTCACCTGAAAACCCATACTTGGCGCCCCTTTTAAAATTCAAGTGTCCCTCTATATTTTTAAGGAAACAATCTACATTATAGTGTTGTGTTGTGTAAGAAAGATATTTGATATTGCTAACCATATATAATTTTCTATAATCTTATTTATAATATTCATAGTAGATGAGAATGTTCAAACAGTATGGAAATTAGTTGATATTACTAATCATATGCAATATTACTGTAATTATTACTTTCTATATAATTCTAATTTAAAAAATTCAAAAATAATAATTACAAGTCTAGTTAAATGAGATGAGAAAAAACTGAAAAAAAAAATTTAAAAAAAGGAAAAAAGAGTAAAAGGAATAAATTTTAATCATAGTTGTTTCATAACACGAACTTGTTGATAAGCACTTAAATTCATCAATTAATTGGTAAACATAAGTTTTGGGAAACATAAAAACACTTTTACCCTTTAAGATTAGTGATTGATGAGGCAAAGATGCACCAAATGATATGGTGATCGGAGATTAAAAAAAGGAGATAGAAATTAGCCAGAGAAGTTTTGAATTTTTTGAATGCCTTTTTTTTTTCTTTTATAGATGTAATCAAATTTCTTTGGGTTTTTGTTGAGGGTGTTTGCTAAATACGATAAAAAATCAATAAATACATTATTAATTAAGCAGGTTAAAATTATGCTTAAAAAAACGCAACGTTAATGTTGGGCCTATGCCCCATGGACATTGGTGTTAGTTGCATGTCGCCGTTGTGGCGGTGTTGGTTGTGCTAGACTGCTAGTAGCTTATTACGAGTTTGAAAGTGGAGGGGAAAATTGGGGGATAGGAGCAAGAAAAAAGGCTTTTGTACCTTTTTTGAAGGGGAAGGAAAATTTTTGGACTTTTTGTTGATTTTGATAGGCTAGATTATATGGGTTTACTATAATTTAGCTTAGGGGAAATTTGGTATAATATCTAGGTTAGGAAGTATGGGCTTTTGTTAGATGGTTGGGCAATATGTAAGCATTATGTAATGGATAGGTGGATTGAGGCCTAGGCCTCTTAGTGAGTACACAAAAAATATCTTTTTCTTACTTGTTGGGAAAAGAATTTTTATGTTCTTTTTGCATTATCTCATATTATGTGGATATCATCTACTTAATAATTGGAGAGATTTTATGAAGATTATGCCATTGTACTTAGTCGCTCTTTAACATCAAAAGAAAATATTTCATTGTACTATTTATATGATCATTAATTGTTCCTTTGATTTATATCTTAAAGTATTATATTTATACAGTCACAACTTTATAGGACTAAGTTGGAAGCAAAAGAAGGTAAGTATAGACCTTACAGGCCGCATGCCCTCTCCACACACTAAAAGGGGGTGGGAGAGGGCATCCATTCATTCCCATCTCACTAACGAGATTGAAAATTTCCTAGTAAGTTTGTCGGACAAAAAATTGTAATGAGTTGGCTCGATCGATATTTGAGTCAAACTCGCAAATGATTATCTTTACCTGAACCTCCCTTTTCACCTCTCAGTTATGAGAAATAACCACACAAGTATAGTAAGAGAGTACTTAAAGTGTTATGCAAGCCAAAGAAGTCAAACACAGGAGTATTAGGTTTGGAGACACGCGACGAGTTTCAAATTTAGTCATGGTGAAACTAATAGGAAAAGCAAGAAGAAATTGACAGTTGGAGCATCCAAACCTATGAAGGACAAAGAACTTGGAGGAGGATATGTACCTAGTAACTAGGAGTGCACGCTCCTTGCTTCTTCCAAATTTCCAATGTAGTTTTGTCAATTTTTGGTTTATTGCTTGTTTGCTGTAAAAATTTAGTATAATCGTATCAAAATTTTAGTGTATCATATCGTATTTAATTGTTATTAGCTTAGTAATAATAAAATTAGGCTTTGTAATTATTATTTTTTCCAAAATAAGTGAAACACGTCTTCAAAAATTTCTCTCACATAAAAGTGTTTGCTTCACTTATTTTGGAACGGATGAAGTATAATATTTTAGATCTTGTTAGCCAGAGTTGTGTCCTCAACTATAATTTCAAATCTTCTTATAATTATACTAAGGGGGTCCAATTTAGGGTCCTATTTTGATTTCAAATTGGTGTCCTTAATGTATAGTGATTTTCCAGTCTATTTCAAATTTGGACTCCTGAACACTTGTTTGGATGAGAATATAATAATGATATTATTACGTTAGCCACTTCTGAATTATAAATTTATAACCAAGAAAAACCATAAAAAAACAGACTTTTTAATTTTTCAGAAGTTGTCGTATGGAATACGATAGACTATCATTTCTTTGCAGATTTCCAAAATATAAAAGCCACGATCAAAGAAACAACCATTAGAAGTCATCTTTTCTGTAGTTATTATGGTGTATGTCTTGACAAAACTTCAACCAACTTGTGCCTAACCGTGTGCCCACAAATCACCATCTGTTAGCAGCCTGAAACTTTATATTATAAATTATAATAATTTCATCCAAGCAAATACTATTTTGTAATTTTCTTTAGGTTGGACCATTATTTTCCCTTTTCTTTCATCCCCACAAAATGGAATTTCTAATTATAATATAGTGCCAAAAACTCTAATGTTTACTCCATGTTTATGTATATCCTTTTGGTTTGCCAATAGTAACCGACACTTTAAGCTTTGCCTGTTGATTGTTGACATATGTGAATGTGATGCATGTAACTTTTTTTTATGCCACCATATACTTTGAATAAATCCTATGACATGATCTTACTTAATTAATTCATTATATTTGAGATCTAGGATACTTAAGAATCTTGCATTATCTATAATATTCGATGCTAATAATATTCAACTGTCAGTTGGAGACTTAAATTAAGAACTCATCTGCACTCAATTGTTGTTTTTAGTCCATTATTGCGCAAGAATTTATACAGGAACATAACTTAAACTCTTAAAGGGCCAGATGGGAGCCTTGACCACTCCTATAATTCGTGAATATTTTCACAGTAGTGACAAACTTGTTCAATCAAAACAAGGTTTGATTATTAAAAATTGGCATTTACACGTAAACTATTAGTAAATGGTAGTGGTCTTTCCATAATAAACCCAACAATATATTATACTGAAATGATCTCAATTATAGCCTCCCCTCAAAGAAAATCTCAACTATGGCTTATAAGGTATCTTTCAAAATACTTTTTAAGTAATCGATAACTTGTTTACAAATTTGTTTTTTCCTCTTTCGATTTATTTTCCTTCCCATCCCATTTTCATGTCTAGCCAACTGTAGCTTGACACTTATTATTTGAGCTTCTAAAATTTGCTCGTTCCAAATTTCCGATCATCGGATTTTTTTTTGACATCAAGAAAGCGTACAAATTAGGAATGCAAATTAAAACTACCATTAATCCTACATCCTATGGCCCAGTCATGGGCTTGCTTCATCGGAATTCTTTAAAGCAAACACCGTCTATGGATGGAAGTTTTATGAAATTATACCACAATTAGAAATGTTTTGAAAAGATCAGTTTTGGTTTGGATTATTTTCTTTTATTTTAGCGGTCAACACCATTTTGGCATAAAATTTGGCCACTCATTGAATGTGAACACATTTAAGAGAATTTTATTTTTATTGTATGACAAGACTTGAAAGGAACTGAAATACATGTATTAGTTAGAAGAAAATATAGTAATACTAGTAGTTTGAAACTGTGGTGTCTAAAAGCTCAGATGAAATTGACTGATCAGATGAAGTTGTACTATTTGACATTGCATAATTTATGGGGTTGCATTATTGGGTGGCTGAAGAGATGAGTAATGAGATTAAGAGACAGAGAAACATGATTTCTGCAAAAGACAAGTCAAAAATGGGAATTTATTATTTATGGTTTGATAGGCCACCAGAGCTTGAAATGGACAAATGTTAATACTAGAAATGGATTAGTAGACATGTGTACAACTCATACTAAAGTTTTATTGTTCTTTCTTGTTGCTTGCATTTCCCGGAAGGCAAATCAATTTGACCTAATTGATATGTTGCTTAAACTTGAATGTCAAAACTAAATAGTCTACGTGAAACATTATTTCCAACCACATCTTAAATTGACTATTGAAAAGGAAAAGACGACGGAAGGTGAAAATATTAAGGAATATAGATTCCAATTTTATTTTTTTCACATGTTTCTTATACCAACTAGTTTTTTACTTGCGTGATGACACGAATAATTTAATAAGATAAAAAGTTTGGAGTTGACATTTTATCATAAGTACAAGTTATAGATTAATAGTAAGATCATGACATTATAAAGTAAGAGTTCATAAGTTCAAGACCTCTTGTATATTTTGTATAATGCGCCATGTACATATCAAAATATTACTAAGGAAATGAATAATTAAAATTTGGTTTCTATGGAAATTTGACAGTTTATTATCACTAATGTACATATAAAAATATTATTATGTGAAATCTTGTTTGATTTCTTTCAATGCGTGTTTTAAAAAAACTAATTTTCTAGTTAATATATATACACTAGGGCAATGATTTGTGATATTTTGTCCTAGGAGAACAAGTACAAAACTTCTTCTCTTGGGTGTAAATGTGTCATGCATATGACTGTCTTTATATTAATATTTATTATTAATATATGATTTATACTCCTTCTGTCCCTTAATAGATTGTCCATTTCTCTAATGCACGTTTGTCAATGCACGTTTTGTATCGTCAATATCTTTAATTATATATTAGTAAAAATTATAAAAGTTTGATTTTCAAAATGTACACCATGAGGACGAATCCAACAAGCCCACATGCTATGTTTTTATCTTATATATTGGAAATTGTTTTTGAAGACTTTCTTTACCTATGAATAGTGCCCAAATTAGAAATGGGCAATCTATTAAGGGACGGAGGGAGTATCTAGCAAAATCAAATAATTGGTGTATTTTGTGTTGTTATTTTCTATTGAATTGTCAATGATAATGGAGGAGGTGTAGGAACACAGATTGCAAATGTGACTAGTGGTTCTCGTAAAGGCAAGCAAGCACAATATTGTAGCACATTCAATATTTGGCCCAAATCTCTTATGAGATTTTATTTCCACATTGATGTACACTTTCTAAGTGTAGGGGTACTTAATATAAAAGGAAGGGTCCCAATCCAAAGAATTGGACCTGTTGGTTCTTGCATCCATTCCAACTTTCACTCCCTAAATATGAAAGTGATGTTGTTTTGTTACCTTTAACAAATCATTTAAATAAATGGTGGGTTATTGATAATGATGGTGATTTGGGGGAGGGAGACAAATATTATAGGACCATGAAATTGACAGGAGCATTTTCCTGAAGATGACTTCATGGCTGATAGCACGATGTAAACAATTTCTCAAAAGGTGGATGTGATGCACCTTGTGCTCTTGGGAATTATAAGTTCAACAACGAACCTTGGAAAAAACCAACCTTTTATTTTATATGTTTTTTTATAAAGGAACTTTTATCCTAATTTACTTAGGCTTCATTCCCCTTATCTTTAAGAAATAATGTTCAGTAAAAAATTAGTTTTAATTAACTAGAGATAGTCTTAATCAGTAAAAATTAATAATAATCATTAAAAATTGATGAGTTGAATGAAAACCACGTAGAGCCGGCAAAATAGATCGGTACTTGTTTGACCAGGCCCCGAATACCCGGCTGAGACCCCCTTTTAGCACGAAAATAATGACCCGAAATAGATTGAAACCCGAACCGAACCAAAAGCAACCGACCTGAATATTGTTAGATGTGAGAACAAACAAGGAAACCGGATATCCACTCCAAGGCACGGAAACTACGCTTTCCTATTAGTTTAATTTCGCCCCTCTAGGATCACCGGGTTAACACGAAATAACTAATGAGATACAATGGAGAAAACAATTCACTAGATGATCTTCTAAGTGAATCAACAAGAACTTTGTGTTTGATGTTTGTGAAGAACACTCAAGAGAAAGTTGCAAGTTTTCTCTCAAGCAAAGCAAGAAGATGAGAATCTACTAATCTGATTTTCTCTCTCTCTTAACTCATATACATAACAAGGGTGATGAATAATCTTCCCTCTTGATTAGAGCTGTTACAGCATTCATCCTTCTTTAATCCCCTGATTAAGAGTACTTAATCATCTTAAAACGGATAACAAATGCATTGCAACGGTTATAAACCGTCCACGCAAAATTACACGCCCCAAAACAGACTCCACGTCGCGACTCGTGATACAGATCGCGACCCGCGACGAATGTCGCGACCCGCGACCAGCCCTCTGTCTTGCTTGATTTACTCCACGTGATTTTGCGCATTCTAATCTTAACATACTAGACCTCCTCCTCTTCTAGTATATACTCATATGAGCTAACAAAACCCATTACCCTATAAATGTTCCAACAATCCTCCTCCCATTTATAGGGTAATGTTGAAAAGTTTTCAACTTGCTATAAATCACAAAACGAAACATGCTCATGCATCATGGAAATATCTTACGATTGAATTTCCACTTAGTAAAAGTAACTTTACAACAATTTCGATCATAATGATAGACAAAGCTTTGAATCATATAACCACTACAAATTATTGAAGATACTAATACACATAAGCATAAACTTAGTTCTTAACCTCCGACACCTATGAAGCCTTGGTGTCCATATCCATTCATAAGCGTTCCAAGTCAAGCATTAGACTTGGTGAAGCGGCTAAACCTCTAGCTTATATAGGTAAATCTTTACGTACATGCTCCTACAATTGAGCACTCATCAAAGATTTATTAAGAAACTTAATTCAACCTCTTATCATTGTAGTAACAAGCACTAACCTTGGGATGTTTTAAACAAGTGCTCCCAACCTTCTAGAGAAGTACTTTCCTCATTGAATTTGGGATCTAATGTTGTATTAGACATCAAATTGAGTTTTCCTTCACCATAGGTTGTTCAATAGGCTTAAGACCCATCCCTTTATTCATTTTGTTCACTAGTTCCCTTGACAACGGTTTAGTAAACGTATCCGCCAAGTTCAAACTAGACCGAACAAAATTAATAGTTATACAACTATTCCTTATCAATTCACGCACATAGCTATGTCTAACTCCAATGTGCCTTGACTTGCCATTGTAGACTTCACTATAAGCTTTAGCTATGGTTGATGCACTATCACAATGAATAGCAAGAGGTGACATAGGTTTGACCCACAAGTCAACCTCACTCAACACATTCCTTAGCCATTCCGCTTCTTGGCAACAAGATGCCAATGCAATGAATTCCGATGCCATAGTGGAATCCGTTATACATGTTTGCTTCTTGGATGCCCATGAAATAGCACCTCCTCCAAGAAGAAACACCCATCCACTTGTGGATGAATAATCTTCCTTGTTGGAAATCCAACTAGCATCCGAGTAACCTTCTAGAATAGAAGGTTCTCCTTTGTAAGTTATGACATAATCCAAGGTTTTATTCAAATACCTTAACACTCTTCTCAATGCTTGCCAATGCAACATACTAGGATTACTAGTATACCTACCGAGTTTACCAATAGCAAAAGCTATATCCGGTCGAGTGCTAGTCATAGCATACATCAAGCTTCCAATTAAGCTTGCATACTCCAATTGTGAAATAGGAGTACCACTACTCGGAACCAAGTGAACACTAGGATCCATCGGAGTAGCAAAATGAGTCGAATTCGATTCATTAAACCTCTTGACCACTTTCTCAATGTAATGAGATTGTGATAAAGAAATTGACCCTTTACCTCTCATTATTCTAATACCTAGAATAACATCCGCTTCACCCAAATCTTTCATGGAGAAGCTAGAAGAGAGAAAGACTTTGGTCTTTTCCACTTGTTCCAAATCAGTCCCAAAGATAAGCATATCATCAACATATAAGCAAATTATAACTCCATTACCGTTATTATCAAATTTACTATATACACACTTATCGGACTGATTTATTTTGAACCCACTAGACAAAATGACCTCATCAAATTTTTGATGCCATTGCTTAGGTGCTTGTTTAAGACCATACAAAGATCGAACTAATTTGCAAACCTTAGTCTCTTGACCTTTAACCACAAAACCTTCGGGTTGATTCATGTACACTTCCTCCTCCAATTCACCATTAAGGAAAGCAGTTTTAACATCCATTTGGTGAATTACTAGACCATGAATCGCAGCTAATGCTATCAAAAGTCTAATGGTAGCTATTCTAGCAACCGGAGCATAAGTGTCAAAATAATCGATACCATATCTTTGCCTAAAACCTTGGACCACTAACCGGGCCTTATGTTTTAGTATGGTTCCATCGATCTTCCTTTTCCTTACGAAAATCCATTTACAACCTAAAGGTTTGCATCAGGGGTAAATTAGCTAAAATCCAAGTATGATTGCCCATTATCGAATCCATTTCATCATTCACTCGCCTCTTTCCGGAAGCGAGAATCATGAGACTTCATAGCCTCATCAAAGGTCCTAGGATCCTCCTCCATATTGTAACAATATGAAATTTGAGTCACAATGAGACTCCTTGACCCTTCAACTAAATATAGTTGAAAATCCGGTCCAAAAGATTTCTCTTTTCTAATTCTTTTACTTTTCCTAATTTCCGGTGTTGTAGTATCATGATCATTGTTAATGTCATCCACAACATTGGAACTAGTACTAGGTATCATGTCCTTTGGTCTAGGAATCGATGAGAATCTAGTCTCATCAAATATTGCATCCCTCGACTCTATCACGGTATGAATAGAGACAACATCATTTGGCTCAATGACATAAAACCTATAGGCTTTGCTATGTACCGCATAGCCTATAAAAATGCAATCAATTCCTTTTTCACCTAAAGTTTTCCTTTTAGGTTCCGTCAATTTGACAATTGCCCTACAACCCCATACCTTAAGGTAATTGAGATTAGGCTTTTTGTTACACCAAAGTTCATAAGGGGTAATCTTATTCCTTTTATTAGGAACTCGATATAAAATATAACAAGCAGTTAAAATTGCATCACCCCAAAAACCGTCATTTAGACCCGAATTAGAAAGCATGGTGTTAACCATTTCTTTTAGAACCCTATTTTTCCTTTCCGCTATACCATTACTTTGAGGTGAGTATGGAGCGGTTGTTTCATGAATTACACCAATGGAACTAAAATAGCTAGGATTATAGTATTCACCACCCCTATCCGTCCGAAGTCTTTTAACTTTTTCATTAAGTTGAAGTTCCACTTCGGTCTTAAAAATCTTAAACTTTTCTAGTGCTTCATCTTTAGTAAATAATAAATATATGTAACAAAACCTTGAATAATCATCAATAAAAGTCACAATATATTTTTTATTTCCCAAAGAAGGTGAACTATGAAAGTCACACAAGTCACTATGCACCAATTCAAGCAAAACCGATTGTCTAGTCACACTAGGATAAGGATTCTTTGTAATCTTATTTAGCATGCATGTCTTACACTTCTCTAACTTTAAATCGAAAGAAGGTATTAAACCTAGCTTAGACATGTCATATAATCTACGATAGTTTACATGACATAAACGATTGTGCCATAGAGAAGAAACATCAAGCATGTAAATAGAACTAGTATCAATTTCATTATTAATACTAAATTTAAACATTCCATTACAATAAAATCCTTGTCCAACAAAAATACCACCCTTAGAAACTATAAACTTATCCGATTCAAATACAACTTTAAAACCAAATTTATTCAAAAGACCCCCGACACAAGATTCTTCCTAACTTCCGGTACATAAACAACATCCCGGAGAGTTAAAGTCTTTCCCGAGGTTAACAACAATTCTACTTGGCCTATACCCTTGGCCTTTACCGTATAATCATTCCCCATATACAAGATTGGACCATCATCCAATTCTTCCAAAGACTTGAAGAAGTGCTTATTATTGCACACATGTCTAGAGGCCCCCGAATCTATCCACCAAGAATCATCAACCTGCACAAACATAATTTCAGAAATCATAGCCACAAAATTCATTTCTTCAATTACATGTTCATGTGCAACTTTACCTTGGTTTTGAACAACACTAGGTTGTCCATTCTTTGTCTTCTTCTTCTTAGAAGGACAATCCCTCTTGAGATGAGGTCCATTGCATACCCAACAAGTGAGGATCTTCCTCTTCTTGTTTGCAAAGTTGGTTTTAGAGTTGTTATTGTTGGATTTCTTGGTCCCACTAGACCCACCAACCTCTACCATATTCACGGTAGACTTAGGAATACTAGGAGTAGTATCCTTAACCCCATCTTGAGCCCGGATACCCTCTTCAATACGAAGATGAGTTCCTAATTGCTCCATGGAAATATCTTCCTTCCTATGTTTCAAGGAATGCTTAGTTTCTTTCCAAGAATGTGGTAATTTATCAATGATTGAGGCTACGGCAATAGCCTCATCCATCACCATACCATGTGATCTAAATTTGGTTCAAAATATGATGAACTTCATGAAATTGCTCTATAATAGGCCTATCATTAGTCATTTTAAATGAATTAAAATTACTAACAAGAAATTTCTTACTTGAAGCATCTTCAGAAATATACTTGGCCTCAAGAGTATCCCAAAGTTCCTTTGCACTCTCCACATTTTGATAGAGATCGAACAAAGGGTCGGTAAGAGAGTTGAGAATGTGACCCCGGCAAATGTAGTCATCATTCTCCCACTTTGTCCTCTTCCTTGTAGTCTCTACGGACTCTTCCTCTCCATCTTTCGGGAATGGTGGCATGGGTGTTGATAGAACATACACCACATTCAAAGTTGTCAACAAGAAGTGCATCTTCTTTTGCCATCTTCGATAACCCACCCCCTCAAACTTGTCCAACTTTTGGAAGTTCATAGTCATGTCTTTGAGTGATTGAGCCATATCCGAAATGAAAAGAAAATTAAACTAATAGATTGTTAGATGTGAGAACAAACAAGGGAACCGGATATCCACTCCAAGGCACGGAAACTACGCTTTCCTATTAGTTTAATTTCGCCCCTCTAGGATCACCGGGTTAACACGAAATAACTAATGAGATACAATGGAGAAAACAATTCACTAGATGATCTTCTAAGTGAATCAACAAGAACTTTGTGTTTGATGTTTGTGAAGAACACTCAAGAGAAAGTTGCAAGTTTTCTCTCAAGCAAAGCAAGAAGATGAGAATCTACTAATCTGATTTTCTCTCTCTCTTAACTCATATACATAACAAGGGTGATGAATAATCTTCCCTCTTGATTAGAGCTGTTACAGCATTCATCCTTCTTTAATCCCCTGATTAAGAGTACTTAATCATCTTAAAACGGATAACAAATGCATTACAACGGTTATAAACCGTCCACGCAAAATTACACGCCCCAAAACAGCCTCCACGTCGCGACTCGCGATACAGATCGCGAGTCGCGAAGGGCGCTGGTCGCGACCCGCGACAGATGTCGCGACCCGCGACGGCCTCCTGGTCGCGACCCGCGACGAATGTCGCGACCCGCGACGAATGTCGCGACCCGCGACCAGCCCTCTGTCTTGCTTGATTTACTCCACGTGATTTTGCGCATTCTAATCTTAACATACTAGACCTCCTCCTCCTCTTCTAGTATATACTCATATGAGCTAACAAAACCCATTACCCTATAAATGTTCCAACAAATATGACACAAACCCGAATCTACCCGACCCGAATTGACCTGATAATATTTCAGTCCATCATTCCAGATTTGCAGTGGCCATGACATGTAGTCATATTAGTTACTTTTTAAACAAATTTAAAGAAAATTTGTCATGAAATACTAGATATGAGTTAGGCACTGCCCATTACCGTATGCTTAATACTCCATTCAAATATTACGGACTCAAACAAACATATTTCTCTGGTTTTCATTCCACAAAATTAGATGGTACTTCCTTTGTATTTTTTTATTTTTTTCAATTGGCATCTTGACATTATTTATTATTATAGAAGATCTTCTAAATTATTCATTTGGGGTTTTTTTATTCGTCTCAATGAGTACTTTATTAATATTCAATCGTTGTAATTTTTACCAATATATAGTGAAAGATATTTAAGGCCAAAAAAGCGGTTTTTTCACCTGATACCCCCGAGTTTTCAAAAAATTTACCTGGTACCCTCCATGTTTTCAAAATTCACCAGGTACCCCTCAGTTTCGAACTAATACACTCAGATACCCTTAATGACTAACGGCGTTAACCGCCGTTAGTCATTAACCCTAATTTCCTGCTTTAAACCCTAATTAACCCCCTAATCTTAACCCTAATCCAAACCCCTACCCTTAACCCTAACCCTTACCCTAACCCACCACCCCACCACCCACTCCCCCACCCTTCCACCACCCCCGGCCCACTCCCCCACCCCTGACCCCCCTCCCCCACCCCCCGCAGCCCCCTCCTCCCTCCCCAGCGGCCCCATGACCCCCTCCCTCCCCCCCCTTCCCCCATGCGGCGCAGCCCCCATCCCCTTTCCCCTTCCCCCGCCGTCGCGCATTTCCCCTTCCCCTGCGAGCCATCGAACCGCAAACCTTCGATGCAAGAGGCGTCGCATTCCCCCTTCCCCGCGGCCCGTCGAGAATCTCCCCATAAATCTGACTTATTCTTTCGCCAATTCAAGTAGATTACCTTCAATCTCTTCGATTTTTTGTTTCAATTCAGGGGTGTGACGGTTTTTTCAATTCGGGGGTGTGACGGTTACGGGGAAAGGGGGGAGGGCAGAGGGAGGAAATACGGGGCTGCGGGTACCGAGTGAAAGGGGAGAGGCGGGGGTGGTGGTTCTGGGCTTCTTGCTAGGGTGGCCGCAGCAGGGGTGGTGGGAGGGTGGGGGAGGGGGTGGTGGGAAAGGTTAGGGTTTAGGGTTAGGGTTAGGGTTAGGGGTTAGGGTTAGGGTTAAGGTTAGGATTAGGGGTTAATGACTAACGGCGTTAACCGCCGTTAGTCATTAAGGGTATTTGAGTGTATTACAACAAAAACTCGAGGGTACCTGGTGAATTTTGAAAACATGGAGGGTACCAGGTGAATTTTTTGTAAACTCAGGTGAGAAAACCGGCCAAAAAAGTGTCAAAGGACCATCTCAACCAAAAGTTTAATTTGATGGTTGGAGTCCTAGGAACAGTTTTATACTCTATCACTCCCACTCACGCGATAGCCTATTGGGCTTGAAGTGTGGATGCAGCACAAGCCTCCCTCATACCTGGCGATAAATACTCCACTTAGAAAGGAGGGGTGGATGAGATTTGAACCCGTGACCTTTATATCATGCTGTCTCTGGTACCATGTCAAAGTGAGGTTAAGGTTATCTTTATTAAAGAGATTTACAGCCAATATATAATACAACACCAAGAGCTAAACTAGGAAGAGATAAGTTATACTACAAGGGAAAGATAAGAGAGAGAAGGTAAGAGAATATATACAATCATATACAGAATAGTATCTTGAATAAAGATGATTAAGTATCTTGAAATGACATGATGATTTGATATTATTTCCTATAAAGAGTGCATTAGCAAACGCGCATAATGAAAGTAGGAAAGATAAAAACATACAGAGGGAGCTAGTATTGTTGAAGTAAAAGTAAAAAAAATAGAGTATGTATTCTCTCCGTTCTTTTTCTATTGCAACAATAGTATTTTTACACTATTCACTCACCACTCTTTAACTAATTTTTGTGATTTTCATTGAAAGAAAAATATAGTCATGTGGGGTCTTATTATATTCGTCTCGATATATACTTTCAAAATATCAAATTTGTATAATGTAACTAAAAGGTAATTGAAAATATTAATAGTAGAAATTGTGTATTGGCAAGCGTGAAAACTCAATTGTTACAATTGAAAAAGAACGTCGGAAGTACTATATATGAGAGGTTAAAACTCTAAAATTTATGTTAGTCTTCAATAATTAAAGACAATAAAATCTAAATGGGTTGTGGCTGTCAAGTGCCAACCAGATTAATTGATTATAATTTTGGGGTGGTGTCCAAAATTTGGAAGCAAATTTCGTTTACATTGGTACCATTTATGAATCCCTAGACACCGAAACTATAAAATAAATACTCAAACATGTAATATAAATTTGTTTGAAATCAAAATTTTTAATGTTTCATAGTCAAGGAGGTAGCCCAATAACGTTGAATAGGGAGAAATTATTTATTGATTGAACTACTTATTTGCTCATCATATGCCAATCTGTTGTGGGTAAAGGTCTTCAATTGTTCAGGCAACATTCTTCATGTGGGTAAAATGTTTACATCCAACCAAACATAACCTAAGTTGAATAGAACGGATCTAAACAGTAAAAAAAAAATAGAGGCAGTTGTGGAGAAAAGAAAGAAAATAGAAAAAAAGAAAGAAAGAAAGAGATAGGACTATGGAGAAGAGGAGAAGTATAGGGATAATAGGACGATTCTAAAGGTGAGGTGGAAAATGGGAAGAAAGAAAAAGTCAAAAAGAAGGCAGGTCAGCAGCACCAACTTGGAATAGAGAGAGAATCGCGTGGTAGCATCAGAAATAAAAAAGGAAGAGTACTACTACTAGCTTATCTTATCAACCCACGTTATCAAATCCACATGATTTCAATTTTCAAAGGAACCCTCGATTGCTTTTCAGTTTTCGCCCACCACACTACACATGACCAAACCAGATGCTCTCGACTCACATTCTCAGCTAAGACGCTCTTTTACGACTACCAAATTTGGCGTATTTGGGGTAGAGGTTTCGCATTTTCACTCTACAATCACGCTCGAATTCTTTTCAACTTATCTGAATTGAATTTATCTAGAATTATTTAATATAAAATAATAAAACTTATCTAATTTTATCTGAATTAAATCGAACTTATTTGAAGTTTAGCCAGTAAAATAGACTCGTACCCATTGGCTCGACCCGGAATACCCGACACGAGAATTGTTTTCATCTGAAAGTGACTACTCGAAATAGAACCAAAACCCGAACAAAACGATATGAATATACTGACCCGAAGTGACCCGAAAATAATGACCTAAACCCGAACCGACTCGAAAATAATAATGAAATATTTTTAACAAACATTAATTTCGTGTTTTATTTATTTGCTAGAAAGAAAGTCGATCTTAACTGAATTAACCCGACCTAAACCAACGCGAACGGATTGGAACCGACCCGATGTTCATACCGCTGATTAAACCCGAACACGATCCGACCCGAACACAATGTTGACCTGAATACGACTCGAGACGAAATGTACCGACTCGTACCTACACATATGATCCGTTTGCAACCTCTATTGAAGTTAACTAAATTTATTAGTCTTGGATTGCTTTTCAAAGGTGAAAAAATGACCTTAGTCATAGTTCCAATTCCTCCCTCCATCCGACATTATACGTTACGCTTATCATGGCACATAATGGTAAATTAAAGTGGATTAATCTGTAAAAGATTTTATGATAAAGTATAAAATTATTTATGAGACTACAACCATCAGGTTAAACTTTTGGTTGAGTTGATATTTTGACAGGGTATCAGAGCCAGTGTGAAAAGAAGGTTATTGGTTCAAAACTTACTCACCCTTTATTCCTAAGTGGAATATATAACGTCATGTACTCATGTATGAGGGAGGCTTGTGTTGCATCCAAACTTGAAGCTTAAAGGGCTCTAGCGTGAGAAAGCGTGATAGAGTATAAAACGATACATAGACTCGTACCCGTTGAAACGGCCGCAAGATACTCGACCCGATACCCGTTTGCCAGAAAGTGGCAAGACGAAAATCGAAATAGAATCGAAATCAGAATCCACCTGATCCGACCCGGAAATAATGACCCGAACCAACCCGAAAATAATAACAAAATATTTTCACAAACATTAATTTATACAATTTAGTTATTTGTTGGAAAAGAAAGCCGGCCTTACCCGAAGCGATCTGACCCAAAACAACACGACCCGACTGGAGCACGACCAGGCTTGAACATGATCCGATTCGTACCCGATTCGTACCCGACCCATATAACCAGTTTGCCACCTCTACCTAGAACTCCAAACATCAGCTAAAACTTTTGGATGAGCGAGCCGTGTGACAATTTGGAAGTGATTTTTCCTTTAAAGACAACCTTACATTAGTATGAATAATGTGATAGAAAAGAATAAACTAATGCATAGAAATTTAAAATTATTAGGAATATAATTTTAGAATAAATTATTGTGTGACTATGTAGTATTTGTAAGAAACGGACAACGCAATCTAAATGAAGAATATTATACTTAATACTTAAAACTAACTTTTTTCCCAAGGAATAATGGTGTAGAAGAAAAAGGCTTTAATATTGTTTTTGTAATGGACACTGTTGTTTTTGTTGATGGAAACAAAGGGGACCATACAATCTGCGTCAACAACACTGCTCTCCTAACGTGTGAGTCCCACAATACATACAAATTACAAAGAGAAAAGTAGGATCCTACTAAAGGATCTTAATTCGTGGGACCCACCAACCGGTGAGTACACGCTGGATAAGAGCAAACACCAAACTAATATATTTATGGGATGCTTGACAGTTGGCATTTTGTCGGAAGATGTTTTACTTGTGTGGTTTGATCGATTGTTTCTGTTAATTTTTTTTAGGGGAGTTTCTGTTATTTTTTTTAGGGAGTTTCTGTTATTTTTTTTAGGGAGTTTTTGTTATTTTTTTATATTAACGGTTTGATTTTTTTTTTTTGAAGTAATTAAAATTGAGGGTTTATAAATGTATTAGTAAATTATTTTTTGAAGGTCAGATGAAGTTTTGTTGTAAGTGAAGGAGCATGAATGAGATTGGAGATCCTAACTAACGACTATAAGAAATAACTCTTAATATAGCCCGCCCCCTCTCTTTTTTTTCTCTCTCAAACCCTAGCCTCCCCTACCCCTGCTTCATCAGTTAGGGGCTGCCATGTCATCCATGGTAAGCCCCTTTTCCCCTTTTATTTCAGTGTTTAGTTCATTTATTTCTTGTTTTGTTGAATAAATTAGTCTCTCTTTATGAGATTTTTTCAAACCCTGTTATGGGGGTTTTAGTCTCAGTTGTGAAGATCTCCTTCTCTCCTATGGGAGTTGTGAGTATGGTTTTTTTGTCTTTAGGTATGAGAAATTGTTCTCATTGGTTGAAGTTCGAGACTCAACATGAAGGTATTGGAATCTCGAATGCGGTCAACATGACTCGATCAAGAATGCTCTTCCCAAACTATGTCAGAATGATAGACTTCCTCATCAATAGCTGCTTTATTCAGCAAATACAAGGGGGCTGCGCTGTATTGTTCGATCTGGTTCATTGTAGTTTCTTCGAAGACGAATTTGATTTAACCTTGACTAATTGTATCTTGTTTTTCTTTAATACCTATTGTAGATGCCATTTGGCCTTCAATTAATGAAATTTCTCTTTCAAAAAAAAATGAGATTGGAGATCCTGCTTTATAAGGGCAAGAATTGAACCTCTTTCACAGAAGTAGAAAGAAGGTCTCGAACTAAATAAGGGTGTGTTCGGCAATGGTAGCTGTAGAGGTAGCTGTTAGTGATTGGTATATAGCTGTTGGCTGTTAGCTATCAAAGTAGCGGTATAAAATATTAATGTCCGGTAAAAGTAGTTGTTTACAAATAACCAATTAAAAATTCAAACAAAACTTTACTATAAAATTTATACACCACTAAGGGCCTGTTCTCCCCAGCTTATTTTCAGTTCAGTTCAATTCAGTTCAGTTCAGTTGCAATCAGTTCAGTTCAGTTCCAATCAGTTCAGTTCAATTCAGTTCAGTTCAGTTCCTAAATTATTATCATTACTATTAGTTATAATTTA
Organism: Beta corolliflora; assembly: GCA_947648045.1. Taxonomy (NCBI): domain Eukaryota; kingdom Viridiplantae; phylum Streptophyta; class Magnoliopsida; order Caryophyllales; family Amaranthaceae; genus Beta; species Beta corolliflora. The sequence continues at coordinate 33,072 of CANSZD010000831.1, forward strand.
ATTCAGTTCAGTTCAATTCAGTTTAGTTCAGTTCAGTTGCAATCAGTTCAGTTCTGTTCAATTCAGTTTAGTTTAGTTCAGTTCAGTTGTTTTATGTCGAAGAGAACATGCCCTAAACACTATCCCAATTGTAACTTTTGACAAACACTACTTATACCACTAAAAGCTACTCATACCACTACCTAACCAAACGTTCCTATCTTTCTTAATTAGTGTTTTGCCTCTGTCAAAACAATAAAAACTACCTCAAAAGCTTGCGCCAAATAGGCCCTAAGTCAACTTTGATTCTTTCTAGTAATTTTTTTATTGTTGTTGGCAGTTCAATGTAAAATGAATTTAAAAGCCAAAAACAACACAAAATCTTGTATAACATTTTTTTTTGCTTGTTCATTGGAAAAATAAAGTTTTAGCTACTCAAAAAATTATCAAAAAAGGCATTTACTAGACAATTTTTTTTACTGTTTAATCACATGAAATGATGAAAAATCAAAACTCATCCAAAAGTCATTTACTAAACAATGTTCTATATCAATACAATTCTTCAACTATATTTTGGTTGGCAATTTTTTTTTATGAGTCTACCATGACATGTTTGTGACTATACTCTTTCTCCTATCTCATGTTTTAACTTTTAACCAAGTAGAGTTTTTCCAAATTATGTACAGGAGTTATTTTTTTCTCACTTGGCAGATGGTAATAGTAATTATGGTAATGAATTTCTAGATAATTTTTTTATAGAAAATATCATATCAATATCTATTGTAATGTCTGTGCACCCTCAAATTTTTTTATTTTTTTGCCTGAAATCTTAGTGGGATTGAAAATCTATACTGTTTCCACGCTTTGGAATGAGATTTATAGAATTGTAAGAAGAAGAAACTCTGATTGATGTTTCTTATTTCATTAGAGAGAAAACAGAAAAAAAGTGTATTACAAAAATGATTGTAGTAATTTAACCTCCTTTAAGCTGTGCTAACAAACTTTTATACCACAATACAAAAGCTAACTAACTAACTGTTGACTAGGATAATTAATATAACTTATACACCTCCTTCAAGCTGGACTTGGGACACAAGACCAAGCTTGCAACAAAGAGCATGATGTTGAGTAGAAGGAAGTGCCTTAGTTAAGACATCTGCTAACTGAGAAGAACTAGATACATGAGCTGTAGTTAGGAAGCCTGCTGCCACTTGTTCTCTAACATAGTGCATGTCCCTTTTCAAATGCTTTGTATTCTCATGAAACATGGGATTGTGAGCTAGATGTTCAGCTGAAGTATCATCACAGTGTAATACAATAGGAAGCTTAACAACAACTTGCAAATCATCAAGAAGACCATGAACCCAAACCAATTCACTAGCAGTGTTGGACATACTTCTGTATTCAGCTTCTGCTGATGATTTACTCACTGTGGCTTGTTTCTTGGTTTTCCAAGAAATGAGATTAGAACCAATAAACACAGCATAAGCACTTAAGGATCTACTGCTAAATTGACAACTACTCCAGTTAGAATCACTGTAAGCACACACATTAAAATCAGTATTTTTAGTGTAATGCAAACCATAGTCCATTGTACCTTTAAGATACTTGACTAAATGAAGAGATGCTCTTAAGTGTGGAGCTCTAGGTTCATGCATAAACTGACTCAGATGCTGGATAACATAAGATAGATCAGGTCTAGTAATACCAAGGTATAACAACCTCCCTACTAGCCTTCTGTACACATCAGGTTCTGTCAAAATCTCCCCTGTATCAAGGGATAACTTCAATCCAGCAGATAGAGGAGCAGCAACACTTGAGCAATCTTCCATACCAGTATCAATGAGAATGTCTTTAATGTATTTCTTCTGAGACATAAAAGTGCCAGTAGCATTTTTTGTGATCTCAACCCCAAGAAAATAGTTCAAGTCCCCCAAGTCTTTTATAGTGAAAGCCAAATCAAGACCCTTTTTAACTTCTTGAATTTGAAGTAAAGAAGTCCTTGTCACAAGCATATCATCTACATACACCAATATCACCAAGAATTCACCATCTAACTGTTTTGTAAACAGAGAATAATCCTGCTTGGATTGAATAAATCCAATAGAAATTAAGAACTTAGTCAGTTCTTTATTCCATTGCCTTGAGGCCTGTTTTAGGCCATATATGGACTTCTGTAATCTACAAACTTGTCCTGGCTGAGCTTTGGAATAACCAGCAGGTGGCACCATATAAACTTCTTCATCTAAGAAACCATGTAAAAAGGCATTATTCACATCCAATTGGCACAAAGGCCACTGCTTCACTGTTGCCAAAGCAATTACAACTCTAACTGTTGCTAACTTAGCAACTGGTGAAAATGTCTGAGTAAAATCTTGACCCTCAATTTGTTGATAACCAATAGCAACCAATCTAGCTTTGTGTCTCTCTATAGTTCCATCAGGTTTTAATTTTGTTTTGTAAACCCACTTTGAACCTATAGCTCTAAATCCCTTAGGTAATGAAGTCAAAACCCATGTTTCATTTGCTTCAAGGGCTTGAAGCTCTTTATCCATAGCAGCAATCCAGTTTGGATCATGCTTGGCTTGATTATAGTATTTAGGTTCAACTACTTGACAAGAGTTCACAACAAAAGAATGTGACTCTGAGCTAGAAGAATTGGGAATATTTATGTGAGGAATATATGTATTAACAAATTCATTAAGCTTAGTAGAAGGTTTAATAATCCTAGTACTATGTCTGATAACAGGAACAAAATCAGGAAGATTAGAAACATCTTCATGATGAATATGAGTATTGGAAGAAGGAGAATCAAAATGTGAATTGATACTAGAATTTGAATTTGTATGAGAATTAACAGGTGAAACATTTTGTGCTACAAAATCATTTGTATGCAGAGAATCAAAATTTTCAGTATGAGAAGAGGCTTGAGATAAGGAAATAGAAGAATCCGAATTATGAACATTATTGTAATGCACAAAGGAATCATTTTCAGTATTAAAATTCACCAAATCAGGCTTATAAACTGATGTGACTTTGTCAGATTTGTGAAAAGGAAAAGAATTTTCAAAAAATACTACATCTCTAGGAACAAGAGTAGTATGATTTTCAAGATCATAAAGCTTATAAGCTTTCTGACCAGATGGATAACATATAAAGATGCATTTCCTAGCCCTTGAATCAAACTTATCCTTGTGAATATTCATGTTATAAGAATAACATAAACATCCAAAATTTCTTAAACCACTATAATCAACTGCTTTGCCAAACATTACTTCATATGGTGTTTTCCAAGAAAGAACTTTAGTAGGCAACTTATTAATCAAATAAGTTGCTGTCAAAACACAATCTCCCCAGAATTTCTTAGGTAACTTTGCTTGAAACCTAAGAGCTCTAGACATCTCTAAAAGATGTCTATATTTCCTCTCAACCCTACCATTCTGTTGAGGAACATATGGTACACTCTTTTGCATCAGAATACCCCGAGACATGAACATATGCAAACATTGTTTCTTCACAATTTCAGTCCCATTATCTGATCTTACAGTTTTCACATGCTTTCCAAACCGAGTTTCAACCATTTTCAAGAAAAATTCAATGGTTTTGGCAACCTGAGACTTGTTATGCAACAAAAATGTCCAGGTAACTCTACTGTGATCATCAACCAAAGTTAAAAAATACTTTGCTCCATTTAATGCATGAATTATGTATGGCCCCCACAGATCAATGTGTATCAAGTCAAAACAATGATCTGCTCTACTGCTACTAACAGGAAATGGCAGCTTATGTTGCTTTGAATTCAAACAAATACCTCAATTGTATTCATGCAAATCTTTACATTCAAACTCAGGTATATGTTTCATTTTGGACAAAGACAAATGTACTAACCTGCTATGTAGCAAATGCACATCTTTAACAACAGTAGCCGCACTTTGTCTACCTACAACAATCTTATTAGGCAACATACCAGTACTAGAAGAAATTTCCACAGCATGACAAGCAGACCTTGCAGAAACTTTCTTATTTATATCACAAGCATTGCTGTAGTAGTAGTATAACCCTCCTTGTTTCTTACCAGTTCCAAGAACCTTGTGGCTACATAGGTCCTGAAAATAGCAAATGTCTTTAGTGAAATGCACTAAAATATTTACTTTTTCTGCTAACTTACTAACATATAGTAAGTTGTGTTTAAAACCTTCCACCAACAACACATCATTAATGCTCAAATTTTCATTAAGCACAACAGTTCCAACCTTGTATACCAGTCTGAAAGTCCCATCTGGCAACCCTACCTTAATTTCTCTTTTTAACAATCTTTTACGAGTCAACAAATTTTCATCATATACCATATGATCACAAGCACCTGAATCCACAATCCAAGCACAAAAATCATCATGCTTAATTACAGAACAACAAATGTTACCTGCAAAGCTAGCAAAAGACATGTTGGACATGTTGCCAGCATCAGTTGCTTTCCCTTTGCCTTTCATCATCTTCATTACTTTTTGACAAATGTTGCTTAACATCTCTGAATTTATCCGACTTCCATCATTGCCATCTGATTCATCCTCATAGTCCAAAGGTGAATCAGTTTGTCCATCAACATGAACATTAGCAACAAATTTCCTTCCATTACCTCCACCTGCATTTCCTCCTTTTGTTGATTTCACAGCAGTGTACCACTCTGGATATCCAATCAACTTAATACATTGATCCATGGTGTGACCTTTTCCCTTGCAATGATCACATTTCTTGTCAAATTTTTCTTTCTTCCAATCTCTTTTCCCTTGAAACTTCTGTATTGCATTAGCTGTACCTCCATGATTGAACTTTTGGACAGCCATAACACTACTTTCACCTACCTCCAAAACACCAGAAATCTCCTTTTGCTTCTCAATTTGTTGAGCAATTGAGAAAGCTCTATTTATTGTAGGTAAAGGTTCCATAGACCAGATATTTGTAATAGTGCTGTCAAATCCACTATTTAAGCCTAGCAGAAATTGCATAAGCTTATCCTCAGCTTCAATATATGTCAATCTCTTCAAGAATTGACAAGTACATTTGCTTAAAGCACCACAACAGCAACTTGGAGAAATCCTCAAAGACTTAAGTTCATCCCAAAGCCTCTTAATCTTTCCATAATATGCAATTATAGTAAGATTTTCTTGTCTTAAACTATCAATTTCTTTCTTCAATTGATAGATCAATGGAACATTAGATTGTCCAAATCTTTCGTTCAATTCTTGCCACAATTCTACAGAATTACTCACATAAGCAAAATCATCTGCTATTTGTGGACTCATAGAGCTAAGAATCCAGCTCATAACCATATAATCTGCTCTAGTCCATTTCAGATAATCCTTACTGGTTTCACTAGGTTTAGGCGTTAATCCAGTTATAAAACCTTCTTTATTCTTTGCAATCAATGCACGCCTAACATTTCTACTCAACGAATGAAATTTGTGCGAGAAAATACAGCAGAAACCAAAGAAGATGTAGGATTATCAGAATTTGCAATGAAAAGAGGATCCAAATTACCTCCATTAACAACATTGTGTGACGACTCATTAGGAATCGAATTCGCTTCAGAATCTGCCATTGAAAGACAAAATTTCTCTGAAAAACTTCAAATATTCAAGAAAGAATACGCGGAAATCGAACTCAATTGAGAAATTGAACAAACAATTTCAATCGATCTTCAAAGAAACAACAAAATACAGATTTAATGATTCTGTAATCAACGAGAATTTCAATCTCTTCTTGAGATTCCGGCTTTGATACCATATAGAATTGTAAGAAGAAGAAACTATGATTGATGTTTCTTATTTCATTAGAGAGAAAACAGAAGAAAAGTGTTTATTACAAAAATGATTGTAGTAATCTAACCTCCTCTAAGCTGTGCTAACAAACTTTTATACTACAATACAAAAGCTAACTAACTAACTGCTGACTAGGATAATTAATATAACTTATAAGATTACAGTCAACATTTTGTTCCACTGTATTAAAGCGTACACTACTTTGCATGGGCCGAGACTAATATAAGGAAACGGATCTTATCGAAAGGGTCATCAAGACTCCAAATTTCCCGTCAAGGCGTCAACGTCCCTTTTAAGTAGAGTACCCAACATTCATCTTTTCACATTCGGGTTGATGATGAATCTCTATTTTTTTCGTTATTTTTTGTCATAATTGTCATTTTAGACCAAAATTTTAAAATTCAATTATTACTACCATTTTATCATGCACACCCAAGCATCTAGGTAGAGCCAACAAATCCACCAATTGTGACAATTACTCTAATATTGACCCTATAACACACTTTTTCATTAGCCGTAGTGTGGTAGACTTTTGTGATATGTTTAGTGTTATATACTTGAATGTTGAATGAACATGACTTGCAAGTGTTTTATAAAGACAGTGAAGAAGAAATCTTCTAAGACGCTCTCGCACAGGCTCCCCACCCAAAGACCTATTATAAGTAGGACCCAAGAATAAAAAAACAGTATGGATCTGATATTTCAACCAATTACACCGAAAGAAACTCGGTTATAAGGCAGGACGAAGCTACGCCTCCCTTCTAATCCTTCAATAAAGGCTAAATGTCTTTTGTCTTAAACCGAAGTCATTGTTGCTACCGCTTTCGAACAAGTGAGGGAGCCCTCGAAAGGCTCCCGAACGTTTATGAATAAGCTAGTAAGAAAGTAAGTTCCTTTTAAGGGTAAAAACGAGTAGTTCGTATGAGATCAATAAGCAGAAGAAGTCTGCGTCAAGTCCTCGAGCCCTAAACTTCTCATTTCATCCATTGCCGACTAGGACTAAGCCAACTTGTTGTGGATATTTTAATTTGAAATGTTTTGTAGAAGTATTAGACTATTATGTTGGTATTTTATCATTTTAATAACTAAAAAAACAGGCGTAAAAGAAACGCGTGTTTAAAAAAATAATGGAAACTCTTAATAAGATTGAGACTTATTTTGGACCCAGGACCCGCTAGACCCATTGGATAAAGCTAAGGGTCCAGATTTTCTAGACCCTGTGGGTTTGGGGCGGGTCTGGGGCTACATCAAAATTTATGGGTCTGGGTGTAGCTGGACCCGCACCAGATCCGACCCATGCCCATCCCTAATTATAAGTCATACACCCCCAACTTCAAACCCCTCTTTTTTTTTTTTTGACAGGATCAAACCCCTCTTCAATCCCAAGCAAATACTTGGGATAGGAATTGAACCCTAGACATTAATAGATGTTTGGGCTCAATTGATCAGCAGCCCAATAAAGAGCCTGGAAGCCTCCTAGAGCATGGGCAGGTGGCAGCAATGGGTCCCACTTGTAAAGGCTGACCTAATCACCAGCATTGGGGAGATCCCTAAAAGGATGAAATGACCATTGCCGGAAAAGGCAGCATGCCCATTGCTACCAAAAAGGCCCATCTGAATAATGTTTCCTGTCTGGGAAATCCCCAACACTATAAAAACCAACTGTCTCATCAATGAACAGGTATTGAATTCTCACCTAACAAACTAGAGCATCTCTCTCTAGACTTCACTTCTCTCTCTACCTCAATCACACCTGACTTGAGCGTCGGAGGGGCGATCCCGGAAACACCCCCGGGGTAGTCTAACCTTGTTTTGCAGGATTCAGGCGTACGGACATCGAAGTTCAGGCGATCGCTCTCGGGGCCCACATCAAATCTCACAACATATTACACCCTTAATTTCTTAGCAGAAACAGTTTGGCGCCGTCTGTGGGGATATTACAAGAAGTTACTTCGCCACCACTCAGCAAGATTCACCTTGTTGCTACTCAAGAAAATCCCTCTCGAGTCACTTAGCAATGGCCCCGGCCCAAGAGCACACGTACCGGTGCATCCCTAAGACAGGTCGAGGTCCGAAAGAGACCCCTCCCCATCCCAACAAAGGAGATCCGAGCGACCCAAAACGCCGACCGTTCAAACCCTCGATCATGAGGAAGAAGAGCAGTCCATTGAAAATGGACCGCAACCATCGAACCAGCTACAACACGCTGACCCCCATCCCATATCCACGGCGGACATAAATTTGATAGCCGCTCAGCTCCAGCAGACCTTGCAGCAAAGTCTGAGGGATATGTTGGCCAACCTACAACAGGGCGTTTTCTTCAACCCCCTAAAGACCGCACTCGGTCCCTTCCCTTCGGGCAGAGAATCAAGGCCGGCCCTAGCCGGCAGTCGGCCGGGCCCGAGGGAGCATAGTCAGCACGATCGGCAACGATCCAGACAGGGGGAGGAAGTGCGGCATGGGTCTAAGGGAAGATCCACCTTGCGGGGTGAGGAGACGCACGTGTCAAAATCGCCAAGGGGCAACGTCGGGAATAAAACCCACGACGCTCGGCATTTCCCGAACGAGAAGCGGCTCGCGAAGGGCCTAGATGCTCGTCACATTCTAAATAAGAAAGCCGCTCGCCGAGAAGGGCGCGGCGACTCGCCCAATCGAGACCCATTCGGATCAACGACGGGGCGCTCAAGTTCATGGTCCCGTTCGCCGGGACATACTGAGGCGCCCACTCGAAAAATCAAAACGCCGTCGATCGAACCTTTCGCGGGCCTGACTGACCCGGACGATCACATGGCCACCTACAAAGCACAAATGAGCGTTCAAACTGGCTGCGAGGCCACTTGGTGCCGTTTCTTTCCCACGACTCGAAAGGACCGGCCCTAAATCGGTTCCAAGAGCTCCCCGCAGGGATCATAACGGATTTCTCGGTGCTCGAGGACCTATTCCTACACCCGCTTATCGCGGAAAGAGACAAAAGAAAACAAGTCTCCACTTAATGGGAGTCGGGCGGGGAGAAAACGAAAGCCCGGCCGACTACATCAAAAGGTTCAACGAGGAGTCATTAAAAATCTCCGATCTACAAGATGCTTTGTGGCGTTCGCCGCCTTAATGTCCGGCCTTCACCGGGTCGGCTCGAGATGGTCCTTGGGCCGAGAACGAAGTGAAAACCTTCTCCGAAGCAATGACTCGGGCTCAAAGATTCATCCAAGCAACAGACATATGTCGTCACTCAGACGACGGAAGCAAGAAGAGGAAGGAAGAAGGAAATCACTAGGACCAGTCAAAGCAGCAGAAAACAGGTGGTCGGTCAGATAGGTTTAACGACCATGGCATCGACCCCCGATTCAACAAGAACAGAAGAGAAATCTACTTGGACATCAAGGACAAGTCTATGATGCCCCGCCCACCTCCCATCAGGACTTCGGTCGCCCGGCGAGACAAAAGCCAATGGTGCGAATTCCACAAAGAGTGCGGTCACACCACCAAGGATTGCAGGGAACTTAAGAAATCCCTGGACAACCTAGCTGACCAGGGGAAGCTGAACCGGTACCTAAAGCACTCTAGGGAGGAAAAGGGCAAACAAAAGGTTGGTCCATCCAACAGCGGGGACACGGAGGGCTTCATCGGAGTCATAGCGGGTGGCTTCGCGTCGGGCGGCCTTATCGGCCGCTCGCGCAAGGCCCACCTCCAAAGTCTAAAGCACCAGGTGCTCGATGTACATCATCCCCGACCCGACTGCCCTATAATGACATTCGGGGAATCCAGTGAGGCCACTACACACGCCCCCACGACGATCCCTTGGTCGTCGAGCTCAAAGTGGCCAACACCGCAGTCAAACGGGTGCTAGTGGACAAGTGGATCCTCGGGCGATATAATCACGCCTGGAGTGCCTCGGGAAGTTGAAATACACTCGAAAGGGATGTAACCCCACTCAATCGCCCACTCATTGGCTTCGGGGGAAACTCGGTACACCCTGTCGGATCTATAAAGCTGCCTACTCGGATAGGAGAGAAGGGCAAAGGGAGAAGCCTACCGATCGACTTCCTAGTGGTAGACATCCCTCTACCATATAACATTATAATGGGAAGACCGACTACGAACAAAGTCAAAGCAAAGAATTTCCATTTATCGCCTTCGATGCGGTTCGAAACCGACGAGGGTAAAGTCGGAAAGATCCAAGGGGATCGACGAGCGACTAGAGAATGCTATGTGAACAAACCAAGAACAAGGTCGACGTCCAAGAGGACTCGAAGAAAAGAAAGCGAGAAGACGGTCGGCCCCTCAAGTGAGCTCGGGGTTTACCTTACTGAGAATCCCAAGCAATACGAGCGCCCCTCTACTGAGGACGACGAAGAAGTCATCATTGATGAGAAACATGGTCGGACTCGAGAGTAGGCAAGGCCATGGACCCTCAAACAAGAAAAGAGATCATTCGAGTTCTAACAGTTACATGAGACGTCTTTGCCTACGAAGTTAATGAAATGCCCGGCTCGACCCTAAAGTGATGTGCCACGAGCTAAACATCAAAGAGGGGTTCAAGCCGGTCAAACAAAAGCTGAGGCATCAAGGCCCCGAAAGGAATGCCGCGGCAGCTGCAGAGGTCAGGAAATTGCTTGAAGCAGGATTCATTGAAGAATGTCAGTACTCGGAATGGCTGGCCAATGTGGTCCTAGTCAAGAAGTCGAGTGGGGCATGGAGAATGTGCGTGGATTTTACAGACCTGAACAAGGCCTGCCCAAAAGACAACCACCCTCTGCCCAAAATCGACAGACTGGTAGACTCAACAGCAGGACATGCTCTCCTAAGCTTCATGGATGCAAACGCGGGGTATCACCAAATCCCGATGGCAGAGCAGGATCGGGTTCACACCGCCTTCGTCACCAATCAAGGGGTGTATTGCTACAAGATGATGCCCTTCGGACTTAAGAACGCAGGGCTACGTATCCACGGACCAGTAAACAAAATATTTAGCGCCCAACTGGGTCGGAATATAGAAGTGTACGTTGACGACATGATCGTCAAAAGCAAGATTCGAGGCGATCACCCCTCGGATTTAAAAGAGACCCTCAAGCACCTCGAGGAAATTCCGCATGATGTTGAACCCCAAGAAATGCGTCTTCGGAGTGAAGGGAGGGAAGTGCCTCGGATTCCCGGTGGATGAGAGGGGAATCGAAGCTAATCCCGACAAAATCAAAGCAATAATGGAAATGAAGTCTCCTCGAAATGTAAGAGAAGTACAACGCCTAACCTATTGGCCCCGGCCGCCCCTCGGCCGCTTTCTATCACGGTCCACAGATAAGAGCTTATGCTTCTTCAAAGCTCAAAAAAGAAAAGAATTCGCTTGGGATGACGAAGCCGAGCGGAGCTTTCACCTCCCTCAAAACGCATCTATCAACACTCCCAAAATTGATATCCCCCTCCTGGGAAACACTGCATTCATTTATTTGGCTATTTTGAGTACGCGCCGCTGTTTTGATAGCCGAAAGAGAAGAAAAACAACACCCGGCCTACTTCATAAGCCACGCCTTTCGAGGAGCAAGAGGCCAAATACGGCGAAGTGGAAAAAATGGCTTTCGCCCCTAGTAATGGCTAGCCGGAAGCTCAAACCTTACTTCCAGGCTCATCCTATTAAGGTCCTCACTAGTCAGCCGCTCAGGAAGCTTATCGAAAGCAGGAACCACTCTAGTCGGATGACCGATTGGGCAGATCAGCTAGCTGATTTTGGGTTAGAATATGAGCCCAAAAGGGGATCAAAGCCCAGGCCTTGGCTGATTTCATAACAGAGTGCACATCCAGGCCCCCAATCAGCAGGCAAGATAGCTGGGAGCTGCAAGTGGATGGCTCGTCTACCAGGACAGGTTGTGGAGCCGGACTGGTCATCAAACCCCCGGTCGGAGAAAAGATGGAATACGCCATCAAATTTGAGTTCTTGGGCTCCAACAATGAAGCTGAATATGAAGCCCTGATCCTCGGATTGGAGTTATGCATCTTGGCCGGGGCAACCGTGATCAATGCTAAATCCGACTCGCAGCTAATAGTGGGTCAGGTATCAGGCGAATACGAGGCCAAAGAAGACAACATGAGAATGTATTTGGCCAAGGCCCAGGACATAATCAAAAAGCTATCTCAGTTCAAAATCGCCCACATACCGCGATCGGAGAATCAGCAAGCCGACGCTTTAGCCCGAATGGCCAGTTCGGCAGAGGGGTCGGCTCCCCGAACAATCATATGGGAAGTCCTTCGGCAGCCTAGCATCAATGTCAAGGAACTACTTGTATTAAATCGGACGTCCGAATGGATGGATGAGGTAGTCAGATATTTGAGAGACGGGAAACTACCTGAGGATCACAAGGAGGCTGATCGGGTAAAACACAAGTCCGGATGGTTTCTATGGCACGAGGATCAACTCTACAAGAAATCCTTCACCCATCCCTTACTTAAATGTGTCACCCCCGAGGAAGGAAATTACATCCTCAGGGAAATCCACCAAGGGGCTTGTGGAAGTCACCAAGGGGGAAGGACCATAGCTGGAAAAGCTCTCCGAGCCGGATACTACTGGCCTACTCTGAAAACAGACGCTCAGGAGCTGGTAAAGAGATGACCGTCCTGCCAGATCCATTCGGATATTCCACGAGCACCAACCACCCCCTTGACGACAATTCAAGCAGTCCTGCCATTTGATAAGTGGGGCATTGACCTACTCGGACCATTTCCCCCAGCCTCAGGTCAAAGAAAGTTCCTGATAGTCGCCATTGACTACTTCACCAAATGGACTGAGGCCGAACCACTGATAATAGAAATTTTGGTCGTTGGACAAAACCCCTAAATCAAACTACCTAACTAACCACTAACCTAAGTATAATGGCAAGCAAGGGTCATTCTTCCACAAGGACTAAGGGTAATCACCGAAAATATTAATTATAATAAGCTAGGCTAAGATATAGTTAAGAGATTTGTCAATTATCAACTAAAAACTATTAAACAAAAGGAACTAGGGTAGGGGACTTCACCAATTATTTCAATCATGAAAACAATTAGGCAAATAAGGGAATAATATAAAGAGAATGAATCAAAGGGATCATCTAACAAATCCCTAATTACTCTTTCAAGCTAAAGAGGGTTACTCAAATTGGATATTATATCCTATTTTCATGCAACAAACCCCCAACTCAAGAGCATGAATAACAAGATGACTAAATATATCCCTTAACTAAAACCCCTATTTTCATGCAAGTTTAGTTAAGTGAACAAATAGGGAGTCAACTCTTCAATTTCATCTTTCAATCCTTCATTGAAGTGACTAATAATTAAGTTTCCATGGAGGCCAATCACAAAAACCAACAATAAAACCCCTATTGCTCATTTGATTTCATTTTCCAAAATAACCCCAAATATGACCCAAAGGCTCATGATATCATTAATGGCTTCATCCCCTCCCAAGCAAAATAACTACTCACAAATCATAATAGATTATTAAATGAAATAAATAACAAACTAAAAACATGAAATCAAACACTAATCTAGGATGAACAAGTAAATAGAGTGAAAATGACATGAAAATAAGTAGATAAAGCAACAAAACATGAGAGAGAGTAAGAAATTCTCATTAAAGTTGCAAGGAGTCTCCAAATCTTCAAGTTTCCTTCTTAGATTCTTCAAAATCCAAGCTTTCAACAAGTTTCTCTCACTTCTCTCTCTAGAAGATGAGAGTTTCTCTCTCTAAAAAACCCTAACTAAAACCTCTAACTAAGCTTATCGAGGCTAGCTCTCCTCTCCCCTTTCAAAAGTTAGGGATCCTTTTCTTTAAAAGATTTAAACATTACATCATTAAACGGCTCGAAAAACAGAGATTTCCGCACAGATCAAGTGGCGCGGGCGCTCCATATAGTTTGGAGCGGGCTCTCCATACAATTTCACGCAGGCAGAAGGTTTCTGGGCCTCCAGCGCGGGCGCGCTAGACAATACGGAGCGGGCGCGCAGTTCTGGCAGACGCACCCGACTTCAAACAGCAATATCTCTTTCATTTTTCATCGGAATTGGGCTTGTGACCACTCGTTGGAAAGCTATCGAGCCAAACTTTCATGTACAACTTGAATCACTGAAAAATATTTTGTGTGATGAAAGTTATGACCGTTTGAATACGACCCATATGCACAAATCCTTCCAAAAGCTCTTATTTTGGTAAAATTGCTCCACTCTATGCTTGGTGTGTGGTATGGAGACCTCTAAGGTGGATCCTTCAACATCAAATACAAATAAGCATTACCAAACCATATATAAATAGCCAAAATAACTAATATTCACAAATAAGGTACAAATAACTCAATTACTCTAAATTAAGCAAAATAAGCTAGAAAGTGATAAATGAAGAGGAAAAATGACTCTAAACATGAGGAAAATAAGGTATTTGAGTGATATAAATATCACTCATCAAAATCCCCCAAGCTTAACCTTTGCTCGTCCTCGAGCAAATGAAACAAAATAATGAAGTACTACTCTAAAAAGCTAGAAATTCTAACTCACTGTCGTAGGAATCACGGTTGCACTTAGCATGTGCAACAAGCCATTTAAACCCCTAGATCGCTCTAGTGGACGAGTTTGCTCTCGTGAGGGTTTCCTAAGAGTCTTAACCCACAACTCTAATCAAGCACAAATATATATAATTAGCCCAAAGTCATCTCTTTAACCATGGTTCACAAAGCAATAGGCAATTAAGCAAACTTTCAAAGCATAACCATTATCAATATGTATCCATGACTTAGGAATATAGGGGATAGGCTAATCTAAGGTGCAAAATTAACACTATCAAAAGCTTCAACCATCAATTAGAGTCTACTTAGGCATTCAAGAGTCACAAATCGTTCTCAAATGGATGAAGAAGGTCCCAAGATCGATCCTAATCACCTATAGCGCACATGAACTCCCCCAAACTTGACTTTTGCTAAGAGAAAACCATGATTGTAGGATTAAAATGATTGAGCAAAGGGTCTAGAGTCTCAATGTTTAAGTCATAATGACATTCATCATTACTAGGAAAACTCTACTTATTAACTTTTCGAGTTCCCACTCAAACATTTCAACTAACCCACTTTCTCAAGGACATGTGGTAATTACCACTTATTGACTTTTTTATTTGTTTTTTTTTTTTGTTTTCATGGACTTTAATAGGCTTATTATGCCTTGTGGGCTCATTGGCTCCACTTATTGGACTCAAGACTTAAAACACTTTTTTTTTACAATCGAATTTAACTCTTAGCATAGCTTGTTTTGAGGTAAAAACTTGTGCAACAAAGAAGATTTCAAGAATCAACTAGGGTCACTACAACTTCCAAAAGAGAAATAATTCGACACTTTTCAACACAAAGTTTGACAACATTTAGAATTATAGAATGCCTTTTCAAGTAGAAAATCAAGCAACAAAGATTAATCAATCCCTAATCGCCCCAATTTACACATACAAGCATCCAATGGAAATACCTATACTCATCTACCCAAATGACCAAAGCAAAGGAATCCACATAAATTTACCAACAACATGAATCTTCCCTTGGACATGAAATGCTTTGTACTTTTCTTATTCCTCATTTTTTTTGGATTTTCAATTTTTTCATTTTTTAGGAAAAAGAAAAGAAATTAAAGGAAAATATTTTTAGATTTTAATTTTTTTTTTTTAAATAATGTATATACATACACACCTCCCCCAAGCTAGCGAATAGCTACTCCCCCAAGCTAGAATAAAGCATTGTCCTCAATGCTTGAACAAGAAGATCAAAGGGAGGGAGGGAGGAGAAAGAAACATCCAAACCAACAAGCATATGTTCCACAATCATAAAGCATTTGAGAAAGAGAAAAGGAAGGATGCTACCGGATAATAGGTGGGTGTAAATACCCGCAAATGACCCAAAATCTCCATTTCTAATCAAATTCTTCAAAATCATGATTTGCTTTCCACGTACTATTGAGAATGGTTGTTATTCGAACTATGTACCTAAACCCAAAATAATGGATAGAAAAAAAAAAGTTAAGCAAAATAAAAAAAAGAAAATAAGAGCAATAAATCACAGGTTACTTCCCGAGAAAGGCTTGTTTAAGGTCCCAAGCATGACCTTTCTAGTAAATATCCCGATAAAGATCGCAAGAGTTTGTCATATACACTAGCACACATTTCAATTGTTATTAAGAATGCAATGATAGAATGCAAAGTGTGCATAAAGTGCAATGCAACTCCATGCAAATGAGGAGAAGGATGCCTAAAAGAAGAAACAAAAGGAAAAATAAAGAAATAAGAAGAAGAAGAATCAAAATAAGAAGAAAAAGAAAAATAAGATGGCAAACTCTCCTCTACAAAATCTTTTTTGGTGGCGATCTCACTCTTCTCCTTAATAATGAACGAATTGGGCACTAGAAGGTTAAAAGAGGCAAGAAGCTCATCTAGATTTGGAGTTTGTAGAGATGAAAATGGATATAAAATGGGAGTAGAGGGAATAAGGTCAATCCTTCTTGTAAATGGAATATGAGGGGAAGGGATAGAAACAAGGCTTTCACTAACCACTTCACTCACATCACAAGACTTAAGAGGGGAGACTTCTTCCATCAATGAGTTATCTTCAAGAACATGTCCATTATTCATCCAAACTTCAAAATCATCCTCAAGCTCTATGCTACTCTTTCCCAATTGATTTTCGTTTTCAACATGCATTGAATCAACACAATTAAACTTAAGGATATCATCATTGCAACCCCATTTTTCCTTAAGCAATTTCAAATCAATTTCTAATTGCAAAAGGGGATCATCAATAGGTGGGGAAACAATTTGAGAATCAAATTGGGGAATGAGTTCACAATCAAGCATATGAGATTCATCATTGGGAGCATAAGATTGATCATAGGAATTCATGCAAGGGTTTGAAGACAATTCATGAGATGCATGAACATCATTAACATTATAATATGCATCAATCAAATGAGCGCAAAATGGGGGAGGAATATAAGTCTCGGGTTCATAACTAGAGAAATTTTCAAGATTTTGATTAGTATGTATTGACATTTCCCATTCATATGTATCTCTAGCCAACCATTCAAATAGACTCCAAGCCTCATCCAAAGATTGAGCATGGAAATCACCATTAGACATAGACTCTACCACCCTTCTAGTTTCTTCATTTAAACCCTCAAACATCACATCACAAATTTCCCATTTTTCAAAGCTATGGTCACAACCAAGAGAATCTCGAAGCCTCCAATAGTACCTCCAAAATACTTCATGTTCATATTGGGGAAGGAAAAAGGTTGTCATTTTTTAATTTTTTTGGATAAAGAAAATAAAAGAAAAAGAAAAAGAAAACAAAGAGAAATAAAAAAATATTCACAAAAAGCCTAGACTCATCTAATCAACACAAATCAATGTTAGCCGAAGTCCCCGGCAACGGCGCCATTTTGATAATAGAAATTTTGGTCGTTGGACAAAACCCCTAAATTAAACTACCTAACTAACCACTAACCTAAGTATAATGGCAAGCAAGGGTCATTCTTCCACAAGGACTAAGGGTAATCACCGAAAATATTAATTATAATAAGCTAGGCTAAGATATAGTTAAGAGATTTGTCAATTATCAACTAAAAACTATTAAACAAAAGGAACTAGGGTAGGGGACTTCACCAATTATTTCAATCATGAAAACAATTAGGCAAATAAGGGAATAATATAAAGAGAATGAATCAAAGGGATCATCTAACAAATCCCTAATTACTCTTTCAAGCTAAAGAGGGTTACTCAAATTGGATATTATATCCTATTTTCATGCAACAAACCCCCAACTCAAGAGCATGAATAACAAGATGACTAAATATATCCCTTAACTAAAACCCCTATTTTCATGCAAGTTTAGTTAAGTGAACAAATAGGGAGTCAACTCTTCAATTTCATCTTTCAATCCTTCATTGAAGTGACTAATAATTAAGTTTCCATGGAGGCCAATCACAAAAACCAACAATAAAACCCCTATTGCTCATTTGATTTCATTTTCCAAAATAACCCCAAATATGACCCAAAGGCTCATGATATCATTAATGGCTTCATCCCCTCCCAAGCAAAATAACTACTCACAAATCATAATAGATTATTAAATGAAATAAATAACAAACTAAAAACATGAAATCAAACACTAATCTAGGATGAACAAGTAAATAGAGTGAAAATGACATGAAAATAAGTAGATAAAGCAACAAAACATGAGAGAGAGTAAGAAATTCTCATTAAAGTTGCAAGGAGTCTCCAAATCTTCAAGTTTCCTTCTTAGATTCTTCAAAATCCAAGCTTTCAACAAGTTTCTCTCACTTCTCTCTCTAGAAGATGAGAGTTTCTCTCTCTAAAAAACCCTAACTAAAACCTCTAACTAAGCTTATCGAGGCTAGCTCTCCTCTCCCCTTTCAAAAGTTAGGGATCCTTTTCTTTAAAAGATTTAAACATTACATCATTAAACGGCTCGAAAAACAGAGATTTCCGCACAGATCAAGTGGCGCGGGCGCTCCATATAGTTTGGAGCGGGCTCTCCATACAATTTCACGCAGGCAGAAGGTTTCTGGGCCTCCAGCGCGGGCGCGCTAGACAATACGGAGCGGGCGCGCAGTTCTGGCAGACGCACCCGACTTCAAACAGCCATATCTCTTTCATTTTTCATCGGAATTGGGCTTGTGACCACTCGTTGGAAAGCTATCGAGCCAAAATTTCATGTACAACTTGAATCACTGAAAAATATTTTGTGTGATGAAAGTTATGACCGTTTGAATACGACCCATATGCACAAATCCTTCCAAAAGCTCTTATTTTGGTAAAATTGCTCCACTCTATGCTTGGTGTGTGGTATGGAGACCTCTAAGGTGGATCCTTCAACATCAAATACAAATAAGCATTACCAAACCATATATAAATAGCCAAAATAACTAATATTCACAAATAAGGTACAAATAACTCAATTACTCTAAATTAAGCAAAATAAGCTAGAAAGTGATAAATGAAGAGGAAAAATGACTCTAAACATGAGGAAAATAAGGTATTTGAGTGATATAAATATCACTCATCAACCACTCTCCTCCATAACAGATAAACAAGTTCAAGCGTTCATTTGGAGGAACATCATCACCAGATTCGGAGTTCCCAGAGTTCTGATCTCCGACAACGGACGCCAATTCAACAGCGGTCCGACCCGGGATTATTGCGCTCGGTTCGGAATATGTACCAAATTCTCCGCAGTCTCAAGGCCGCAAACGAACGGGCAAGCTGAGTCGGCCAATAAAATAGTTCTCAAAGGAATCAAAAAGTCTCTGGAGGCTGCCAAAGGAGCATGGGTCGATGACCTGCCTGGAGTCCTCTGGTCTGCCAGAACCACTGCCAAGGAAGCAACGGGACACTCGCCTTTCACCCTGGTATACGGGAGTGAGGCGGTCCTACCAGTGGAGGTCGGCATCCCTTCTCCTCGAATGACCTTCTACGACTCCGAGAAGAATGAGGAAGAAAAACCGATCAACTTAGACTTGCTGCCAGAAACAAGGGGCAACGCGCTGCTGAAATCTATCCAGTACAAGCAAAGAGTTACTCGGATGTTTAATCGCCGAGTGAGGTCCCGGCCAATCCAACTCCACGATTGGGTCGTTCGAAAGGTCGAGGCCACTGGGCTCTCACACCTGAAAGGAAAGCTAGGACCTAACTGGGATGGCCCATACAAAGTAACAGAAATTATTAAGCCAGGCACATTCCGACTAGAATCCGCCGAGGGCATCCCTCGCCCGACCTTGGAATGCGGACAACCTTAAGAAGTACTATGTGTAAAGTTTGTTACTTGCAATAGGGGCATATATTGTAATAGCTTACTTATAGCCTGGGTCGGCATTTTTGTAGTCGGTTTCAAATGTAATGAATTGGTTCGCCGGTCGGCATATTTTACACCTCGTCCAAACTATAAGGCTTGACTCACCAAAATGGTTGGCGCCATATCTCCAAGTCATTCTTTGGTCGGAGTTTTGAACAAGTCAGCCGGAATTATGTTAAGACTTAACCAGTCAAAACAGTCCGAACTCTTCCTGAAATGATTGCTGGTCAGACTTTCGAACTAGTCAGCCGGAATTATGTTAAGGCTTAACCAGTCAAAACAGTCCGAACTCTTCCTGAAATGATTGCTGGTCAGACTTTCGAACTAGTCAGTCGGAATTATGCTAAGACTTAACCCGGTCGAAACAGTCCGAACTCCCGAAATGACTGGCTGGTCGGAGTTTTGAACAAGTCGATCGGAATTAATTTATGATGTAACCCAATAAAAACAGTTCGGACTCTTCTCGAAATTATGGTCGGTCGGAACTTCGACCAAGCCAATCGGTAAAAATTAAGACCTAACCGCACCGTGTCATTGTTAGTCCGTCGGAAAGAGCAATGGTCAGTCGGGAAGTATTGCAATCAACAAACAAGAAAACAGAAGCCAAAAGATAAGTTTTCATTGATTATAGAAGAAATAATTACAAAGACAACAAGGGCAAAATTTAAAAGAAAGCTAAAGTACAAAAAGCCCTCTAAGAGCTAGGGGGATGGGGAGGGTCAGTCACGCCCTCGGCATTGGCGTCGCGTATTATCGCCGACCGGCTCCTTCCTTCCCAGACCGACTCCCTCGGCCACATCAACGTCATCGTCGACGTCATCGCCATCGACAACGTTGACATCCACGCGACCCTCGTCCTCCTCATCCTCCTCGGAGCTGGTCCCCTCGGCCAGAATCTTGGCGTTGTCAATATCGACCGACTCCTGGTAACCCGACCAGACCTCGGCCCAGACCAAATCAGGATGAGTCTTGGCCAAGACATTTTTCAGGCGGTCAAGGGCTTCGTCCTCCCCCATTTTATGGGCGACGCTGCCGACTTCGTTGGCATACGCCTCGGCGGCCTCAGTCTTCTCCCACTCGGAGAACCATTGCGCCTCGGTCTTCACTTGGCCCTCAAGCTCAACCAGCTTAGCCTCGAGCTCCGCCACCTTCAACTCGGCGGCTGCCTGCTTGGCGAGGGCGTCATCCCGAGCAGTGCGAGCCAAGTCGCGGGCAAGCGTTAGGTCGGCCTTCTCCTTCTCCCACTTCGTCCGCTCGGAGTCAAAGGTCTCCTGATCTTTCTTAATGGCGCCAATGGCATCCTCGAGTTTGGACTCGGCAATGCGCTTGTCCTCCTTGGCCCGATAAACTTCATCAAAATGTTTTTCGGCCTTTTCTTTGAGGCTCGGCAATTTCCTCGCCCAAGCTCACCCTATTTTGAGCAACGTTGGCCATCCGAGCAGAGAACTGAAACAAAGAACAAAAAGCGAGATGAAAGCCGAATCAGAGTAAAGAATCAGAAAGCAAACTAAAAAGGCAAAGACACTTACGTCAAGCCAGGAGCGAAACAGCTCGTTGGTCTCATTCGGACCATGAGTGAGCTGAATATACTCCCGGTCGGCGGGAGTATAAATATGATCAATGGCAGCTGTCCACCGCTTATCCTTCTCCTTCCGGCTCGCCCAGGTGAAAGGGACGTCTGGGCGCTACCACACCCCTCGAGCTACCACCGGGCAACTCCTCGAAGGGGGACAAGGGGGGTGTACTTGGGGGCTCCCGACCTACCGAAGCTCGGATGAATGAAGAGAGATATCCCCCCCGTCGGTCTGATGCTGGTGACCCCTGGGGCTAAGAACCTCCACCGACCTGCTCCGCCGGGCCTCCGCACGAGCAACGGCCTTTTCCCGCTCAGCCTTGGTCCGAGCGACGGCCTTCTCTCGCTCGGTCTTGGACCGAGCGACAGCCTTCTCAGTTTGAGCCACCTTGTCGGATGACCGCTCTTTCCTCTTCTTGCTCTTCGGCTTGACGGGGTCCTGCATAAGGGAAGATAACATCGGAAAACAAAAGAGACGGTCGGGCCAAAATATAAACAGTAAAAAGGCCAGCTTCGGAGGAGCGGGAACCTTCAAGGTTTTGGCTGCAATTTCAGCCTTCAACCGAGCAGCTCTCATGGCTGCAACATTCAGCTTCTCGGCCATTGTTGGGTCGGTTTCTTCGACGTACGCTCGGGCAGGGCTCGCAAAGAAAGCAAAACAAAAAGTTAGTCAAAAACACAAAACCGTAACATCGACAATACCAACCACCTCGGCCAACTCCCTGATTAGACACCCTTCGGGAAAGTCGAGCTCGGACCCATAGACGAGAGAAAATGCTCGTCTCGGAAAAGCCTGCAGTCGGGCAGCCATTGCCCGGGTACGAATACCTCGCCCCCGTCGACGATCCTCGCCTCGGTCTACATATAGCAGGCCGCGGCTCCTTCCTCGTCATCTAGAACTCCCACTCGGTAATTTAAAGCAATGAGGGGCTCATCCGAGGGCGGAACCAAAGGAACCCCCCAGTCCCCACCGAAATACACAAAGGCAAATTCTCGGCGGAACCCTTTTCGGGAGGTGGGGAGATTGAGGACGGTTCGATACCCCGGTCGGATCCGGAAGCTCCACCAACCTCGGTCCGTTCTTGGTCGCCATGACCTCGACCAACCTATACAGGTGCCTCCATAATTTGAGGGTTGGTCGGACGTCAACAAGATTGCACAGGACTTGGAAGGCACTGATTCCGCCCCAGGAATTCGGGGAGACTTGGCAGATCGCCAAGTTATAGGCGTTCAGCAACTCTTTCACGAAAGGGGTCAAAGGAAACCGAAGCCCCATCTCCATGGATTTGTAGTAGACTGCAACGCAACCGGGAGGGGGCGAGATAACGGTATGGTGTGCCTCTGGTCGGACCAAGTAGAAGGGGTCCTTTATTTGAAACCTTGTCGCCGTGCCCCTGAGGTCCTCGGTCGGCCGATTTAATCACCCCCCGGCTCGGGAAAGAATGAGCCCTGGACCTCCTTTTGGATCGAGGTCGGGATATTCCAATCCCCGACCCGATGTAGACGCTTCTCCCTGCTCCCCTCGGCATGGCCCTCACTACATCAGAAGATAGATACTTATCTAAGTAACTCCTTGAAGGAGGATAGGCCAATGAAACCTCCCAAGGGTAGGGAATGACTCCCTCGGCTTCATCCTCCACTGAAGAAGACGGACTCGGGAGAACAACCGAGTCGGGCACAGCCGAGGGGTCGGGACAGTTTATTATCGTCGACACCAGAGTTATTCCAATCCCCCTCACCTCCTCGGCAAGATTATAGGAAGGTGAGGCCAGAGGTGTCGACGACTCGGACGAATCTCCCATTATTTATAAACAAGGGAGTCGGCCGAGATTATTAAAGAAAAAGGAAAGAAAGAGAAAACTTAAAAGAACAAAAAAGCGTGCACTCGGCCTGACGAAGAAGCTGGAAGAAGAACTTGGGCAAATTGAGAGGATTTGGAGATTTTTGAGAGAGAGAATGAGGAAATGAGCAAGTGATCCTCAAATTCTCTCTCCTCACATACATATATAGGGGTACCTCGGGGGATGCGCAACGCAAACCCCCCCGCGTCGCTCTAATGGGCTTCTGATAAGGGCCCAACTGGACCTACTCAGTCCATTCAGTGAAAAGTCCAATAAACTGAAGCAAAAATACTTCAGACCCAAGGAAGTCGAAACGTCAAAGTTCCTCCAGCTCAGCCTAAAACAAGGGTCCCAGCATCCCAAGTATCAAGAGTAGCCATGTGGCATTTCAGGTTGAAACATCCCCGGTCGGGCAGAATAGGCGCAACTCCTTCATCCAAAATATGGAACCCTCTCGGACCAACTGGGGGCTCATTAGCCCCTCATCCGAGTGGCGCTATACCCTACTCGGCCAAACAGGAGCTCCCCTCCTTTGCCGAGTCGCTCCTATACTTGGTCAAATATGGCCAAGTATCAGCTAGCCCCCACTCGGACCAACTGGGGGCTCATTAGCCCCTCATCCGAGTAGCGCTATACCCTACTCGGCCAAACAGGAGCTCCCTTCCTTTGCCGAGTCGCTCCTATACTTGGTCAAATATGGCCAAGTATCAGCTAGCCCCCACTCGGACCAGCTTGGGGCTCATTAGCCCCTCATCCGAATGGCTCAGCACCCCATTCGGCCAACAGGAGCTCCCCTCCTTTGCCGAGTCGCTCCTATACTTGGTCAAATATGGCCAAGTATCAGCTAGCACCCACTCGGACCAGCTTGGGGCTCATTAGCCCCTCATCCGAATGGCTCAGCACCCCATTCGGCCAACAGGAGCTCTCCTCCTTTGCCGAATCGCTTCTATACTTGGTCAAATATGGCCAAGTACCAGCTAGCACCCACTCGGACCAACTTGGGGCTCATTAGCCCCTCATCCGAATGGCACTATACCCTACTCGGCCACACAGGAGCTCCCCTCCTTTGCCGAGTCGCTTCTATACTTGGTCAAATACGGCCAAGTATCGCCCAAGACCCACTCGGACCGACTTGGGGCTCATTAGCCCCTCATCCGAGCTCGGCACTCTCCCTACACCCAGGGAGTGACCCGGTCGGCCACTCCTCATCTAGCAGAGGATGACCGGGTCGGTTCTCTCCCTTCGCCAGGGAATGACCCGGTCGGCCATTCTCCATCTAGCATGAGGAGGCCGGGTCGGCATTATCCCTTCACCAGGGAGTGACCCGGTCGGCCACTCCTCATCTAGCAAGGGACGACCGGGTCGGCATTCTTCCTTCACCAGGAAGTGACCCGGTCGGCCACTCTTCATGTAGCATGTGGAGACCGGGTCGGTACTCTCCCCTCGCCAGGGAGTGACCCGGTCGGCCACTCTATCTAGCATGAGGAGACCGGGTCGGCATTATCCCTTCACCAGGGAGTGACCCGGTCGGCCACTCCCCATCTAGCAAGGGACGACCAGGGTCGGCGCTCTTCCTTCACCCAGAAGTGACCCGGCCGGCCACTCTTCATGTAGCATGCGGAGACCAGGGTCGGCACTCTCCCTTCGCCATGGAGTGACCCGGTCGGCCACTTTTCACATAGAAGGAGGAGACCGGGTCGGCATGCTCCCTTCACCGGGGAGTGACCTCGGCCGGCCACTCCTCATCCGACAGGGATGACCGAGCTCGGCACTCCCTCTTCACCGTGGGAATGACCCTGGTCGGCCACTCGTCATTGGCGAGAGATGACCGGGTCGGCACTCTCCCCGCCACGTGGGAGTGACCCGGTCGGCCTCGTCTCATTCACCAAGAGGAGACTGGGTCGGCACTCGTCATTCAACCGGATGGGAACCCGGTCGGCATTCCCCCTTTTTCCGGGTCAAAAACAAGACGGCCGTGTATTCCGCCACGGACGTGCATCCCTTGATCGGGCTCCCGTGATCCCCCATCTATGGCGTGGGGCTAATTGTTTGGGCTCAATTGATCAGCAGCCCAATAAAGAGCCTGGAAGCCTCCTAGAGCATGGGCAGGTGGCAGCAATGGGTCCCACTTGTAAAGGCTGACCTAATCACCAAAGATTGGGGAGATCCCTAAAAGGATGAAATGACCATTCCCTGAAAAGGCAAAGATGCCCATTGCTACCAAAAAGGCCCATCTCGAATAATGTTTCCTGTCCTGGGAAATCCCCAACACTATAAAAACCAACTGTCTCATCAATGAACAGGTATTGAATTCTCACCTAACAAACTAGAGCATCTCTCTCTAGACTTCACTTCTCTCTCTACCTCAATCACACCTGACTTGAGCGTCGGAGGGGCGATCCCGGAAACACCCCCGGGGTAGTCTAACCTTGTTTTGCAGGATTCAGGCGTACGGACATCGAAGTTCAGGCGATCGCTCTCGGGGCCTACATCAAATCTCACAACATATTACACCCTTAATTTCTTAGCAGAAACAATAGAGAATATGAGAAAACTCACCACTCGAGTCAACCGAATTCCTATATGACTTACAAGTTGCAACCTTAGATTAGCTAAAATATCTTTATTCTAGTTTATGAATTATACTTTATACGTTAAGAATTAGAGTTCCAAATTTAACTATTGAAAGTAAGATGAACCTAACTATTTAACACTTTTAAATGTAAATCTTAGGACTACTAGAAGTGTAGGTTTTAAAAACATTGTGTATAAGAAGTTAAATGTCGAACCTTTAGATATTCACTAAGATTAATCAGAAGTCGCATGATGTAACCTATATATATAACATGTGGGGTTTAGCGGAGCATTAGAGCACACCACATGGACGTTGACATGGCACCATGCATGTACTATGTAGACTTTGACATGGCATTTCACTTTTGATTTAAAGACACAAAAAATAATACAAGGTTTCGATCCCTTAATCGACTAATTAGAATATCATCCTTTCTACCTAAAAGCTACACCATCTTCTTTCTAAGCAAAACCCAAATTCAAATATTAATAAGGACATATCTATACATCTCCATTGTTATTATAATGTTCCAACTTAAATAATGAATAATGATAACATTATGTACTAATCAACTTCCATTCCTTACAATTTATGTAAGAAACTGGAAAATGAACTATATTTTAATAATTTAGATATATATTTTTACATAACATTGTTAGGACGGGTACATGTTATACCTTTTATATTAACGGGTCCACGTATCTCAATTCAATCTTAACGTTTTCCTTCCAAAGTGTTCTTCGGTCTTCGTCGTCTAGATGCTTTCTCCAAAACTTCTTCTTCATGGCAATTGCTTGCTCCACAACTCCTCTTACGATGGATTTTTTTCCATCTCTACAACATCCCCGATTGACCTTGCCAATGACAGGAACGTGAATATTTTTCCGCCATGGGAGAATTGATAATAGATGTCAACGGTTATGCGTTCTTGAAGAAAACCGAATCTAATCCAGATTGCGTAGCTGAAACTTAAGGTTATCACCCCATAGATTATAGCATATACTCTTAATTAATGAAATACAATTAATATCATTAATCTTGTAAGTGAAAATTGGGTAAATTTAATCCTTAGATTTTGGAACCAAAAATTGGTACTATAATCCCTAATTTACACCCTCTCATGATCCCGAATTATTGATATTAATACAGTTTTTTTGCTTGATTGCTTCAGTGTTGTAACTATTTAAGATATAACCAAGTCATATAAATCATCCATTTTTTTATTATTAGAGAGCATATTATTTTCCAGGAAATTCAGAATTGATATTACTCCCTCTGTCTTTTAAATGTTGCTACATTTACTTTTTCACACAGACCAAGGAATTGGTGGAGGCCCACTGTGCAGAGGCAATATTAAGGGCAAAGGATGAGTGCTAATGACATAGTGAAAAAGTTGAGTAAATTGTCATTAAAAAGGGGAATTGGCCCACTATTTTCAAAATTGGCGGATTTTTTTGGGTTATTTTCATACTTTTTTTCCCTCCAAAATTTCAGAGCAACTTTTTATTGAATTTCAGTTATTTCCATACAACAGGGGACTCAATTTTTTCCCTCCAAAATTTCAGAGCAACCAAATGACATTTCATACAACAGGGGTTGAAATTTTCCCCCAAAAAATTTAATACACCCAAAATTCAAACTGAAAGGGGATTTGAAATTTCCCCCTTAATATTTCATACAACAGGGGACTATATATACACGGTCTTGTAATTTTCCCCCAAAAAATTTAATACACCCAAAATTCAAATCGAAAGCTCATTTTTTACAACCCTCGCCTTTTTTGCTTTAGAATCAAACTCGTCAAGCAACTCAAAGAGACGTTTCTTCGAGTTTGGGGTTAATTCATCCATGGAAAAACCATAAAAACAGGGGACTTAAAAGTTAAACAAACTCAAAAAACCGTAAAATTAGTTTCAGAATAATCGCAGGAACGCAAAGATTATAATTAATCTCAAGTTTTTTTGAGAGATTTGAAGAAAGAAACCCTAGATCTGAGGATTTCAGGAAGAACAAGAAAGAGGAAAGTGAGAGTCAGAAGATGAAGTAAGCCGTTAGATGGAGAGAGAGAGAAATGAGGTGAAAGGGAGATTAGGGTTTTGGAGGGAGTATTAATAGGGCAGTTTTTTCTTATAGTTGGTTTTTCATTTCATTCCGACTTCATAGAGTCCAAAGTTCACCAATACACGTTGCATACATGAAAAGACGCCGCCTAAGTCATTTCTACTAGCATTTGCTACAAGCAGGATCATTACATTGAGTTAGACTATAGAGGCAGAAAATACTAAGATCAGCAGCATGACTTGGAGGATAAAGCCAGGCCACAAATTCGGAGCTTCGATGCAGCCCTTGCTTGGCGAGAGCATCTACTACAGTATTGGAGCTTCTGCCTCTATGAATGATGGAGATGTTAAGCCCCTTAGAAAGGGCTGCATTGATGAAATTTTGGATGAATCTTAAATTCCACGGACCTTCAACAACCATACCACACCAACGGACTGCATTGACGGAGTCGGACTCTATCACTATGGGATGAGTTCTAAATGTGACAGAGTTGAGTGAGATTTGAATGGCTCTATGAATTGCTAGCACTTCGGCTGAATTAATTTCCATAGGGGGGATTGGAGTGGAGAAGAGACATAAGAATTCGCCTTTATCATTTCGAAGTACTCCCCCGATGGCCGAGCGTTGAGTTGTTGGGTTGAATGAAGCGTCAACATTCCACTTTAATTAGCTGGCCCATTGATGGAGAGCACCATTGCAGCGAGGGATTTGAATTGGCAGGACTTTGAGATGCTTCATGCCATTGAAGGCATTTTGGATTGCACCAAACATCATCCGGAGAGTAAGGGAAGGTAGGCGACCACCCTTTTACCCACCATGAAAGCCTCAGTAATATTAAATCTTGCAATTCCGTCAAGGGTGTTGATGTGTTGCTAAAAGCTCTAATATTTCTCTCCTTCCATAATGACCATAGGATCACAAAAAAAGAGGCCGCCCATACCTTTTTGAAGAACTTGTTTTTGCGAGGGTGATGCCATTGGATGAATGCATCTTTGATTGAAGAAGGAAGGGCCCATGATAAATTCCACAAATTAAACCACCAATTCCATATTTGTCTAGCAATTGAGCAATGTAGAAAAATGTGGGAACAATTTTCGGATTCCAAACCACAAAGAGCACAACAATTTTCCAGAGGCTGGATGACGTTCAAATGCACTAGCTTTTCTCTTGTATTTAGTTTCTCCATCAAAGCTATCCAAGTAAAGACTTCAATGCGGTGCGGGACAAGACCTTTCCACAATCTATGAGCAGCATCTTTCAATTGAGAGGGAGAGTTCTTTGACAAATCATGATAAAAGGATTTGACAGAGAAAAAACCGGCTTTGTCCGGTGTCCAGATTAATTTATCCGATCCATCAGGCACTAGACATACCTTGAGGAGGAGATGCTGCAGGTTTTCCCATTCTTCATGGTCACGGACTCTTAGGACATGACTCCATGTGAAAGCCCACCTCCATTCTAAACCATCCCAAAATCCAAGGGAATTGATTGTGGCCATGGGAGAGATGGTGATGGCAAAAAGCCGGGGGAAAAATGATTCCAAACATCATACCTGAATAGTGTTTCATTCCCATCCCCTAATGATTTCCTCGTGAGAGATTTCATGGCTGTTTTTGCTCCTTCATGTGAGAGAATTGCGTTACAAATACCCCTACAAGGCCCGCCCTTATCAATGAAGGAGAAGTCGGCCATGATAAAATTTGAGGGGTATTTATACTTTGCAGCGATTATTTGCCTCCAAATTTCATTTGGTTCATGGAAAAACCTCCATAGCCATTTGAAAAGAAGACCAAGATTCCTGATAAACAGATTTCCAACTCCCAACCCACCATCATTCTTTGGAATTTGAATAATATCCCACTTTACAAGTGGAATTGATTTTTTCCCTGCAAAACCGCACCACAAAAAATCTCGTTGAAGCTTAGTGATTTTGTTAATTACCCCATGGGGAATAGAAAAGATCGACATATAATACAATGGCAAGTTTGAGAGGGAAGCTTTGATTAAAGTAATCCTCCCCCCAAAGAAAGTAGCTTCCCCTTCCAAGTTGCCAATTTTCGCCTCATACGCTCAATGATTGGCTCCCAAGAGCTTATTCGGGAAATAATTCCCCCAATTGGGAGACCGAGATAAGTGAAAGGGAAATCACATCTTCTACATAGCAGCTTTTCGGCAGCCATATTCAACCAAGACTCTTCAATGTTTATCCCCAAAATCGCTCTTTTATGGAAGTTGATTTGTAGCCCCGAGGCTAATTGAAAAAGGATGAGGGTCTTCTTAATGTTGAGGAGATATTCGATCTTGGGCAGGCAAAACATGATGGTGTCATCGGCGTATTGCAAGTGCGTGAGTTTTGGCCCACCCTTACAAACTTCGACACCTTCCCATAAATACCTGCAAGAAGCTTTTTTGATCAATAGATTAAGAGATTCAACAACAATCACAAATAGGAAAGGGGAGAGTGGGTCTCGTTGGCGAAGACCCCTCTCTAACTTGAAAGGCGACGAGGGTGATCCGTTTATCAGTACTGATGCTGCGGTAGATGATATACATGAGTTTATCCACTTCCACCATAAGGGAGGAAATCCCATTTGAGAGAGAACCCAGTTAAGAAAATTCCAGGAAACCGAATCAAAGGCTTTATGAAAGCCGAGTTTCAAAATCACCGCCTTCGACTTTCTTCTTTTACATGAGTCAATTAGCTCCCCCGCAACCAAGGAGTATTAATAGGGCAGTTGGCTGAGTTAAGGGGGGGAGGTGGGTATTAAATGAGGTTAGGTGGGGGTGTTGGGTTTTATTTGGGCTTAATTAAATGGGTGGATTGTAAATGAGAGGGCCCTTTTTACCATTTGTAGTATTTTTTGTAAATGTAGCAACTAAAGAGAGACACGCCTAAGTAGTATAATGTAGCAACAATTAAAAGACGGAGGGAGTAACATTTATATACCTTTCTAATATGTTGTTTTGTTTTACATGGTGCACATTTCGAAATCCTTTCCCAATCGCATTCACAGAATTTGGAGTATGCCATCAAGTTTTTAGAGGTACATATGCCCATCCTTGCTAAATTTGCTATATTTTTTTTGATCCATTGGAGCCACGAAGGCAGTACAAAGTACAAAGAAGGGGATGGGGGGATTCGAACCTTTAACCTATCGTTCACAGCACCTCAATCTTAACCACTAAACCAAGACATCCTTGGTTGCTAAATTTGCTATATGGTAATGAGCCCGAATTATGATTTACGGATTGTCACATGATGTATTTTTGCATTTCTTATAATATACATAGATGTACCTAGATGATTTTGCTCTTTTTAGTAGATGATTATATTGATTATTTTGTTTTAAATATGTTCTAATTTCTTTTAAGTTGTTTTGTGATAATATACATATGTATGTACTAGGAATGTTCAAAAGTATCCGATCCGGTCAAAACGATCCGAAATTTAGGATATACGATTTGATTTTTTTAGTTTTCGAATTTTTTTGGACCGAATATCCGAAATTTTTTGGATCGGATACGGATCGGGGAAAAGTTCACTTCGGATATCCAAAAATATCCGAAACATTGGGATTATCTTGATATTTTCAGATATCCAATCCGAAAATACCGGTTTCAAGATCGGATATCCAAAAATATCCGGTTCCATGTCCGAATATCACATGACCGGATCCTTATTTTATGTACTTTTCCTTTGAAAAATTCAATTTCTTAGTTTTCGAATATTCGATTTTTTCGGATCGGATTCGGATCGCATTTTCCCCAATCCGAAATTTCGGATCGAATCCAATGGGGTTATCCCAAAACAACACCCCTAAATTATGTACCCATCCCTAACTATGCCAGCTTGATGCCAATTTTCTGTTTGCCACAAAAAAAGTGATCGATAATCATTAGTTCTATACTATCCACTTGGCTACATAGATTTATCATGCTTAACTAGGAGCTAGATTGTGGTACTTACTTTCATATATTGTAGTTCATGCTTATATTTAAATCCATTATGTGGTTTGATCTCCTTATCATGTCTTCTTTTTACTCCATATCTTTACTTAGGTGAGAAGAACGACCAGTAGAAATTCAGCTCAACTTGACGATATGGTTTTGAGTAAGTTTTCTTGTATTTTATGTATTCAAATGGACATAAAAACTATAGGAATAGTGCATTACTAATTGTCAACAACTGCAACATGATTATTTGGCATATTCAAATAAAAAAGACAAATACTTTGTTATGTAGACGTATTGATAATTAATTTGTACACCCTCAGTTCCAAAAAGATCTGAACACTCGTGTAGTTTAATACGATAAGTTGTGGTATGACTATCATCAAATAACTAGTAATATAGTAACACTGTAAAGCTTTGACCACTCGATTTTCATGACTTGATCACTCCATTTATTATAGCTAGGAAAGTGATGTATGCAGCCCTTAGAGGCCTAAGGAGGCTAAGGTTGCATCTAAGAAGTTAAAAATGAAAATATTAAGCAATAATAGGTATTAATTATATTGATTGACGTGTGATCATGTCATAAATTCCTTAATTGATAGTATTTTAGAACATGTATTTAATGCTTATTTTGCAATCCTAAAAACTGCATATATGAAAACGTTTTATGATATATCAATACACAAACTTAACCCCGATTAGTTTTATGTTAAACCAAGAGGATAGGTTTAATTACTACATTGGAAAAGAAACTAGCCAATTCCTTTGTGTTCTTGTTGGAAGGGTAAAAAGAGCCGCATCAAGTCATCAACAAAGATGATGAACACGCATTATACGCTTAGACCATCATATCATAGGAAATAATTTCATTTATATATAGTCTATAGATCATATGAAGTGAGTGCAAAGAACTAGTCAACCGAAAGTATCAATAGAAAATACTTAATATGATATTATTACCAATAGTTGTTATGAGAGCATATACTTATCTAACTTTATTTTAGTTAGATTATGATATAACTGTCCATAAACAGCAGCATATAATGAGATAATTTAGGCTGGTGGAATTTGATGTATGCATCACAATTAGCAATAGAGATGCCCTTTCTCCATATTTAATGAAGATTAACCTAACATATAATTAAAGCATGAAGATTAAGTGGAAAAAGCTACATACAAACATATATATACGATGTTCATCATGAAAAAGACATGTGATTAGAAGGTCACAAAGACACAAAGGCAA
This sequence comes from Beta corolliflora, assembly GCA_947648045.1. Lineage (NCBI taxonomy): Eukaryota > Viridiplantae > Streptophyta > Magnoliopsida > Caryophyllales > Amaranthaceae > Beta > Beta corolliflora. The sequence goes on from CANSZD010000831.1 coordinate 65,985, forward strand.
GTTGCTTGTAAGTGGAGATAAAGCAATATTCGTACCTAGCTAGTTGCATTTTTGTAACTGCCTAATTCAAGAGCATATATTAAGTGAATTTTAAATTGCCCTTTATTTTTTCCTTTCTAACTTGCTAATGTAAGTAAGAATAATTTAGGTCACAAGCACATGTTACGTGGGGAGGAGATTATTGCCATGCTTGAGTGTTATTTCAATGGCATACGAAATGCACACCTTTATATAATTTAGCTTATGAGAGGCAAGATATACTAGTATTTCAAACCCAATAAATTGATTTTTTTTGTTGTATAATTAATTCTTTTTTATTGCATTGTTAAAATTGTTAGATGAGACGTAATTGTCAAATTTTAGGTCAGCATTAGGAGGAACTGTTATATTCTTAAGTATTGATTGAACTTCTTTATTGGGGAGCTAATTAATGGACTATACTACTAAAAGTCTCATATCTTGTTCTTAAGTTTTTTTTGTCATCATGTTCTTGGTAAGTTGCTTTCTTTTGACAATGCAATATTTCTTTATTGAGATTATAAAAGCATAATTATAGTGTGTATATATAGAGGAATGCTACATTGTCTAGTAATGGTTGATTATTTACTACTCCATATTTTAATTTTGCATATCGGTGACGATATTCAAAGACTTGAATTTTTTGGTTATGAGTAAGGAGAGGGTCAGATGATTTAACCATGATTGTATTTGGACAAAGCCTCCACGCATAAAGACAATTTTTGAATAATTGTTACACATCTAGTCATGTAGGGGTAAGGGGGGTATGAATTATAGAATATGTATGTATCAGTATGTATAGAGGATTCAAATTTCCTAAACAGATGGGAAATGGAGTGAATTTAGCTTAACAATAATTGGACTTTAATATAATTAATTTGAACTTAAAAGAATAGTACTTCGGTTACTAAACTTATCTTTGTTTTTGTATTTTCTTAGTTTCAAATTAATTCACACATTTATGCGCAACCATTTTAGTAACATATATACCAATGTAATTTTGTAACTAAGATTAAATATGAATTTTGTGGATGTCGGATAGTTTAATGGGTCAAATATAACTACATGGCAATAAAAATCAAATCCCGTGTACATCTTTACCTTTTACGACTTCGTATACACCCAAAAAAATACTTCATCAGTTCCATTATTATTGCAAAATATCCCATTAGCACATTTTTAAGAAAGTCATGTGAAGAGGAGAGAGTTAGAGATAAATAAAAAGTGAGACTCATGTAATAGAAGAGAGATATAGAGAAAATATTACTCTTATAGTCTTATCAAATAAGAAAATGTTGCAATTAATCTAAAACTTTCAAATAAGAGAAACGTTACAATTAAAAAAGAACGGAGAAAGTATATCATAATGTTTTATTGCTGACAATCATATCACAATATACTTAACGTAATCAAGTGAAGATAATAAAAAATAACAAAAAATTATGTCTACATCTATATTGGTTAAATAGTGCAGTGATGTAACACCCTTTATTAGTACTTAAATTGCAATGTTCTCAATTCAGGAGTGAGAGTGAGTGGGATGGTGCTATCCTTGCTACCACCTCCCTAGGCTTCATCATCATCAAGATGCATGAATGTGCAGTGCTTGCCTCGTTGCCTACCAATTTGACTAACTAAAAAATATTAGCAAAAAGATAATCTGATACCATCACATAAGATATCATACAATATAAATTATATACATATTAGTCCTAGAGCTAACAATTAGGTTGGATTAATGCATTGAGTTCGTATTCATGTTAAATAATAAACGAGTTAAAAATTACTTCATCTAAATTTATCTTATTTAATAAATAGATTCAAAGGTACAATCTTATGCATGTTCAATTTTTTCTAAAATAAATTAAATATGATCCATTAGAGCTATTTACAACCATAACCTTTATCAATATAATGTTTCAAGAAATTTAAACATATAATGAGTTAAATAACTTGAAATAATCAAACAAGTTATTAATCTTAAATCAGCCGGGTCAAAAACTCTAAAGTCCTAGATCTAACCGACTAATTTTAGATTAGATTCAAGTCGAGTTATCAGATCGAATCTGGTCAATAGCAGCCTAACTAGGTCTAATAGTAACTGATTTGTTGAGATATTAGGGAATAGGGATAGAGCATAAAAAGAAAGCAAAAGTAGCAGCAAAGCTTCAGCACATTCCCGTGCAAGTTGGGTTGGGATACCCAACCAAACCCAAAAAAAAATATGCACATAAATGTGACACACTAAAGTCCAACTCTTTTGATAAGACCAAACAGTACGGACCACATCCCATGTAACCGTTTGAGATTTTGATAAATTAAAAAAAAAAAATTACGAGGAAAATAAAAAAGTACAAACCAAAGTTTTGTAAATATTCATAAAAGTTTGCACGTACATTACAAGGCAATCTTCCCTTTTCAATGCTCACCATTAAAGTGGGGGGCACCCTACTTTTTATTTTTATTTTTATTTTTTTTATTTATTATTTTTAGGGTTTTTTTTTTCTCAGTTGTTGCAGGGTTTTAGACTTAGTGCAATTAGTGCTTACTGCATAGCCTCAGCTTTTCTGGACTAGTTGTTGTAATTATTTTATTTATTTTAAAAAAAGGAGAAAATAAATAAAATAAAATATGAATATCTGTTGGTTTCACAAGTGAAATTAACTACTCCATCTTTTTTTGTGGGGTACAGAAAATCGTCCCGCTTACTGTTTGCTTTTTGGTTTCTGTGTATGCGCGCGGGAAGTGTGAACAAGAAGCTCCTGTCAATCCCATCTGTCAATGTAGTATTATTTGTTTAGATAAGTTCATTGAAAATTGAATATCTAATAAATTTTAATCCTAAACAAACAAAGAAATTTCAGTGGATTATGGTCAAAGAAATTAAGAGTGGAAATTTAATTATAGAGGATTAACATATATGAGGATATTTATCGCTTTTTATGCCTCTCTCATTAAATAAATTACTTACTTCCCAAGTGAATCACTTTAACTTTTATTTTTGATGTAAATGAGCGATTCGATCTTAGGTCTCGGGTACCACCTTTGATCCCCACAAGACTTTACCAACTACTCCCTCCGTTTTTTTTTTACTTGCTACATTTTTCATATATGGGTGTTTCTTTTTACTTACTACATTTCCTTATTTGGAGTACTTGGCCCACCATAAAGTATTACTATTATATTTGTTTTTCTCTTTTTCCACCCAAAAGTATTACTTTTTCACCTTTTCCCATTATTTTATATTTGTTTTTCTCTTTTTCCACCCAAAAGTACTACCATAAAGCTTGAAAGTGACATTGTCTTAATTGTTGTGCATTATCAAATGTAGCAAGTAAAAAAAACGGAGGGAGTAAGTTAGATAACATCTATAAATATAAATCACTTTATACTACCAAATTAACTCTTTTGATCTTAAAAATGTGAAAACCTAATTACTACTAATTGTTAATCAATGTAGTTACTTCAATGAGCATGCAATAAGGATAATGTAGTTGACGATTTGGTCGATTTCAATCTTTTCACCATTTCCAATCAACTTCTAACCCAATCAATATTGTAAAATTTCAACTCCTAATTCAATTAATTTTGCCAATTATAACTCCTAATTTAATAAAATCGGCATTTATCTCGTGTAGTTCTGGTTTAAACATACAACTATACAAGTTAGAAGTGGCGTAAGTTTGAGGGTGACAATTATAAAGCGAAATCCTATTTCACTATACAAAGGAAATCATCAACCTTTCATGATCCACTACCATACTTAACTCAGCAAAAAGATCTTGAATATTAATTCCATTTGTGTTATTGGGATTGTTTTTTCAATGAGCATCCTCAACATTTCAATTTAGAGTTAGATAGATACATGGCCAACCTTATAAACACACAATAATTTGAAAAGTAAAAATTGGACATAAATAATTAGATAGACAAGAAAAAAAATGGTCTCAAGACACAACCAATCCCTTACTAAGATATCAAAACCCTGAATACAGTAAACATGCATATGCTAAATCAAAAACGATAGTCAAAGTGAAATTTGTTAATAGTACGCGAACACAAATTGTGTAAATTAATATAGAACAGAGGTAATATTAGGTTTCATTAGAAACAACATAGGGAGAAATTTAACACAAACAAATCAAAAACATGAGCCATATCAATATGGATTATGCAATTATAGTAGGTAGTAAATTTTGTACTAAAAAGTAAAAATGCACCAAAAGGCATTAAAACCAAATAAGCAAAGATGCTATATACATGTACTAAAATTCTGTTCAATTGATTGATTTCCCCCCATACCCACCTCTGATTTATCTGCAAAAAAGGACAAATATTTACCAAAAGACTAAAACACAGTAACTAGGATCAAAATGGGCATTTGTTCATTGTTCAGTTCACCCTTTTCCTTTTTTCTAGTCAAATCTGGACAAATTTTCCTTTCACTTTCTTCCTAAAAACAAATAAAAAAATCTACATTTCTTTTTCCTTTTCTTTTTCTTCCTATCTATCATCATGAAAGAAGAGCTTCAATGCTTGCCATCTTAGCAGATTTACATACAGGACAAGCATCAACAAAAGCTTCACAGGCTTTGCAACAGCAGAGATGCCTGCAAGGAAGCAACAAAACGCACGAATTCCCAGATTTACAAACTTTGCATATGTTCATGTTTTCTCTCTCCTCTGTTTCTCTGTTGTTGTTGTTGTTGTTGTTGTTGTTGTTGTTGTAATAATACTCATTATTGTTGTTGTTGCCGAAATTACAGCAAGATTCTGCATCTCCTACTTCATTTGAAGAACATGATGATGATACTGTTGTCAAGCAACAAGCTTGTTGTTCTTTAAGTTGCACTAATGTGTTGTTCAATGATAAAACCATTGCTTCATTCTCTGTTGCTAATCTTTGCCATTCTTGATTTTCCATCTCCATTTTCCTAACGATTTCTTCTAATTCCATTCTTCTTTTTAATGACCTTGCAATTTCTTCATCTTTTTGTCTTAATAATTGCATTGCTTTCTCCTCTAATTTCCTCATTATTACTGCTAATTGTTGCTTCCTCTGTTCTTGTAATGCCAATTTCAGCCTCTCATTCTGAAAAAATATTAATTAACCAATAGAAAGATTAATCACAAATCTAATAAAAACCCATTAAAATTCAATAAAAAGGGTATCCAAATATATAAAAAAAATAACATTTCAATACCAACCTGTAAAGTAATGAATCTATCAACCTCCTGTCTCTGTTTTTCAAGTTGATCAGCAAAACTCGTAGAAAAACTCATTGGCATCTGATAATCACAACTCCCACTCGTTGTTGTACTAGCAGTTGTTGTTGTTGTTGTTGCGGTTGTACAGTTTTTTGGAGATGCTAGAAATGCAAAACCGTGGTTGTTGTTGTTATTATTATCACAAGAGTTTATTTGTTGTTGATTTTGAAGCTGTAACATATACTGTTGCTGAACTTGTAACAAAACATGTTGTTGCTGCAAATATTGGAGTTGTTGTTGTTGTTTTTGTTGTTGAAGATTGTTGTTAGAACTCAACTCATTGAAACCACATCCATTAAGAAACACGTTGTTAGTGTTGCTCAAATTGTTGAAATCATTGTTGTTGATGTTGTTGTTGTTGTTAGACATGAACAACCAATCTTGAGATCCTCCTACACCACCCATCAATGGCAACCCAAGATTTTCAGGGTACATCTGTGCTTGTATTGCCATTTTCTTGAAAAAAACAAGAGATTTTCAAAAATCCCAGAGAAAAAAAAACAAACTTTTTTGTTAAATTTGTTTGTTTTGATGTAAATGTGTTTATGTCAAGAGCATGAAGAACAGAGGAAAAGATGAGGGGTGGGGGGGTTATATTTATATAGTCGTGTGTGGAGGTTACAAATCTCGGGCATGGGAATAAGATATAATAAAAAAATAAAATAATAAGAGGAAAGATGGGATTTGGTTTTACTATATTTTAATTAGGAGTAAAAAAAGTAACTGAAAAAACTAAAAAAGGAAATGAAAAAGCCTTAGGATTCTGCCAGTCTCTCTCATCTTTTTTTTTTTTTTTTTTTAATAATTATTGTTTTTGTTTCCTCGTTTTAATTAAACAAGGAGTTTTTTTTTTTTGACAGTAAAAAAATATTTAAATGGGGGGCAGTAAAGAGAGGGTGGTAAGGTAAGGCGAGGAACGTACGAAAACATGCAGATATTATGAGTTTATGACTAAACTATCGGGTCAGAGATTTCAGAGGTTTGTTGAATGACAAATCTTCATTCAATTCGAAGCATACCAAAGGTTGATGTACCCTACCTAAAACGTTTCTTTCACTATATTTAACCTAAATTTTTATTTAAATAAATTTACATCTCGAAACAAATGTATGATATAGGCGACCGTAAAAAAATTCGTAAAATGTGTGTTTTATACAAATATTAGACTTGATGTTCATCGTTAAAAATAAAAAATTGGTCGTTTGTGATTTTACCTTATATTTTTACCTAATTGTATTTTATCAAACATAATTAGACCTCAAACTTATTTTTTAAAGTGAAGAAAATGCACCTTATTGCTATTCATTTTTTGGTGTCGTATTGAGTATGCTAAATCGTGTCTTGTTAATTCATTCACTGTTTTGTTTTTTCAAAAGCTCACATAATAATTACTCAATTGTGAGTGAATATATGTTGCCAAATTTATTTATTTTATTTCCTACTTTGATTTTTCTTTAAGGTGGATTTATTTCCTGATTCATAGTAGTCTCCTTGTTGGAGTATTGTTATTTTTTTGAAAATAAGAAAAGGCTTGCAAAGTCCAACACTTTCTCTGATTTTGGTTACTGAAGATAGAAACATAAGTATTTTTCCCCTAAGATTGTTGCTCGGTAAATGACCACGAAATATGTGGTAAAATTTTGTTTTTAGACTTTTTCCAAGATTTTACTATGAGGCAATGTTGTGCTGTTTTTTCTCATCAAATACACGGTTTGCTTAATCAGGAAGTTTAAAATTCCGAGGGGTGTATAATTACTCCAAAATTGAGAAATTTGGTAGATTTGGATTCTTATGGTTTTTTACTTTAAAAAAAATAAAGATTCTAAAAGGAAAAAACTTTTTTCTGTAAGGAATAGAATTTACCTAATAATATACTTCCATATTATGAGTTTTTTTTTTCACACAATTGATCACCAAATTAGTTTTTCACTTGCTTAATTATATCATGATTTAAGATTATTATTGTTTAGTTTTTACCAACTACCATGCACCAATAACAACAGACGACCCTTTTCAATCTAAAAAGGAAATAGATTAGTCTTGTGAACGTAAAAGGATATAAATATTAAGAGATTGTATAGGCAAGCTAAAATAATTAATCAACATACCATTATTTATTTGTATTTTATTCTTCTTAATGAAGATGGGATCTAAACTGATAGGGTATACTTTTAATTGGAACCAAATCTGGTCATTGACGCTGTAATTGATTGGATCTACATTTAATTTCAATTGGTAGGGTAAAATAAGCAAAACTTGCAATACAAGGTATTATTTGGCTTAGTTGGGGAGAAAAAAAAGGGGAGAAAGAGAACCACTAGCTAGTCTGTAAGCAGCATTGTGTTTATTATCACATAAACATAAAAATTACATGTTGTACACAAGAACTTTTATTCTTTTAAACTTTTATTTGTTATACGAGGAAGGGAACACACTAATATCATAAACACCTAAGAAATTTCAAAGAAAGTGTAACATAAACTTATATAAATTATAGTTGTCGCAATTTTATTCCATTATTGCTGATGTTTGATGTCAATATACATATGAGACATTATGCATGCAATGTTTTTCTCTTTGGTGCATTTTTATGCATGCGATATTCATGTAAAACAATCTGGAATTCTTTATTGTAGAACCATGAAATTAAACCAGGAAAAAATATGTTAATAATCTTGTTTGTTCTTGTTTTAATGTTTGTAATTGTCAGCGTCTCAGTCCAGTCGAGGGATCGCAAGCCCTAGCGAGTGTTGCTTGCAAAGATGCAATGATCCCCTAGAATGTCTCTAGGTTGTATTTCGAGTTTTCATTAATGCACGTTTTTCCAATGTCAAAAAAAAAAACTTTATTTCAGTCATCTCCATATTAGCCTTATTCACTTCATCTAATAGTCTTATATAACGCACTATTCTGAATTGTTAGCAAAAAAACGTATTTCCTTGCTCGAAATATACTTTATAGTCGAAGAAAACATGAAGTTAATGAACCTCTTCCCAACTCTAGATTTTGATTTAAAGTTAACTTCTTAGATAGATGTAATATAAAAGACTAATTATCAATGAGGTCTTGGCCTAGTATGATATTGATAAGTCACAAGTTCAAATCCCCCCTTCTCCTATCTCTAATAGAGCTCAACTCCATAACTTTCTCAACCATGGCTCTATATAAACTCCATTAAAAAACCAACTAAACATGTGTACTTAATGGAAATATTGGCTGATCCTCAAATGGATAATTGGGTGACTTTGTGAGTTGTTTTGTTTCCCTCTTTTTCATAGATTGTTTTGATTAAAAGATAGCTAGGTTGTACCTTTAATTTTTATCATTACTATAAAAAAAGTCATAGTTTTATCATTCAGCAAACAATTGGCACCAAAAATTATTCATACAAATAATAGTGGTGAGGAAGTCATGATCGTACTGCATACAGCCTAATATAGTGTGAGCCTCAATTACCATGAATTTTGGTACCTAGCTTGTCTAATGTATATGTAGCTGTCCCCTTGGAATTTCAAACATTGATGGAATAAGAATAATGCCTCCCAAAAGATCCACATGAAAAAGTCTCTATGCGCATTTTCATCTCCGATTTGCAATTCTTTAGCCAGAAATGTGTGTTGATGAATTCCATGAGTATATATGATCGCTACATGCCTAAAAGACCAATAATACAAGGAGAATCAAATCTTCTATTATTGTGCTAGCTAAGAGTTTCATTTTCACAAAGTTAAAGTTGTTAAACTTAGTCAATATTGAATGCCTAAATTAAGAACATATTCTTTTTTTAGAACGTCAAAAACTCAACATAATGAGCTCAAAGTCATTGAAGATAAAGTTTAATCTATATATATGAGTTTAATATATATAATGAGCTAGCCCTTAGACCATACAGACCCTCATTGATGACATTCGGCAACTGTTACGACAATTTAGATTCTACACCATTAAGCATATTTTGGGGAAGCTAATCGGGTAGCGGATCTTCTATAAAAAAAAGTCACAACAATTATGCTGCCTCGTTTGACGTGGATGTTTCAACATAACCCTCGTTACATAAATTTGTTCTTCTTGATTCGCTAGGAGTCTCCCTTGAGAGAAGGGTGTCCTAACTTTCCTCATATACCACAAAATATATATATATATATATAAAATTAAGGGTGCGTTCATCTTAATTATGCTGAATCTATCTGAATTGAATTTATTTGAACTTTTTTGAATTAGGTGTATCATCAAAATAAAGGGGGTGACTTTTGTACACACTAGTTTTCTTTAAAGTAGGATGATAAAATATAACAAAATTTGGTCACAGTGGTGACTTTTCTAGAATACTACCATATCAACTATCACACTCAATTTGAGTTCAGTTTTCTACCAAATAGTACTTGGTCACTTGGCAATACTCTTACCTTATTAGATCCTTGAGGTCTTCGCTTCGAATCTTACCTAGTGTGGTGTTTGAGAGTAGGGATCTCCATACCATCCCCCTTCTTTCAAGTAACTGATGTTAGGAATACGTATCGTAGGCGCTAACAAATCGAGTAATCGTAGTATAATATACGGAGGAATAAAGAAAATAAAGCAATAAAGAACACAAGAATATTTAACGTGGAAACCCTTCGATAGAGAGAAAACCACGAACATTGCATCAGAACTTTAAATATGAGATGATGATACAAGAAGAATTCTTAATCTCTCTAGACTCTCTAACCTTTCTATAGGGTTCTCTAGTCTCTCTAGATCTAAGAATAATAATCTCACTTTTTGCTACACCAAATAATAATGCCTCAAAAATATATATATTAGGGATTAATTAGGAATCCTAGGTGAACAAGGAAAACCAATTAAACAAGAAAATGTATATAAAGCCTCGACAAAGCCCATAATGGGCGCTGAAACCTGAGGGCGCGGGGAACGAGCTGCGGGCGCAAGCCTTGTCTGCGGGATGGTTGTCACGCAAGCTGGCTAAGCATGCCAGGTGGCGGGAGTGGGCTCACCCTCTCGTCAAATCCCGTGGGTTGCTGTCGTGTGATACTTTCAGGTCTCCTCGCTCACAACACCATACACACACAAACACACATACACACATACTGACATACACACACACACACACACCACCACCACCACCACCACCACCTTTTACAATCTTCACACTATACCCAACAATCTCCGACCTGAAGATCGGTGAAAGTGAAGAACACTCCCCCAATATCTATGTAACCACAATATGAACTTGTCATCATCATTCTTCATATATCATCTAGTGCAGAACCACTTCCTACTCACAGAGGAAGCAACACCGAGGTTTCACTCGACCCTGAGTTTTCATCATCAAAACACGAACCACAAGGACTCTTCGTAGTTTTCCGAACACTCCGGCAATGCTCCCACCCAAACAAAACATCCTTCTCTAGGCTCTACCTCTCACACACCACACTCTAGCCGAAGTGAAACCTACTTTACCACCATGGTATTTCTCCACAGGCCTACTGTATACAGACTTTTGACCGAACGACACTCTTTGTGAAGTTTTTCGCATCCCTTCCTTAGTTACCTTTGCCGTGTTCCCCATGGTGTACATCGTTTCGCTGCTTGTCCCATGAGCTACTACTCTAACAGTCTATGATCTACAAGTTACACTATCCCGAGTTTCTCGAATTTCAAATTTTGAAACAACTCCTTGCAGGGCGAAGAATGAAACAAAGAACCCGAATCCAAGATCCATGAACCAGTTGAGCTTTCGGCATTGCTTATCACTAAAGCATCAGAAACATACATATTCCATTATAGAGTTCGTCGAAGCATCATTCTCTTCATCGTTATCCTGATCCTCCTTCATCTTTTTCTTCCCCTTACCAGTGTCTTTGGAATCCTGACATTGTCTCCATGGTGACCTTTCTTGCCGCATTTCCAACTCTCCGCTTCTGCCTTACTGATTCATCCACTGCTCTTGCCCATTGACTTTCCTCACTTAGATCTTCCATGTTGTCTCCTCCCTCTACGCTCAACGTTGCATGCTCCACCGGATGACTCCCCGGAATTCTTATGCCGAGTACTCTTAACTCAACACCAAATCCCTAACATCACTCAACTTTAGTGCTTCTTTCCCCACAAAATTACTAATAGCAGCAGCAACAATCTCCTACTCTTTTTGTAAAGAGGAAAAAAATATTAAATAAAGCTTTTTCCTCATCATCAAAGGTAATTTTCACAAAGGCCAATTAACTAATAATTTTATTACATTCATTAATAAATTCAGCAACAGATTCACCATCAATCATCTCAAGTTCAAATAAACAATGCATCAGATATACCTTATTCACAACAGAAGGCTTTTCGTACACGTCTGAAAGAGTCTTGATCAACTCCACCGTTATTTTCACGTCCTTGACAATAGAAGCAACACTCTTTGCCAATGTCAATCAAACGACACCTAGTGCTTTCCGCTCCAACATCGCTAAATCTTCATCTTTCATTGCAGCAGGATTCTTTTCCGACATAGGTTGGTACATGTCTTTCTGGTACAGATAATCCTCAATCTGCATCTTCTAGAAACCAAAATCCTTACCATCAAATTTATTGATCCTCACCCTCCCGTCATCCATTATACCTATTCAACACGATCTAGCCGCAGAACGATTGAACCTAGCTCTTGATACCACTTGTTAGAAATACTTATCGTAGGCCCTAACAAATCGAACAATTGTAGTATAATATACGGAGGAATAAAGAAATTAAAGCAATAAAGAACACAAAAAGATTTAACGTGGAAACCCTTGAATAGGGAGAAAACCACGAACACAACACTTAGAGGTGTTCACCGGTCCAGGACCGGACTGGACAGGAACCGACTGGACCGGAATCTTGAAAATTTTAGGGCCGGGACCCGACCGGAAAAATTCCAGTATAGTCCGGTCTAAACCGGAAATTTTCCAGTCCGGTCCGGTTTTGGATCTGTTGGGCCGGAATCTGCATTTTTTAAAAAACAAACATCTTTTTTATTTAGATTTATACATATTTATAGATTAGATATATTAAATTTAATAATTCTAACAACAATAATCTTAAAGTTAATAAAGAGTAGGTTTTTAGCTTTCTAACTTTATAACTTTGAAATATTTTTAACCTTTAAACTATTTTTTTTTACAAAAAAAATAAATTCCGGTTCACCGGTGAACTGGACCGGAAACCCAGAATCTTGATTTTCGGCGGACCGGGGACCGGACCGGAATCCTCGGTCCGGTCTGGTCCAAATTCCGGTCCGACCCTACCCTTTACACACCCCTAACTGCATTAGGAATTTGAATATGAGATGATGATACAAGGAAAATTCTTAGGCCTCATTCTTTTGGATTGCAAGAAACTGAATTGAACTGCGAGAAACTTAACTGAATTGAACTGAAAATAAGTCCAAAAGAACAGAGCCTCAATGTCTTTAGACTCTCTAACCTTTCTCTAGGGTTCTCTAGTCTCTGTAGTTTTAAAAATAATAATCTCACTTTTTGCTACACCAAATAATAAGGCCTTAAACATATTTATATTAAGGATTAATTAGGAATCCTAGTTGAACAAGGAAACCCAATTAAACAAGAAAACGTGCACAAAGCCTCGACAAAGCCCATCATGGGCGCTGAAAGCTGCGGGGGCGGGGAACATGCTGGGGGCACAGGGAACGAACTGCGGGTGCAGGCAAGGGGATGATTCTTCAGTGATCATACCAAAATTATGACCACCGAAGTCAACGGAAGTCAAAGGGCTTCTGCACCACCCATTTTGCCAACTCAGCAAGCCATTTTCTTTTTTATTTCTTTTACTAAAATTAGAAATATTTACGAAAAAATACTTAAAATAATTTTGTAAATTCCAAAAAATTAATAAGAAAATCCTAAAAATTTAATACTTTCATTTTTCTGAAATTAATTATTTTGACCATAACAAAAAATTTACCCATCTTTTTTTTCTCTCTCCTCTTTTTCCTCCTGAACCCCGATGAACTCCTTCCTTCCCTGCGTTCTCTCTCCACCCATCTCATCTCCTTCCTCGACCATTTTCGACCAATTAACTGCTCTTTTGTTACTTTACTCTTCACGCATAAGTGAATCTTCTTCACGCAAACACCAAGGGTGGAAGTGTGCTTTTAGGGAAATCTCGATTTCAGTCTTCTTTTCATATCTAGGGTTTTGGTTTTGTTTTTGGGGAAAGTTCGATTTCAGTTGTCTTGATTTGTTTGATTTAGGTCTATACTCCATTTCGCATGAACAAAACCCTCATGTTCTTCAATCTCGATTTCCGTTTAATCAATTTCGGGGTTCTTTCAGTGTTTTATCAGAATCAACAGGGCCTGACTGTTGGCTGTTTCAATTTTGGGGGGGGGTTCTTGGGTGATGACCCAACTATAGGGCTTTCGGTGATGACCCAACTATGGGGATTTAGGTGATGACCCAACTTTATGTATTCGGGTGATGACCCAACTATGGGGCTTTGGGTGGTGACCCAAATATTATGTTCCAATAACAAAGAAAGATTCAACTATCATGTTGATCCAGCCAACTTAGATTGTGGTTTGTAATATGGATTCAAATGAACAATGATGTATAATCATGTTTTAGGAAGAATTAAAATTTATACCAAACATTAGATAAAATTGCTAGTATTAATTTTGAAAAAACTGTCATGTTTGGGATCATAATATCATTAGTAACAAAATGTGGTTAATAATAATTCAAAATAATAATTCAATGGTATAAACGTCTTTAGGTAGACGTTTGCACCGCGGAACAAACGTTTAAGAAGGCATATGGGCCTTGGCCCAAACGTGCCCTAAAAGCGTCTGTCATGGATCAAACATCTTTTATTGACTTTTGTGTACAAACACGTTTGTCATGGATCAAAACGTTTAAAGAGAAATCTGTCATATTTGTATTAAAGATATCATTTTATGTGGTTAATAATAATTCTAAATAACGTAGAAATGTGCAAAAATAGATAAATAAAAAAAATAATATAATGATCTAATAAAATCTTACGCTGCCCAGAACAAAATTACAAAAAAGGCCAAACACTGCTCGCCTTTGAATGGATTCGATCCCGCGTCGCATAGATGCAAGTGATTTTCATATCAGGGCTAGTGACCACTGAGACGGGTGGTATCAGCACGACAAATGTTTGTCCCCAGTAATTTATGTATTATGGTGCGCAAAAGAAAGACAAAAATAAGATACGCGCATGTTTACATTTGCTGATAGGAAAACAGTTTTGACACAGAATAAATGTTTAACTTAGAATGTAGGGTAGCTAAAACACACTCTTTCTAATTTCTACTACGAAATAAAGATTAGTGTTTATTAAATACTACCTCCGTATTTTTTAAGTAAGTTGCACCATTTACTTTTTGGCACTATTCATCAACCAATTTTATTAAGTAATCTCGCACCATTATATAAGAAAAAACATAGTCAAGTGGGGTCTTGTTAGATTTGTCTCAATGCGAACATTCCAAATATCAATTTTTTAAAATTTTTACTTGCATATTAACGTTTAAAGAAGTCTCTCGACAAATGTGAAAAAGCAAATGGTGCAACTAAATAAATACAAAGGTAGTATAAAACGCTAGTAAATGACCCCATTTTACATATGATAGCGTTATTAAATTTGCTAGTAATTCAAAGTAGTGGTTAGAGGGTTTCATCATCCAACAAAATATGCCCATACAGAGCGTCGGAGGGCTAATTGATCGTTTATCTCAATTGTTTGTCTCAATTTTTCTCTCCGAATTAATCATTCCAAGAAATACAATAACGTCATCCCTCGTACCCTATTGGCTTATTCTCCCATGGTGAGCCACTATGTTCCGGGGGTTTCATCCATACCGAGACGCAAGACGCATAGTGTTGTGTAGAATGTCTAATTAAAGGCTACGACAAGAGTAAGAAAGGTGATCATAGGTACACGGGCGAGGTAGGGGAGGGGAGGGGAGTACGATATTGGTTCGAGAGACTGCTATGTTCTGAGGCAAGTGTATCCGCATCCTCGGTATTGGTGCGAGGGGGTAATTGGTTTCTTCACGGCTTAGGAAGTCTAATGAAAGGCTACGACAAGAGTAAGAAAGGTGATCATAGGTACACGGGCGAGGTAGGGGAGGGGAGGGGAGGGGGGTCTAATACATTGGTTGGGTGTTTCGAGCAATCTTGTGTTTCGTCATGTCCTAAGCCTGACATGCTTAGGACGTGGCCTAGATCAGTGTCCTAAATGGCTAAAGCTGGGTCGTGTCCTAAATGGCTAAATCTGGGTTGTTTCCTAAATGGCTATTCTAGAAAATCGAGTAAATCGACCAACGCAAAATATTTGGGTCGTGACCTAAAATATATGGCATGGCATGAAGGTTGGGGCATGCCCTAATTACTAAAATTCTAGGTATGTCCTAGAAATCGACCAAGTGCTAAAGGTTGGGTTTTCACCTAAAATATTTGGCAGGACATAAAGTTTGGGGTCATGTCCTGATTTTTAGGAGAAATCTCATATCAGTTTGTCGCCGATAACATATATCGAGCTACAATCTAAAATTTCTAGTGGAAAAATCCTAGTCGAGGTGGAAGTCAGCGTTGCCGGCGCAAGGGTTTGATTCCGGGCATATAGGGATACGGGAAGGAAATGACAGACTACAAAACGACGCAGAGAAATCTACTTCCACGAATATCAGTCATTCGTCGCCGGCCGAGTATCAGTAATCGTCGTCGGACTAGCATCATTCATCGACGCCGGCACAAAGCTAAGAGATTCTTTCCATGGGGGATAGGAGAATTCACAATTGTCAAAGAGGAACCGCAGGAAGTCGAAGGAAGAAGAGAGAGAAAATTCTCCAAAAGTTTTTAAAAAAAATTTCCACCAAAATAATTTTTCGGAATAATTTTTTTTTTTGGGATTTTTTTTGGTATTTTTTTATTATTTTTGGTATTTTTTGGGATTTTCAGAAATGAATTTAAGGTATTTTCCTAAATATTATAAATGTTTTTGAGGAAAAGAAAATACAAGTGGGCCATGTTGAATGTGTGGCTCATATTCATTCTGACCCCACATTTTCAGTGATCATATTTTCAATATGATCACCTTAGAATTTTCGGCAGGCAAGGCCTGCGGGCTGGCAGTCACGCAAGCTGGCTGAACTGTACATACCAGGTTGCGGGCACGGGTTCACCCTCTCGTCAAATCCCGTGGTCTGCTATCATGTGATACTTTCAAGTCTCCTTGCTCACTACACCACACACACCACCTTTACAATATCCACACCATACCCAACAACTGACTAAAATGCAAATGTTAGACACAGACCTTATCCTTGTTGTTATAATAATAATTAAAAAAAATTATTTTCCTTATCCTTTGTTCTCCTCTAATTTTAATCTTCTTTACGCTTTTCTCCTAAGGATGGATTTTCAAGTCATAAGAAACCATTAGGTGAAATTTGAAAAACTACTAACTTCTCAGAAAAAGGCGCTGGATTTTTTCTTCAGTTTTACCGCTATTTTTTTTAATAATAAAGTTATTTATCCCAATTTCAACTAATAATATATTTGGTGCTACAACTATTTAAATTATTAATAGTACCAAATAACTCATCTAATCACTTATGTTATTATTAGTTGCAACAAATTATTGATTTTAACTGTCACAGTTTCAATTTAAATTTACTTATCAGTTAAGTTATATTCAGCTAACGTTTTTGATAAGTGCATATTATAACATCATTTAGTTGCATATTAGGGTGCATTTTCATGTAGTATTAGAGCATTTACATTGCATTTATGCATATTTAGGTCCCTTTTTATAAGCTACGGTGCTTTCACGGGTTGTTTGGTCTTTTGATGTAATCTCAGGTACTTTGGACTCCTTTATAAGGATATGATGATTAAGGCACTTGTATGACCTTCAAAACGATATATCATGTGCCCAAAACGGATTGGAATTGAAGAAGATACAAAGGACTTTGTGTACTTGTGCGAAATATGACACCTCTGCACCATTTTACTCATAACTTTTGACAAAAATATAATAATGAGGTGATTCTAACTGGGTTGGAAACAAGACTTGAAGCGCTTTCCAACGATATATTACATGCGCCAAACGAAGCTACGTATCAAAAGTTATAGCTGTTCGAAGGCAACACGTCCGTGTCACTTTTGACACGTCCGTGTCACTCTGATTTCTTCAAGGCAGTAGCTTATTTTCGTATATTACTTTTTATGGTTACAGGTCAACACGTCCGTGTCATTATTGACACGTCCGTGTTGGTCTGCTCCATGACGCGTGTTGCAAAGTCGGTTTTATTATTTTAGGAAGTTATAAATACTCTTTTATTTGTTTAATGACGGGAGATAGTTTTATGGCATACACTTTTTAGAGTTTCTAGAGAGAAGTTAGAGAGAGAAACTTGTAGATCTTCATTAATCTCCAAGACTCTACCTTTCTTCCATTAATTCAAGTACTTATTTTCTTTTTGTTTTCTCTTTATTTTCTATTATGAAGTTTAACTATTGTTCTGTAGTTTTGTTTATTTACTGTAATTATGCTTGAGTAGTTATTTTATCTATGGTTAGGTTGAACCCTAGTATGAATGAATTCATGATTATTTCTTTAAATTCCCAAATTAATTGTTCAATTATTCTTACTTAATTGATTGTTCATATTTCAATACTAGATTAGGGATAACTAGTATTGTTATGATTCCTTTGTCTTGATTACAACGGGAGTTGGGTTTTGACGGATTTGGGTATTTCAATTAAGGATATGAAATTCTCCACGGGAGTAGGTAGAATGGATTGTTAGGAAGTTAGAGTGCCGCATTTAATGTCTTTAATTTGCATGATTCCACGGGAGTAGGCTTGAGTGCATATTAGAGAAGCCATAGATACTCGGGAGAGGTTTATGGTATTTTATAGGGTGTACTTTTCCTTGTGAGCATTTAAATGATTAGTTTGAGGTAGGAATTATTATTGTATTAATTCATGCTAGTGGGGATACTTAACTTTAGAGTCTTTTATTTTGATATTGATTAGTATAGTTTATTCCACCATTATTATTGATATTAATCTTCTTTAGTCTTACCATTATATAAGGGCTAATCATAGAACAACTTTCTCTCTGTGGGATCGACTCTGACTTACTCTACTACATAGTTAGGAGGATCAGTTAGGTTATTTATTTTTGTTAGGTGCGCGACACGCCTATCAAATTTTGGCGCCATTGTCGGGGTTATAGTTTGTTTTATTTAGTTTTTATTTTTGGTGAGACTAGACTGTATATATTTTATTTCTTTTCTTTTGTGAATATTTTTTTTCCCTTTTTCGTATCATGGAGTCATATTATTATTTTGATGGGGATAATTCTTCTGATAGGCATCATAGTCATAATTATTGTGGTTCTCATGTTTATAGTTTTGATGCATCATATCATAATTCTCCCAATTTTTGCATGAGTTCTCATGAATTACCATATATGTTCCGTGAACCCCAAATTCATGCTAGTAATTCTAAAGCAATTTTTTCTTTTCCGCAATATGAGAATGAAGTGTTTTGGAAATACTATCATAGACTTGGTGATTTTATTGGTCCTAATCATGGAATTAAACTATGGGATATGTGCCTAGTGATTTATGAGGGGTTAAATGAAGAAACTAAGATGGTGGTAGAATCTATGTCTAATAGAGGATTTCTATTCCAATCTCCTTATTACTGTTGGGATTTAATTGAGTGGTTGGCTAGGGATACTTATGAGTGGGAGATGTCTTTATCTGCTAGAGTAACTCCTTCACCCCAAACTTACATTACTCCACCTCCTTATTGTTCTAATTGTCACTCTACTTCTCATGATATTTTGTCTTGTCATGTGATTTTAGTGAATGATTTCACCTCCTCACCCCAATATGAATTTTATTATTCTACTCAAAATTCTCATCATCCCGAACAGTATATTTATGATGATGATGATGCGTGTTGTATAGAGAATGAGAGTAATGGGGTTGATGATCAAATTATAGGAGAGATCAATATGATGGATATTTTGAAGGAGGAAGAACCCTTGGTTGAAAAGCCTTTCTTAGAGAAGCCTCTAGATGAGAGTGATGTAATTCATGAGTCTTTGTCGGTTCCACAAACTGTTTTTGAGTCTCATGTTCCTTTCTCTCAAAGACTTGACCTCGTTCTTTCTTCCCCTATATTATGTCCTCCATCATTCCTTATTTCTCCCTCTTTGAATGACTCCTATGATCATGAAATTTATGTACATTCGGTTTCTTCCCAACCTGTGGGGTCATGTAAAAAGCCTAATAATTTTTCTTTTTCCTTCTCTTATGGATATAACTTTTTCTTTAATTTTCCTTTTTGCAGGTCTTGTAGAGAATTAGAACTAATTTATTTTACATTTTCTTTTGTATATTATTTGCTTTTTTGTGAGATGCATTCGACAAACTACTAAGGGCTTTGATGAGCTATTCCTGGGAGGCAACCCAAGTTTTCTAACCATTTTTTTTCTTTTTAATTTATGATTTAGGAAATTCTAATTTTTTAATTTGACTACTAACCTATAAAATTTGTGTAAATTGTGATCCAGGGGTTGAGTTCCTATTATTCATTGAGATTAATATCTAGGTATTTGATCTTATGATGCGTGAGGAGGTTCAACTTTGGGTTTCCATCCACTACACCTTTGGTATAATCTTTCCTTTCTTCCTCTTCAAGTTTTTGAGAGTCATATCTCTTTTTGCCATTTATTTTAGTTTAACTTGATTGTGTGATTGAGGAAGTTGATCCTGTTATGTGGTTGTGGATGTTTCCCTTTTCCTTCCCCTCCCTATAATTATTTGTCACATTGAGGACAATGTGTTATTTAGCTTGGGGGAGGATATACTTTTTGGGTCATAACTTTGCACATATTATAGTTTAGGCTCATTATATATTTTATTTCTTCTGCATTTTTGCATATTTTGGCTTTGTGGGTATGCCTTATGAAAACCTTCACGAGACCTTACTCGTCCACTAGGGCAGCCTAGGGGTTTAAAGGGCTTGTTGCACATGCTAAGTGCAATCGTGATTCCTATGAAAGTGAGTTAGGATTTATTGCTTTCTTAGTATTAGGAGCATATTAGTTGCATTCATGCATGGCATATAATTTAAGAAATTCTTTCATGATTACAAGAAATATATGTTTTAATTCATGAGATTGATAATTCATGAGTTTTGGGCATATCTTCGATATTATAATTAAATTTTACAAGATTCAGTTAGAATGCATTGATCGCTTCATGGTACGATTGTTTTGCAACTTGAATGGGTTTGTGGTAAGATTGGTTGACATTTCCTAAGAAATACTTGATTTTACTCGGTAAGCATAAGCCTAGTGAGGATTTTTCAAGCCTTATAGACTGGCACATCTACATCAGCCTTCTATTTTTTGTTGTGTGATAGTTCCTCATGAAGTGTGATTCTTGAACTTGACTTGGCACTCTTTGAGATTTATGTGGCATATGCATGTGTTGATATGATTGAGGCGTTCTTTTTATTGTTTTGAGCCTTCAGACATTTTTCTTTTCATATATATTATTCCCTTTAATTAACCCATGTTGAGCTTTTGATATCCCATTCTCTTGATCAACCTACATTACAAGCCTCAAGCCTTTTATGATTTCTCTACCAAAGCCTTGCTAAGTGGAGTAGCATTAAAGTTCATGTTTTGAGCTTGTGTTTGTGGTTTTTCGGTAATTATTGGAAGAAAATATATTGAAAGAAAAAAAATGCTTGAAATTATAGTGTGAAAGTGCAAAATGAAAAGAATGATTAAGAAGTTGAGAAAGATAATTCTGAAAAAAGAAAAAAAAAGAAGTGAAAAAAAAAGATTGAATAAAAGGTGAATGAAATTTCTTGGAGTTGATAAGGATGGGTATTATCTTGATTTATTGGCAATGTGTTGTTGAACTTCTAGTAGAAGTTTTTGTGGCGTTTGCATCTAATGGCCATAGATGTTCAAGTGTTATTTCCTCCACTTGTTGGCTTTTAGCACCACATTCCCAAATATTTTTCCTACCCTTACCTTAGCCACGCTACAACCCTTTGTAAGTCCTCATGATCTATATGCATGCTTTCGTCATTTCTAAGTGGAGAATGAGATGATAGTCAAGTTTAAAGAAGAATACTTCATTCGAGTCGACTTGGTATATGTTTGAGTGGAAATTTCATAACCTATAAACAAATGAGAGAAGGCGTGCTCGACTAAAGTGAGGTTTATCGAGTTTAATTGAGTCTAGCTTAGCTTGGGGGAAGGTTTGTGGTTTGCCATGGTGAGTCAAGTTGCGATTGCATGAATTTATATGAGGTGTGATTTGTGGTCTATCTTAGTCTAATCTTATAATTATAATATTTTTCATATGCTCGAATTTCATGTCTTGGAGGTTGAATGATAGAACGTATAAAACCTGTACAAAAGTTCATTTTACTCTTCCCTTGTGAATTGGTTTGGTTTGCTTGAGGACAAGCAAATGTTTAGCTTGGGGGAGTTTGATAAGTGCATATTATAACATCATTTAGTTTCATATTAGGGTGCATTTCCATGTAGTATTAGAGCATTTATATTGCATTTATGCATATTTAGGTCCCTTTTTATAAGCTACGATGCTTTCACGGGTTGTTTGGTCTTTTGATGTAATCTCAAGTACTTTGGACTCCTTTATAAGGACATGATGATGCACTTGTATGACCTTCAAAACGACATATCATGTGCCCAAAACGGATTGGAATTGAAGAAGATACAAAGGACTTTGTGTACTTATGCGAAATATGACAGCTCTGCACCATTTTACTCATAACTTTTGACAAAAACATGAAAATGAGGTGATTCCAACTGGGTTGAAAACTAGACTTGAAGAGCTTTCCAACGATATATTACATGCGCCAAACGGAGCTACGTATCAAAAGTTATAGGTGTTCGAAGTTGCCTTCGGGAATCTGACGATTACAGGGCAACACGTCCGTGTGACACGTCCGTGTGACACGTCCGTGTCACTCTGATTTCTTCAAGGCAGTAGCTTATTTTCGTATAATACTTTTTATGGTTACAGGTCAACACGTCTGTGTCATTATTGACACGTCCGTGTTGGTCTGCTCCATGACGCGTGTTGCGAAGTCGGTTTTATTATTTTAGGAAGTTATAAATACTTTTTTATTTGTTTAATGACCGGAGATAGTTTTATGGCATACACTTTTTAGGGTTTCTAGAGAGAAGATAGAGAGAGAAACTTGTAGATCTTCATTAATCTCCAAGACTCTACCTTTCTTCCATTAATTCAAGTACTTATTTTCTTCTTGTTTTCTCATTATTTTCTATTACGAAGTTTAACTATTGTTCTCTAGTTTTGTTTATTTACTGTAATTATGCTTGAGTAGTTCTTTTATCAATGGTTAGGTTGAACCCTAGTATGAATGAATTCATGATTATTTCTTTAAATTCCCAAATTAATTGTTCAATTGTTCTTACTTAATTGATTGTTCATATTCCAATACTAGATTAGGGATAACTAGTATTGTTATGATTCCTTTGTCTTGATCACAACGGGAGTTGGATTTTGACGGATTTGGGTATTTCAATTAAGGATATGAAATTCTCCACGGGAGTAGGTAGAATGGATTGTTAGGAAGTTAGAGTGCCGCATTTAATGTCTTTAATTTGCATGATTCCACGGGAGTAGGCTTGAGTGCATATTAGAGAAGCCATAGATACTCGGGAGAGGTTTATGGTATTTTATAGGGTGTACTTTTCCTTGTGAGCATTTAAATGATTAGTTTGGGGTAGGAATTATTATTGTATTAATTCATGCTAGTGGGGATACTTAACTTTATAGTCTTTTATTTTGATATTGATTAGTATAGTTTATTCCACCATTATTATTGATATTAATCTTCTTTAGTCTTACCATTATATAAGGGCTAATTATAGAACAACTTTCTCTCTGTGGGATCGACTCTGACTTACTCTACTACATAGTTAGGAGGATCAGTTAGGTTATTTATTTTTGTTAGGTGCGCGACACGCCTATTAGTTTTTAAACATAGTAAAAAATCTGCAACTATTTTAGAATCTATGCCTTTATTCATTGAGAGTCCTATTTTTAGTTCAAATTTTCATATTCATGAAGACCAACTTCTTTGTTTTAAGACCAACTTCTTTGTTTTGTTGGCTTAAGATGATTATTCATGCCACTAGAAGGCTAACATATTTACATGTATATGAGTATATGACCTTTCATAAACGGTGAGTGCGTGTGTGAAATTATTTTAATTTTGTTGGCCAAGGTCATCTTTCCCGTCTTTGTTCGAATACCATTTTTCATGATAGCTATTTGTCTCAACATATAATGGAAAATGTGAATTCCACTCAAACGAAGACTTTGACATAAGAACCCCAGGAAAAATAAAGATAAAATTCACAATCAACTTCCTAAAAAGCAACATAATTTAAAGCATAAAGATAGATATATAAATATAGAATATAATTCTTCACATCATGATCATGATATCCTTAAATTTCTCAGAAGTTGCTGATAAGTCTAAGAAATTGTCAATGTTAAGCAAATGATGCAACACGCCCTTTTTGAATATTTCCTCTTTCTCTACGGAAGATTTTGTCTCTTATTAGCACCAATTATTGTCTTTACTATGTCTAGCTCTCCATTATTCTGCCGCCAACCGCGTTTTATATGAATATAAACACTTTTGCTTTAGTGTTAGTTTGTACTATATCATTTTCTTGCTTACTAAGCCCTCAACTTTACTATTTGCCTCCATCAAGATGTATAGTGATACATGTAACAGACAATTTATGTATTAATGATGCCATGAAGGTTTAATTTATTCCTCATCCAGTTGTCAATCATGCATCGTTATCCTCTTTATTGGAACCCATATAAATTATAAGTTTGTATTTAAGAAAAATGTTTAGTGTGTGTGAACTTTAGAAGAACAAAATGTCTTAAACGATTTCTGGAGAGAGAGAGGAAAAAGAATCGTTTGTGATCACTTCTTTCGCAAAGTCGACTCATATTTCATGATGGCATGAAGCATGAAGCATGAAGCATGAAGCATGAAGCATGAAGCATGAAGCATGAATTATATAGCAAGGATTGTAGAGAAAGGTCTAACAAATATTCAATCTATCTATACTAATATATTAAAAGGCGTGCGTGACAACGTATACACGCCACGTGGCACCTCTGTTACTCTACTAGAATTGTCCAATGTGTACGTATGTCATGTCAATTAACAAAAGTAAAATTGGTTTGCAACAAGATTTGAACAAGTGACCTCTTACTATTATACATAGCACAATTACCATCTCAACCAACTTTTAATCATGCTTTAAATGTCCATAGTATTATATTTGTACCTTTTAAATGTTGAGTTTTCTTTAATATATATTAATGCGAATGGAAAAAAAATACATATCAAGTTTGGAAAACAATACCACCCGGGGCAACACCCGGGCCCAAATACTAGTTGGTGATTTAAAAAAAGAATCCTTATACTTCATCTGTCCTGAAATAAATGAAACGCTTCTCTTAAAATTAAAAGCTCTCACATAAAAGAGAGAAGTGTTTCATTCATATTAGAACGGAGGAAGTATAAGATTATTTTCTATGAATATATAGTGGCGGAACATCGGGGTGCGGGTGGCCTCGGCACCCCCCAACTTTAATTTTGTTTGGAAAAATTAAGGTAAAATTTGCTATATTTTTTCAAAAATAGGTAAAAATATTATAAAGGCCCCTCCTAATCATGTGGAAATTTTCCTTTGGTCCCCCCAAAAATTAAATTTTCTGGTTCCGCCGCTGTGAATATATAAGAAGATTGAAAATTATATCGATAATAAGATTTTCTCCTTATGGATTTGTAGATATTAATGTTTCATGATCAATAACATGAAAGCTTTTTGCACAAAAGTAAGAATCAGTTTTAAGATATATCATTCATCATTGAGAGAATATTGAGGCAAGAAACTTGATGCTCAAGGAGTCAAGGTGATGTTCATGCATAAAGAATAATATTAGTGTTTCTTTAACGTAATATAAAGTAAATTGATGAGGTGCCTTCTCTTTCAAGTTCGACATTTGTTTGAAAGAATAATGGTAACATGGGATACAAGAGTGCATTCAGATTTGGGATGCAAGGGTTTGCATCTTACTAGTAGTGGGGTTATTTTGATTCTACTTTGATCTAAAGTGGAATTAAAATGAATTTAACTTTAACGTTGCCTTCAAATTAATTCATACTTTTATTTTGCCACATTGTCATTTATCTTCTGAGCTTAATTTCAAAATAATTAGACAGATAAGATTTTAGACTAGCTTCTTGAAGTTGAACCACACTAAATTCAATTCGGTATTTATTAATAATATATTCTCGCATGTAGTAACATTTTACTTAAATTTTTTTGAAGGGGTACTAATATTTTACTTGAAAGAAGTTTAATTGAACAAAACTCTTATAAGTAAAACATGGTAAAAACTATAAAGTTAACTAGACCTTATAGTCCTAATCGACTCCTAACTCCTAAGTTTGGCACTTGCTGAAATCATGATAAACACATCAAGATGTTGATTTTTTGTTTCCCATTATTAAAGTCAAACGAGCTCTCCTCTTTAAGTACTGTTCATGCACTATCAGTGCTAAATTATGATCCTAAATTGAATTTGAAAAACATAAAGAGCACATGCACTTTAAAGCTCCTTAACTTCAACTTTTACAATATCATGGAATTTGCGTCTAGGAACAAGATGATTACAAGAGGCCAAACCAAGAAGAAAAAGGCCATATTCTTATATAGTTATATGGAAAAGGGAAATAAATAATATAGTGACAGTCCATCTCAATTAGCTCTAGCCATTCATGATATAGCCTCATATTCGTTAACATGAATTCTTTATGGTATTTAATTTAATCGTTTCGATAACCTTATATGCATAAGTATATTCCAATATTATATAAATTTAATTAATATATTATGCAGTTAGTTTTATGTGCTCGTTTCATTCAATTTGTTATGAACAAGATGTAGAAAACTAAACCAATATCCCAATAATATAAATCACTCCAAGACTACATGATATACCAAATGTTAAATCTATATCGAGCTACAAGGAGTTATATAAAGATTTTCATAAATATATTATATATGAGGACAAGAATATTTTTAAAACCCAGCTACGTACCAATCCCAATATATATTAGGGCTGAAAGAAATAGCACGCATCATTTGCTATGTTCTTTTAATGTTCATTAGTTCATATAGATGCTAAATTCATCATTTTAGTAGATGTACATGTTAGCCTGTAAAGAGTTCTTAGTGGCAAGTGATCTGTAGACACTTCTTGGTATTATTGCAACATCAGCAAATGAGTTCCCATAGTGGGTGCACCTTATCTGAGCCCCTTTACTCCAAATATCACTAGAAGAAAAGAGAAACCATCTTTCTGATTTTTTTTCAGTACAGTCAGCAAGCACTTTTCGGTTGCTTATTGGTTTGGTTGTAATTATTTTGAAAAATTTGCGGCAAACTATTTTTTTCATTGAATCAATTAATCAACAACAAATAAGGTAAAAATTGATCATACCAACGCTAATTGAAAAAGACAAGGAAAGGTTAAAGATCTATGTTGACAATTACACATAGCTACTATTGAATGATAGAATCCTCTATGTGATTATAATTTCGTGAATGCATTTCGTATACTTAGGGTCCGTTCTGTTCAGCTTATTTTGTCTTATCTTATCTTATCTTATCTTATAAGATCTTATAAAATCTTATCTGATCTGATCTTATCTTATCTGATCTGATCTTATCTTATCTTATCTTATAAGATAATTTATTGTGTGTGTCTAACATCTTATTTATCTTATCTTATCTTATTTGATCTGATTTTATCTTATCTTATCTTATCTGATCTGATCTTATCTTATCTTATAAAATCTTATATAAGTTAAAATAAGTTGAACAGAACGGACCCTTACTTTGTTAACAGTAACTAGTTCCAAACGATTGATATCTACTGCCATATACAAAAGGGTCTTTTGGCCAAAATCATCAATGAAATTGAGAAGCATCACCTCTTCGTCACCGACATCAATGCTTCATCAATAATGGCGGAACTTTACAAATAATCATCGTGTCGCAGGAGAAGGTAGACCTTGAGAAACTTTCTCTCTAAGTTTCTCTCGGTGCATGCTACTGTGCACCGTCACCATGGCAAGAAAGGCGAGTGAAAAATCTCAAGGTTCTTCGAATGGAGGTAAGAAAGGGAAGGCTCGTGGACCTGATTCGGATTCTCAAGCTTCAAGAACGAAATCGATGGATGAGATTTTGGGAGTGGCAGCTCTTGATTTTGGACTAGGGATTGGTGAGGTTCATACTCCTACCTCATCGATTCAGCAATTGAAACAGCAATCAGATTAGGCATACGTTTAATGAGTGGCTTCAATCGATTCATCGTAGTGTTGAATCGCATAAGTCACATAATCCTGTGAATCAAGGTATGCCATCAATTCCAATTTTGTTTGATGAAATTGAGAATGCTGATGATATAGATGATAATGATATGATTGGAAATGAACGGGATGATAATAATGGAGATGAAATTGAGGTAACAGTAGGAGAGAGTGTTAAGATTGATTTTGAGGACATTCAGGACGAAATTGATTACTGAAATTCGTCTGTAATCTGCTATGTGATTGGAGCTAATCCTCCAATTCAGGCGATGGAAGGTTTCATACGTCGAATTTGGAGACAATACAATGTTGACAAGGTTGCCATGATTAAGAAGGGGATTTACTTAGTGAGGTTTATGGCAATGGATTCACGAGATAAGGTACTGACTGGTCATTACTTTTTTGACAAAAAACCATTGATATTGAAGCAATGGACTGCAGACATGGATTTTGAGAAAGAAGAGGTGAAAACGTTGCCAATTTGGGTGCAATTGAAGTTAGGCATTAAATATTGGGATGAGAAATTGTTACATAAGATAGTCTCACAGCTGGGAGATCCTATTAAACGAGATGAAGCTACAAAAAATCGAGAGAAACTTCAGTTTGCTCGTATTCTTGTAGAAATGAAGCTTGACAAGAAGATGCTTGAAACTATCTCATTCATTAATGAGTATGCTCTGACAACAAGTGTACCAGTTGTCTATGAATGGAGGCCTACTAAATGCAATGTGTGCCAGGAATTTGGACATGATGCTAAGGAGTGTAGAGTGAAGAAAGTTAAGCAAATTTGGGTGCCAAAGCCACAACCAAAAGGCTCAGCCACAACAGAGTGGGGAGGTGATTAAGGTGACTCAACAACCTCAGAGTCAACAGCAGCTGGATTCTGAAGGTTTCCAAAGAGCACTTAAGCCTATCAGGGTTAGAGTGTCTCAGGTAACTCCTATTATCACTGATAATACATTTCATTCTCTCAATGAAGATAACTCTGATGATGTTGCTGGAGGGGAGATAGATTCCCTGGTAAATGCAGATGGGAGGGGGGGACCCTCCACTCCAACATGGATAGGATAATATGTTGGAATGTCCGAGGGATTAATTGTGTCAGAAAACCGAAGGATGTGATGGCTTACATTCAAAGATATTCTGTTGGCATTGTTAGTCTTTTGATAACTAAGGTGAAGGCTTCCAATTTGGGTAGTCTTTACCAAAGAATGTTTAATGGATGGTGTTTTACATCTAATTCTGCATTTCATGATGGTGGGAGAGAAATTTTAGCCTGGAAACCAGGTAGTTTTTCTGTTAATGTCGTAAAAGGGACTAGCCAATTATTGCATTGCTATGTACAACCTAGGAGTGGTTTAGCTGGATTTTATTGCTCTTTTGTATATGCTTTCAATGAGAGACATAGAAGAGAAGAGTTATGGGATGATTTGAGGAGTGTGAAGACTCAGGAACCTTGGTTGTTATGTGGAGATTATAATTGTGTTTTGAAAACGAGATGAGAGATTGGGTTCTTTGGTTAGGGGAATGCGAGGTGATTGATTTTAGGAATTATTTGTTGGAGTGTGGTGTTGAAGACATTAAGTGTTCGGGGAATCATTTCACTTGGAACAATAAGCATCAAGATGATACTAGAGTATTTTCCAAGCTTGATAGAGTCTTAGCTAATCAAGCTTGGATGGATTGCTATGGTCTTGCTTGAAGCTTGTTTTCAAAGTGAAGGGGATTTTGATCACTCCCCGCACTTATTACGCATTTCTCGATGTAAGGCATGGGAAGAGACCTTTTAAATATTTTACTATGTGGAAAGTTTCCCCTCGGTACAAGGATGTGGTTGGAGAAGCTTGGAGAACAACCATACGGGGTACAAGAATGTTACGTGTCTTGAAGAAAGCGAAGAAGGTTAAAGCGGGGTGAAAGAATTGAACAAGAAGGGATTTACTGATTTGCAGGCTGCTGAGATTCAGGCTCATCAAAGGATGATTGAGATTCAGCAGCAATTACATAAAAATCCTGGTGACAGCAGGTTACAGAGTGAGGAATTACAGGCTGTACAAGAATATAAGGTGAAACACAAGACTTATGTTGATTTTCTGAGTCAGAAGGCTAAGATAGACTGGATTAGAGATGGTGATGAGAATACAAGGCTGCTGCACCAGAGTATCAAGGCCAGGAAAATTCAAAATTAGGTTTATAACATTTATGATGAGGAGGGGAACTGGTTTGATAATGCAGAGGATGTTGCTGCTGCTTTCTTGACATATTATAAGAAGTTGCTTAGCGGTAACATTGCCCGAGAGAACTCAGGTGATGCTAGAGATAATTCAAGAGGGTCCCACTCTCTCTGAAGCACATACAAATATTTTGAAACCTCCTTACACAAGGGAAGAGGTGAAGAAAGCTTTATTCTCAGTGCCAGGTTGCAAGGCTCCAGGGCCTGATGGATTTGGAACATATTTTTACAGAGATAGTTGGGATATTGTTGGTGAGGAGGTGGTTGCATCTGTTTTAGAGACATTGCAAAGTGGGAGATTACTTAAGGAATTGAATAACACGGTTATTACATTAATTCCTAAGAGCGATTGTCCCAAAAATGTTGCGAGTTTAGACCTATTTCTTCTTTGTAATACATTGTATAAATGTGTTACCAAGGTCTTATGTGGAAGACTTAGACAAGTTCTTCCTGATATTATCTTGGAGAATCAGGGTGGATTTGTTCATGGGAGGTTTATAGTGCATAACATCATGGTTGTACAAGATATGGTGAAACATTATGGGAGGAAGAAAGTACAACCTAGTTGCATGTTGAAAATTAATTTGCAAAAAGCTTATGACACAGTCAATTGGGCTTTTTTGCAAGAGATGTTGACACATTTGGGATTCCCATTTGATTTCATTACTTTAGTAATGGCATGTGTTACAACACCTATGTTCTCATTGATGTTGAATGGTAATATGGAGGGTTATTTTAAGACTGAGAGCGGATTGAGACAAGGTGATCCAATTTCACCTTTGTTATTTGTGGTATGTATGGAATACTTATCTAGAATTCTTTCTAAGATGAGTTCATTGGAGCAATTCAATTTTCACCCCAGATGTAAAGAGCTAAAATTGAGTCATCTGTGCTTTGCAGATGACTTCATTATGTGTTGTAAAGGTGAATATTCATCCATCTACTTGTTATTGAGTGCTTTCAAGCTATTCTCTGACACTTCAGGACTCAAGGCTAATACACACAAGTCGCTTTTTATACCCGTGGCATGGGCGATGAAGATGTACTCGGAGTAGTCGCAACATCGGGATTCATGAAGTGTAGGTTGCCCTTCAGATATCTAGGGGTACCTATATGCTCAAAGAAAATATCTAAGGCTCAATGTGAGATGCTTTTAGAGAAAATGACTGCAAGAATTAGAGTATGGAGATCTAAAAATCTATCTTATACAGCTAGAACACAACTGATTAATTTAGTTTTGATGAGCATACATAGGTATTGGGCACAGGTGTTCATTTTGCCTAAAAGCCTGCTGAGAGAAGTCACACAGATATGCAGAGCTTTTTTATGGTGTGGACAAGATTTTACTCACATGCCTGGACTGATTGCTTGGGACCAGCTATGTTGGAGTAAAATCCAAGGTGGACTTGGTTTTAGGGATGTCATGGTGTGGAGTATTGCTTGCTTAGGCAAGTACATTTGGGCTATTGCTGCCAAGAAGGACAATGTATGGATAAAATGGGTTAATGCTGTCTATATAAGGGATGTTCCTTGGTGGGAGTATCAACCTACTGCTAGTGCCAGCTGGTATTGGAGAAGACTCTGTCAGGTGAAAGAACAGTTGAAAGAGCATTATAGTGAAGTTGAGTTTGTCTCAATTCAGGAGTATTCAATTCAGGCAGTCTATGAAAGACTCAAAGGTGAGAAAGATGCAGTGCATTGGGACAGGATGATTTGGAATAGGATGAAGATTCCTAAACATCGTTTTATCAATTGGTTAGCTATTCAGAACAACCTGCAAACCACTGAAAAATTGGCTAGAATTGCCATTAGTCCTTCAGATCAATGTCTAATTTGTTATGCTACAGTGGAGACACACACTCACCTATTCTTTGAATGTAAGTATAGTGAGTCTTGTCTTATAGCTATTAAAAGTTGGCTGAATATTCAGTCTCAAGCTACCACAATTCAAGGCATCATCAGGTGGATTAAAAACAGTAGAAGATCCAAGTTCCAGAAGCAGGTGCTTTTTGCTGGTATTGCTGCAGTAGTATACTACATATGGAAGGGTAGAAATTGTAGTTATTGGAATCAAAATATTCCTAGTGTTCAATGTGTTGTAAAGCAAATTAAGATGGTGAGTAAGTTGAGAATTGGGTCTGTATTACCTAGTAAGATCAGCAGAAAGGATTATAGTTGGTATATTAGTTTGCTTGTAAGCTGACGGGGTGTTTGGAGAATTAGAATTTTGTAATGTGAACATGGTTGTAATTGGGTTAGTTTGATGTTGCCTTAAGGTGAAGGGGTCCAACCTAGTTGGTTCTTTTCCCTTTTGGTTAGTTGTTTGGTTGTAATGGTTTGTGCTTCAATAATATTAATTACTTAGCAAAAAAAAAAAAAATAGTTCCAAACCCGTACATATATACGGGTCAAAATTAATTGTTTTTTTTTACAGGGGGTGAAAATTAATTGTAATTGTATTTTACATTCAAAAAACATTATAGCACTGGACTAAGTAATCATAGTATTTTAAAAGGTATGTAGTAAAATGCTAATTATATATATATATATATATATATATATATATATATATATATATATATATATATATATATATATATATATATATATATATATATATATATATATATGCGAAAAATAAACATGTACACTTCGTAGTTCGTACTTACAATTTATATCTACAAAACATAGGATTGAAAATGAAGATAAGAGAAGTTGGTATATGCTTACTTTTTCTCATTAGGTTTTACTATTTCGCTTAAATAACATCTTGACTACGACAATTATGAAATCGAAAAATACAAAGATGAGTTACACTCTTTTTTCTCGTTAATTTTATGAATTTTTATTTTATGTTCTTTGTAATTGTTATTGAATATTTAGGTAAAAATAAAACTTTGTATTTTTGGCTTTACAATTGTTGGAAAATTTCTTTGTTATGTTAGTTTCCTCATCGTAAGTAATCTTTTAATGGCAATCTTAAACTTTTTTATGTTTGTTTTCTCTTTTTACAACTTTCCTTATTATGCATAATAGTAATTCAGGAAATGAATGATAAATTTTGAATATGTTTTTTTATGTTTCAAATCTATGGTATATAAGTCTTTTTATAAGGGGACACCATAGCTCCCCCCTTCCCTTATATATATACTAGTTTTATTTGCACGCGATGCGTGCAAAAGCAAATAGAATACTCAACTGAGTAACAATATGTACGAAAAATTATTCACAAAGTTCATCGTACGTTTTTGGAAAAAGAATCAATAAAATGGAGAAGTTGTAATTGTCTTTTGTTAATTAGTTGAGGGCAAAACTGTAAGTAGAGATTTTTTTTCTTATGCTTTTTTTTAAAAAACCAATAAATGGTAGAAGTTGTAATTGCTTTTTTAAGTTAAGGGTATAATTGTAAAAAAGGGTGGACACCATATCCTCCCCTCTTTCCTTATATATATATACTAGCATTTTTTGCACGCGATGCGTGCAGTAACGTGTTTTTTGTTGGGGGAACTTTCGTAATCTTACGCTGCTAATTTTATATGCTCGCAATACGTTTAGTATTTTAATTACTCATGTTGTTAAGTTTTATTTTTGTTAAGTTATTTATGTATGTATGAATATTGAGGGATAGATTTTAAAATTTCAACATTATGAGGGTGATTTAGTAATTTAATAAGGGGACACCATAACCTCCTCCCTTCCCTTATATAATAAAGATATATATATATATATATATATATATATATATATATATATATATATATATATATATATATATATATATATATATATATATATATATATATATATATATATATATATATATATATAAAACCCAAGGAAAATATTGGGTATATTGTATGGAGATGGTAGTAGGAAGTGTTAAATCATTGCGTTGAAGGTGGTGTCGAGAGGTGTCTGTGTGTAGTGCATAACAAGCAAAGAGTGCAGCAGCCGACAACACTGGAGCTCGCCGTAACCCGCGCCCGCAGGTGGTCGTGCTCAACTAGCCTTCCCCGTGTCTACCAGCCCACAGAAAGCTTCGACAGCTCACAGCTACTGACCCGCGCCCGCGGGGTTTAACGTGCAACAAGTGCTGCATGGGCCTTGTCGTGTGCAGTCCAATGTGGGTTTTGCTCAAACTTGGCTTATGTTTTCTAGTTTGTTCCCTTAGTATAAATATGTTGAAGCCATTTATTGTTTCATTATGTGAAGTGAGAGATTATTATTCTTAAATCTACAGAGATTGGAGAAC
This sequence comes from Beta corolliflora, assembly GCA_947648045.1. Classification (NCBI taxonomy): domain Eukaryota; kingdom Viridiplantae; phylum Streptophyta; class Magnoliopsida; order Caryophyllales; family Amaranthaceae; genus Beta; species Beta corolliflora. The sequence continues at coordinate 100,273 of CANSZD010000831.1, forward strand.
CATAGAGAAAGGTTAGAGAGTCTACAGAGATTAAGTATTCTCCTTGTATTATCATCTCATATTCAAAGTCCTAGTGCAATGTTCGTGGTTTTCTCCCTATTCAAGGGTTTCCACGTTAAATCTTCTTGTGTTCTTCATTGCTTTAATTTCTTTATTCCTCCGTATATTATTCTTTAAATATTCGATTTGTTAGCGGCTACAATACGTATTCCTAACAGCAAAAACATGTCATGTTGCCACATGTACTCCCCCTTCCCACACACAATCAAATGGAACATTTTAAAAAGTAAAAATGTGCGTTAATACTCGAATTCATAACCTCTCATTTGAAATACAAATGTACTAACCAAATAAGTTACAATCTCATATTGGTCTTTGTGAGAAAAAAATTATTTAAAGACACTATGATATTTCTCATTTTAAATAATTAAATACATATGTATATATTAATACTTATTAATCTAAGGCTAATAATAGCGTGTCCTACATACCTTTCAGTACTGTTATATTAAAAAAAAGCTCTGAAAATTTATATAACCTCTATAATTAACACCACTACACTATTTAATTGCATCAGTTATATTCTTACACATTAACCTAAATTTTAAAAACAAATTGTATTATAGTCTTTGTAATTAATTATTGTCTCCGTTTCTTTTTAATAGTTACACTTTTTCTTTTCAAGCTTGCCAATGTATATATTTGAACATTAATATCTCTAAATTTTCATTTGAAAAAAAATATAAAAAGTCGATATTCCAAAAGTATATATTGAGACGAATCAAATAAGATCTCACATGACTATAATTTTCCTTACCCATTAATTGCACATGATAGTCAAACATAAACTTATTGATAGTGTCAAAACTCAAAGTGTAACCATTAAAAAGAAACGGATGGAGTATATTGTAATTCATATTATAATTTACTATTTATCCATAATTCATATTATAATTTACTATTTAGAAAATTTGAAAGGAACTAGAAGATTATTTCACGAGCACAATCCAATGCCTATAACTTTTTTTTTTCACTTCTCTCAAGTGTTTGATTTAACACTTCAAATTCACATTGGTAAATGATCCCGGGCATCGCCCGATCAACAACTAGTTGTATTTAAAACACTACTTTAGCAAACTATTTATATTACTCTTTTATAATTAGTCTTCCTAAGGATGTGTTCTCTTCACCTCAAAAAAAATTCAAGTCTAAAAGAGTTCAGATGAATTATATTACGTTCAAATAAGTTTGAACACCTTTCAGAAGGAACTCCAATAAGTTTTGATAATTCATAAGTGCTCTGATGAGGTAAATTTAATAAGTTCAGATACAGTTTAGATAAATGTAAGGTATGTGTTGAAAACGTATTGCATGAAGCGAGTAATTGGAGTGTCAACAAGCGTGCAACGATGAGCATCATCCACGTGAGATGATGGTTGAATGATGCGACATTGAGTAGGCCCATACTACGGAGTACATCAGCGTCGAAGCGAGCCAGAAGAGTGTAGCTCTCGAGACGGCTGTAGTGGGTCCCAGGGGGCCGTGGCAATTGGCTTGCTCGGGGGAGCATTTTGTGTCTAGGAGTTCCTGCCTTGGGCGGTAGGTTTATGCCTGGGCGGGTGACTCGTCAGATCAGTTTTGCGACGCGGTTTCTTAAGTTTACTCGGCTTATGATTGTGCCCTATTATAAATAGTTTTTATCGTTTTATTTATGTATGCCATAAGTGAGAGAGAAATTCATCTAGAGAGACTTCTGAAGGGAGATTAGAGAATCGAAAGATTGAATTCTCTCCTGGTATCATCATCTAATCAAATTGAAAGTCCTAGTGGAATGTTGTGGTTTTCTCCCTGTTCAAGGGTTTACACGTTTAACCTTGAGTGTTGCTTAATTTCTTTAATCCTGACAGTTATACTTCGATTACTCGATCTGTTAGTGCCTGCAATAGTTATTCCTAACAATAAGTTCAGGAGAATTCAGGTAAAGCAAACGTACCCTAAGACTTATAAGAGTAAATATTAAAACTAAAATTATAACATGTCACACTTAGATGGAGTGCTTTGTACTTATAAAAAGTTTCCCTTCTGTATAAAGACTAACTAAAAATTATATGTAGACATTATGTTCCAGTATATCACAAAATTAGAGGACGACGTGTTTGTACATCTATTAGGAGTAAACGTCGCTAGTAACATCAAATTATTTGATTCTCAAGACATCTGAACAATTTAAGTCCATGAAGTTAGGATTTCTCTCCTCTAGAATTTTTTTTTTACGGGAAGAAATAATATCATTAATAATAAGTCATACGACATATACAATGATAAATAAGATCTGAAAAACACAGATTTAGCATATCACAATAATTTTCACAATGGAACCAATAAATTTTAAACATACTCGAGCACAGCTCCAACTCCACCGCTTCAAAATTGACGCGAGCAATGTATTTCGATGTCTTTGCATCTTTCGAAGTGAAGACCTTCAACAATCTGATTCTGTGGTATAATTGTTTCCAGTGACGAACTGCTGAAAAAAACCTAAATCCTCATGGATTCAGATAATCTTCCAAATTATTAACACCATGAAATTAAGAAAACTAATACAAAGATGAGAAGCAACCCACCAAAAACGAAGAAAAATATGAGAATAACCCTAAAAACGAAGAAAAAGGGTCGGAAATAGTCTAATTTCCTCATAAATTAGACTATTTCCGACCTAGGACGCCAAGAAAATTAGAAACTCTATAAAGAGAATTGGAGAAGGAGAAGAGAGGAGGCGGCTCTTAGAAAAAAAAAACATATTAGATTCTCCTCTGGAATTTCTAGCTTGCCATACAATGACGATGTTTTCATAGTAGAAATTACATGGGAATTATATTGATAAAGAATTCTCCATATGCTTCAAAATATAAGGCACATACGATATTCGAAGTTGAACTTTGATCGTTAGAACTCTTAATTCTTGTTGATAAAAATAATATTATTGTATTATTTTTTAAGACGAATCTAATAGTATAATTTATAGGAAAAATTGATAAGGGCGGTCCCAACTATGGCCCTCCTTCCATAAAAGGTCCCAACTTTCGATTATTCCACATCAGTCCCAACTTTGGGGGGGTGCTTTACAAAAACAGTCCTAGCAGGTCACCTAACCTGCTACAACAGGTAAACCTCCAAACCACCACCCTTTCTCCTACACTGCCACCCCCTCCCCCGCCCTCGAAACCTCTTCCCCTACCCCACCACTCCTCTCCCGCCCTCGAAACCTCTTCCCCAGCCCTACCCCACCACCCCCTTTCCCGCCCTCAAAACCTCTTCCCCTGCCCCACCACCCCTCCCCTACCTTCGAAGCCTCGTCCCCTGCCACGCCACCCCCTCCCACGCCCCTAAATCTGCCATTCTTTGCCTACTACCGCCGCTCGTCGGGCTCCGAGCCAGCCGATCTCCGTCTGCCTCATCCCTCTCTCGGGTCCTTCCTTTCCCCTCTTCCCACGCAACTCTCTCTCTTACCCTTTCCCTAGTTCGTTCATGCACTACCACCACACAGCCACTGCTGCCCCACGTCGGCACCAGAAAAGCCATCCGTCCCCCGCCCCGAAAGCCCCATCCCCTGCCTAGAAAAAACCTTCCGCCCAGAAAACCCCTCCCCCTTCCCGCTCCCGAAAACCCCTCCCCTTCCCCGAAATCCCCTTCCCGCTCCCGAAACTCCCCTCCCCTTCCCACGAAATCCCCTTCCCGCTCCCGAAACTCCCTCCCCTCCCCGCTCCCGCCACCCCCCCACCCCCGTCTCGGAAAATCCCTCCCCGTCCCCGAAACCCCCTCCCATGTTCAGTCGCCCTTTCCCCAACATCCGAAACCCCCTCCCCTGCCCCGCCATCAACTCGTTGTCCTAGAAAACCCTCCCCCGCCCTTGAAACCCCCTCCCTTAAACTGCTTCTCCTGAAACCAGTAAAAGATTTTTTTCTAAAAAAATTACCGCTTAAACCGGTAACCCATCCACTTGGGCCGTTATTGTGAAGCACCCCCTAAAGTTGGGACTGCTATGTAATAACCAAAAGTTGGAACCTTTTATGGAAGGGCGGCCATAATTGGGACAACCCTTGTCAATTTTTCCTAATTTTTATTTGTCATACTATAAGAGATATTTGTGATCAAAATAAATTTTCGTAAAGCGTGAATTCCTTATACTCCCTCCGGTCTTTATTAGTTTACCCGTATTCCTTTTTGGGATGTCCCTTATTAGTTTACCCATTTCTTTTATTTCTATTTTTGGAATGGTACCACTAACTTTCTATCACACACATATTCAACTTTAATATAAATTAATCTTTTCTCTTTCTTTCTATGTCCCACAACATCATTTCTCCTAAAACTCTGTGCAAAAGAAACGGGTAAACTAATAAAGATCGGAGGGAGTATTTCAAAACGGATCGAGTACTATACATTACACTAAGTGGTGATTATCATAAATAAATAAGCATCGGTACTTGGTGCTTTTGTGTCAATCAGAAACAAGTTTTGTCCATAAAAAAAAGTTTGATCCTAATTGATGGATCAAAATTACACACCAAGTTGGAATCTTGACTAATGGTTATGTTTAATTAACCATTAATCTTACATAGTCACATGTCTTCATACATCTGATGCATGCATGAATCATAAACTCAGTGATGTTGGTAAAAATAATGTGGCGGGTCATGAGATCATAAAGTCATAGGCATACATGATTATATTAGTTGATTAAACCTTTAGATATAATGCCAGATTTAGTGCATGATAATTGACAGAGTACTGTTTCAAAAGAGAATTGGGATTAAAATTTTAAAGGGGAAACTTCCAAGTCTTGGGACTTGTCTGTTTAATGTAGCAAAAATAGCAGCCACTAGCCAGATAGTTTTGGTATCACATGTCTATTCACAATGATTCATGAATTCAAAACATCTATACAAATATATTAAGAGGCGTTCCTATAAAAGGAATGGTACCACATGACATTCTTTTCAAGCTTCTAATACACATGTTTATGATGTCATTTAAAAATATTAACAATGTGTAGCTACTAGATTTTGAACACATGACCTTTGAAATGAAATGTGAGAGTTTAACCATCAATGCACTACAATTTCAATATTTTATCTTTCAAAGTAAAATATAATTAGTAAAATCTTATAATTATATGTAACTAAACATAGACAAGCCTTTTGATATCTAACACTTTTATTTAGGTAATAATATTCTCTTACCCCAATTCCATTGAAATTGTTATTTTAATCCCTAATTTCTTAGAACTTTTTTTTAAACAACTTATCATGCCATAACGTCCATCTTCCAATTTCACACTAGATAGAAAATTACGAAAAACTTAATAAAATCAATTATGAAATTTATGGATGATAATATATTTGATAATTGTAACTGACCCGGAGCAAAATACTAGTGATAATATGATTAGGTGGTCATAATATACTTCTTAAACGGAGGGAGTATATACAAAAAATCTAATCGTTTGGAATGATTTTGGATCCACAATTTTTTCTCTTAAACTATTTCGAACCACTTTAGCTTTTTCAAAACTAAATTCATTATGACCACTTTAAAATTTCGCAAATAATAATAACTACACCAAACTACTTCATATTAGATCATGTATATATTTAAAATAATTATAGTGATGGGGACTATATGTATAACACCATAGTGTAGAAGGCAATTCAAGGGGCATCTTTAGCTAGGGTACCTTGGCCCATTTTTTGTCTCTGTGATGTCTCTCTCAGTTACTTAGATCAGTGCAAGTTACTCCTGTCATATTATCATATATGTGTTTTTTTTTTCTTATATTATGCATGAATCATGCGATCATAGCAGTATTACCAAATTTCATCTTTCACAAGGCAAACAAGATGTACAACGTACCCTACCTCTCCTTTAATCAAAAGATAGGACTTCTTTGATGCTATCTTATTCATTTACTATTTACGGGACCAAATTTGGAATTGTTTGAGCCCATCAATAAATAGGACTTCTTTGATGCTATTTTAACTCAATGATTAATCGTCTATTGGCTCCTTGTGTATGATCTTTCTAGTTGTAACAAGGTGATCTGAAAAGGGGAAAAGAATTTTAGCACTTCTTCTTTTTTCCGGAGGATGATAATTGATAAAAAGTTCAACCTCATAGGTGTATTTTGATATCTATCTAATAGACTAATATAATTATTTACAAGTGTGGAGAGTAAACCAATGATTTAAATTATCAAATTAGATAATCAGGCTTGTGTGCAAGCTATCAATGCAGGTAGCGGTAGCTGCGGTGGGTGCACTCATATGCATCTCATTCAAAAATGTGTTGGGTTACTTAATAAAGAGGATTGGAAGGTGAAAGTAATTCATATCTATAGAGAAGGCAATCGAGCTGCGGATTGGTTGGCTAATCGTAGGGTGGATCAACTTCATCGTCTGCATCTGTTTGAAGAGGCTCCGTTAGATCTTCATAGATATATTGTAGAGGATGCTCGTGGGGTTGCTATCCCACGTATGATTCCTCATTAGGTTGTGTGTTGTGTTTGTTTTTCGTTTTTTTCTTTCGGCTTCGCCTCATTTAATTTGCATCAAATTTTTTTTATCAAATTACCTTGATTCTTCCTATCTATTACTACTATATCCTTCCTATCTAATACTATATCCAGGAAACAAAGTTTAAAAGCAAAGACATGATTATAGGAGAACAGGAGATTAGTATGGCAAAAATGTAGGGAAGGAAATTCAAATATAAACCAACAACTGAAAACTTAAAAGAAAAAAAATCATATCACTTTCAATTAGGGCCGGCAAAAGTTAACCCAACCCGATAACCCGACCTGAAACTGACTTGAAAATTTTGGGTTTGGGTTGAGATTTTCGACCTGAAATAAAAAATGGGTCGACCCAACCCGACCTGAAAATATAATGGGTTAGGTTCGGGTTGACTTTTTGAACCTGAAAATAACCCAAATAACTTTGATTTAGAAGTCGGATTATTTTCGTGTCGGGTCAACCCGAAATTAACCTGGATTTTCATAACTTATACAGCCTATCTTTGTTATTCTTATTTGTATTGAGCCAAGCCCATTTCTTGGATCACCTAAATTTCGTTTCCGGTCATTAACCCATACTTTCATAACTTAGCGTGTATAGTTGAATTTCATTTCAGGTCATTTTGGGTTGGTTTCGGGTCAACCCGAAATCGGTAAGGTCGAGTTTGGGTTAAGATTTTCGACCTGAAATTAGAATCAGGTCGGGTTTGGGTTAGGGGTAAGTGACGTGAAATATAAATCAGGTCAACCTGAAATTGACCCAACCCGACCTGATTGCCAGCCCTACTTTCAACGAGTACCAAACTCAAATTTTAATCACTAAATGTTCTATATCACTGTCATTTTCCAACTTTAAGATATATAATATGGGTTGGATATTAGAATTAAATTTATTATACTTGTTACGTTCTAACTTTGTTGATTTTTCTGATGTCAAAAAAGACTTTGTTTATTTTAGAAACTAACAAAACAAAAATTATTTCTTTTCAGATTTCCATATTTAGTCTTTATAATTTATTGAAAAAACTGAAAACTAAAAAAAATGACAATAAACCGGCCCTAAAATTACACATAAAATTAATAAATAAAATATACTATAGCAAAATTTTACACATTCATATAAAAGAAAATGTATATATAAACCATAGTCACAAGAACCTTTTAATCAAAGCTAAAATATTTTTAGTGAAATTATATCGATTATAGGCACTAAAACATATGGAAACTTAAACATTTATCATTAAAGTTACACATACAAATTACGAGAACCAGAGATATCTACCATACTGATGAACTCCTTGTCCAATTGTTTAATTTTGCTTGTGTTCAGCTTCTTTATAATCAAGATTCAAGAAAGTCGCCAAAGTAAATACACTCATATGCTTAATTTTTACCTTGAAATGAATAATAAGCCGGATTGGAAAGTCAAAATTATCCATGTCTAAAAAGAAGGGAATTGAGGAGCAAATTGGCTTGCCAATCATGGAGCTTCTCAGCTCTCTCACGTTAATTTATTTTCTTCTGCTCCGATAGATCTTAGGGTCCGTTCTGTTCAACTTATTTTGTCTTATCTTATCTTATCTTATCTTATCTTATAAGATCTTATTAAATCTTATCTTATCTTATCTTATCTTATCTTATCTTATCTTATCTTATCTTATAAGATAGTTTATTGTGTGTGTTTAACATCTTATTTATCTTATCTTATCTTATCTTATCTTATTTTATCTGATCTTATCTTATCTTATAAAATCTTATATAAGTTAAAATAAGTTGAACAGAACGGACCCTTAATAGTATCTTAGATGAGGATGTAAGGGGTTTGGCTTTTCCACGTCTTATCCCTCCTTATAGTCTCTCTAGGTTAGTTTGTTATTTTGCTTTTTATTTCTTTTATCTATTCGTTTTGTACCTATTATGGATCAAAAATTATATATATACGGCCACTTTTCAAAACTTAAACAGCTCTTCAAATTTATTCTAATTAATTATATTAATTAAAGAAAACTAGCCACATAGCTAATTTAATGTGTGCATTCATATGATTTTGTATATTCAAATTATCTCACAATATTATTTATTTTTAATAATATAAGTATATAGGTTCATAGAACAGGACGAACTATTCATCGAAATGATTTCAAGTGATTAAATTGAATTTCAGTATTAAATTGATTGTTGCTGATTTTTTTAATGTGTAGTAAATAAAACTTATTTCGTTAATTCTTTGTCACTGATTCGAAAATAAATTTTGTTGATTTACACTTACTTTTTACCCAATTTCATGAAACTTGAAAAAGAAAGCCAAAAAATGAGATACTTCCTCCGTTCTTTTTTAATTGTAAAATCTTGACTTTTCTATTATTCACATTTCATACTTTGACTGTGTATGATGATCTATACACTAGGATAAACATAGTCATACGATATCTTATTTGTTTTGTCTCAATGTGTAGTTTTTTTATATCTCATTTGCACATAACTAAAGTTATTAATGGCCAAAATTATGTCTCGACAAGTGTAAAAATGCAAATGTTGCAATTAAAAAACAACCACAAAAGTATTTGACGAAGAAAAAACTAGTGAGATATTGCTTATTTTTGTGATGGGGTTGATTATCATGACTTCTTACTTGGGTTAGCGTCCTTTTTTCAATTCAACAAATAATGGCCAAATATCATACATCAATCGTTCACAAAAGAAAACAACTATGTCATAAATCATATATCCCTTACAGAGCATTAACAAGTAACAACCCCACCTTGTTGTCCTATCAATTTAGATGGCCAGTTTTAGTTTGGTACCTATTTTTGTCCATCTAAGCAAATAAACATTGATGGTGAATTGTTTGTCGATTTTCTACTATTCACGGAATTTCATAACATGCATGGTGAGTATTGTAATTGTCATTTGTTATTTGTACTCGACTAGAATCTGACCTAGAGGTGAAGCACCAGTCATTAAAATAATGTATCCAAAATCAAGAACCCATATCTAATTTGATTAATTATATTGTTGAGCGTGGATTGGATGATGTCTATTGTCTAGTTTAAAGTGATCTGAACAATTTTTCTTTTAACTGGACATTTAGCAAGAAAAATGTTGTGTATAATCCCTCGGCTCCTATATTATTCTTCTCATTTTTTTGATTCGGCTCCTATATTATTCTTCTCATAGTCATAGCCTCATAGATAAGTGCACTTTTTTTTTTGCTCTTTTTTACTTTTGAATTGTTCTCTTTTATTTTTTAGTGATCTCTCTCCTACTTTTTGATTGCTTCTCTTACTAATTGTCAAAATTAAGTAATAATCTCTAGAGTAAGAACTATTTCAAACATTCCGATGAGAAAGCAGAAAGAACAAATAAAAACAAAGGGAAACCTATCTAATTCACAAGTGATATTATAAATGGTATATTAAAATTAAATGTTGATATCTTTACTTCATTATTTTTTATTGTATATTAAAATTAAATTCTCACCTTTTTAATATAGCTGGTACCATTTATAAATGTTGATATCTTTATTTTCATATATGTAATTAATATTTGTGATTTCAGAGGCAACATCTATAAATCAAAGAAAAACATTTGTTAGTTGTCGAATATACAACCACAAAATGCCGTGAATAAAAAAAATGTTCGTGATGTTTATTATTAGTAATTCTTTAAACATGGACTAAATAGTCATTGTGAATAATAATTAAAGGAAATGGATAGAACTTAATCAATATGATATGTCCCATTAGTCTATTGACAAGAACATATATATATATATATATATATATATATATTATATATATATATATATATATATATATATATATATATATATATATATATATATCATTTGCCTCTTGATTTTTGTTCTATAATCTGATGCTGACTGATAAAATTGCAAAATATGTCATGAACATTGTGCCAGATGATCTGTGCGTTCTCAATTAATATATTAACCTTATTTTTTGCCTAAAAAAGATGATATTGTATATTTTAATGGTCACTTTATAAGATAAAGGGGTCAATTTAATATAAGTGGTCAATTTTAGAAGAAGTGACCCCTTTAAGGAATTAAGGTAAGATGTTATCCTCGTTTTATCACCACGAGTCATGAGAAGATGGTCTTAAATGAGAATTTTTATTTCTTTTGGATTAATTTGTTCAATATTGCTTGAGCAGTTGAGTGTTCGGACACTTCCTGTCTAGTCGACCTAGAATTAAGCATTAATAACTTGAAGATTCTTCTATGACACGGTTGTAACTCGTCCGCGATGCAACTGTGTTGGATTCTCTCGTCCACGAAACAATAGGAATTTTCGAGAACTCAATTACAGTAAAATATTTTCACTGTTTAATTATGTGAAAAATATTTACTGAGACCATATTATAGAATATAAAATGTTACACAAATATATTTTATAAACGGAAACAAATATCAAAATGCATGGATTGCACTCCTTTATTGATCAACACAAATACTTCTTGTTACGCCAAACTAAGAAAACAAAATTGATGGATACATGAATCATAAAAAAGCTAAGGAGTAAGTAACTTGTAAAGCAACAGGTGGTCCATCGATCAATTATGTAGTCAGCCCTAAAGTTTTGCAGATGATCAGTATTCAATGGTGGGGAAGAGGGTGTTCCTATGATCTGATCTGTTATAAATTTCGGTACTACAATCCAATTAAGACGAAGAAGATCCCAATAGTGTCACATCTTTCTAGACCTATTATTATAATACACTATGCAGTAATGTTTCTTTGAAAAAATTCACAATAATGGATTCTAACTATTACTATTATGGTATTCCCATAATAACTTTAATCAAATTATTTTAGAATGATCATGATTATAAATGAGTTTTTTCAAAAACATCGTGGAGTGACCGATAACTTATGTAACCGATTATTCTTTCTTTTTGTGTTTTTTGTCAATTATTTTCATACTCTCTTTAGTCCATTCTCCTTTTCAAGCGAGCTAACTAGGTTAATAGGTTTTAATAATACGTTATCATATCCCCTTCTAAATAAATCGTGTGTACATAATCGGATTCTTTTGAAAGACAATCCTCATAGTTGAAATAATTATATGCTAATAATACATCGTACTTCACATAGTTGTGATTAAGAAGATTCTGACAGATTATTTCCATCATTATTATGATAATATATACTCCTTGTTGCCGTTACAGAAAAATAAGACTAGTAGGAGTAATATTGTTTTGGGGTAGGCTCTAGAGAAGGTGCAAAGAAAGTAAGAGGAGTAGGTTAATGAAAGCAACAAAGGTATAAAGAGAGGGTGGCCCAAACGGGTCCCATGTGCAATCCCACCTACATATGCTGTGCAATCCATGTGATATAAGTGCGATAAGACCAGGCTAACACACCCCACGCCTAAGTAATAGTATTGGTATTTGGTATCGTGAAATCTGAAAATGGTAATAAGAGTATTTGTAAGAAAGTATGGGGGTAAGTGCATTATTTGTTTTGACATAGGTTTAACAAAATTCCAAACTCCCATATCTTTTGATTCCTACTATATGGACGTACTATTTATTATTACTCCTACTGCTACGTGATGCTTACAAGTCAGGACTTGATCTAAATTTAATTATATTTTTCACTTTCCTCTCCGAATTAAAACAATAAAATTTGCTCACAGTTATTGTTTTTAAATTTCCACCCTTCATCCGGCATATATGCCAAAGTTAGTGGGACAACATTATTAGGGTACTTGGTGGCTTAGTGCTATGTTATGTTTAAGTACTTCTTTTAGGGTTTGGGGGAATTCCAAGTTTACTACAGTTTACACTTTAATTGTAAGGAGCTAGTGATATTCGGTACATATATTATCTATTTTAAGGAGATTTTTGTTATAATAATAAAAGTATTTTAGATAAACTAACTTATGACTTATTAACTATTACAATGAGTACAGTATCTCCACTAAATATGTCTAACCTGTTTCGACTTTCGACCCAAGTTTTGATTTTCAATTTCTGGATACGATTGGTCAAAGATTTATTCATAATGTGGCTCAGTGACTCCACCCAAAGAACAATTAGTGCTATTCTTTGTGTTAGTCGGTCTAATATTTTGGTCGTAGCTTGATCAGTGTTGGACCTTAGTTTCTAGTTATTACATATTTTTTCGTTTTTTTTCTATTGCAACAATTGGGTTTTTACACTATTCACTCACCACCCTTACAATATCTATTGTGATTTTTACATAAAGAAAAATATAGTCATGTGGGTTTTGTTAGATTCGTTTCGAAATATACTTTTAAAATATCAATTTTTTATAATTTTTACTAAAAATTATTTAAAGATATTAATAGTTGTGCATTGGCATGCTTGAATACTCAATTTGTTGCAATAGAAAAAGAACAGAGAAAGTATATAATAATAACAAAATATATTTTATCGGACCATACTCCCATCCTGTTGTTGTAATTACAATACTACAATAGTATACATCCTTAATAAAATTTATTGCGTTTAGATTATTTCCAAATAAAAAGAAAAAATATAAGAAAAAGAGAGACTATTATAATTATCCCCATCTAGCTCAAGGGAAAATAGCAAAGTAGATTAACAGTATTAGCTTACTTTTCTCTTGAACTACTGATGTTTATAGAAATGATAAAGTGAAATAAAAGATTCATTCATCCTTTGATCTAAGAAAAGAGTTTGTTACGTGCATGCTGGCTGCGCTGTAAATTTAAGCAGGAGCTCATCAAGTGGTTGATACTCGCATTAATGTTAGATGCAATTCCACTAAGAAATTTTCAGGTTTTTTCATTCTTTTTCCCTAGTGTATTATAATACCGACTTTATTACATTACCACAGCATAAATATTAGTGGCACTAAAGAAAAAGAAACTTATACTTAACCAAATTCATAAAGTACATTATTGATATGCTTTTCCTTACAAACATGAAGTGACAGAAGATCCAACACATGCATATATGAATGTAGCATGTCTATAAATTCAAAGAAGCATCGCACTAGTTTCTTGATGAGACAAAGTTGTAGGAGATCCAACTAAAAACTTCAACAACTTGCACTTTTTCCCAATCAACTTTGAACTAATTTCTGCTTCCTCACTTTGGGAGGAGGAGGAGTTGTTTTGTGTTGCTTTTTCAATATCTTCAATTAGGAAAGCTCTCATTAACCCGTGTACCAATATCTTCACTTTATGACTTCTTTTTGCTTTCCTTGTCTTTTTGGTGCTCTTTTCTTTTCTTTTCTTTCTTTTTTAAGTTAAAAATCATTAAGTACAAATACTAAATTATTTATCTGATTCTTATACAAACTTTAGCAACAGTTAAAATCTGCACACTCACTTTAACACTAGTTAAAAATACCTGCTTTTATCTTTTGTTCTCTGTTGAAGTTTTCTTTTCCAAAGTGCATGCTTTCATTTTTATTAGGTGTTCCAAAGTGCGTTCGTGATACTCCTATGGAGAATATTGTGAACTTGTAATACTATTACTCTGCATATATATACTACAAAATTCTTGCAGCACTTTGTTTCTTACCGTCAAGTTTTAATTTACAAATTTAAAACGTATGTCCTCACTAATTAATAAAGGCAAAATTGGCCTCAATTCTATAAACTATGGCGCGGGTGGTGTATCCATCACCACAAACTTTGACTAGTAGCTAAAACACCCCAAATTATTGGTCTGGGTGCAACGAGTGTCATAAATGACGCCAAAACTAACTTTTCTTGCCGGCGGCGCGTAATCCGTGTTATTTCTTTTCCCATTTTCCCCTTTTTCTTTCATTTATCTTATTTTTTTTTATGAAATAGAAGCCTAATTCACGCGAACATATGTCGAGAAAAGTTAGTTTCGGCGTCATTTATGACACTCGCTGCACTCAGGCCAATAGTTTGTGGTGTTTTGGCTACTAATCAAAGTTGGTGGTGTTGGGTGCACCTCGCCATAGTTTGTGGTGTTGAGGCCAATTTTGCCATTAATAAAAGAGATATACTTCCTCCGTTCTAATTTACTTGTAACATATGGATTTTTACAATATTCATACACTCCTCTTTAGCCATCTAGCTATTATGGTTAACATGTAAGGTTAAGCATAGTCATTTGGGATCTTGTTAGATTCGTCTCAATATATATATACTCTCATTTTGAATCTTTTTAATTAAGAAATATTAATGGTTAAAGTTGTGCACACTAGTAGAATAATTGTATACTACTGCGGTTTTTAAGTGGCCTATTGCTGCGGATTTTGCACCACCGCAAATCAAGGCGCAACAATTAATAAATCTATTGCTGCGATTCTAAAACCGCAACAATAGGTTTGACTTATTGCTGCAGTTGTAGCCGAAAATCGCAGCAATAGGTAGCGGTACAGGTGATAAAAAAAATTTGCACTTTGCCATCAAATTTGAAAGAAAAAAGATGTAGGAAACAAATAAAACACTACAAATTAGAAGTAATGACAGAGAATGCTTATACAAAAACATATCAAATACACAAAATCTAACAGATACAAAAAAGAGATATAAAAGAAAAATAAACGAAAAACAAAAATCAGAAACCCTAACATCATATTGATTCTAAAATAATAAAAATGAAAAAAATCCAAAAAAATAAGATATCACCACCCTAACATCAGATCTGGATAAATACAAACAAATCCTAACTACAAAAGAATAAAAAAACAAATGAAAATAAAAACAATCATGGCAGCGGCTTCTCGGTGTTTGTGTTGGCGTCAGATTGCACTTTCTACTTCGCCGACGAAGACCTTTTTTATCTCTGAACTCGTGATTTATTTTGTCATCAAGGCTCTAACAAATCCGGTAATGGTATCTTCCGCATCCGACGGCCATGAGCAATGTTGGAGATTGGCGACGAGGACGAGGCCAAGCTTCGCTCAGTCAAGGCTGGAGATTGGCGACAACGACGAGGTCGGGCTTCGCGTAGTCGAGGCTAGTGATTGGCAACGAGCTGCGGAGGACTTGCGGTCGAGGCTGGTGATTGGCGACGAGCGTCGGGCTTCTTGTAGTCGTTGGTGATTGGCGACGAGGAACGAAACCACAAGGCGAGGCTAGTGAGGATGAGAGAGGAAAGAAAGGATGAGAGGCTGAGCGGAGGAGATAGAGTATGAGAGAGGACAGAGAAGCTCAAGGGGCGAGAGCTTATGAGAGAGAGGCGTGAGTGAATAAGAAAGGCGTGTAAGTGTTGAGTGCAAAACCCTAATTTTTGATCGGTTTTTTCACCGAATACCCCCGACAAATTACAAGATTCACAATATACCCTCAATGTTCCAAAAATTCACCATATACCCCTGACTTTTCAAAACTGTTCACCAGATGCCCTTTTTCTAACTTCCGTTAACTCAGCGTTAGCTTTTATTTACCATTTTGCCGTTATTCACCCTAAACCCTAACTCTAATCTAACCCTAACCCTAATCTAACTCTAATTCTAAACCTAATCCTAAACCCTTACCCTCACCCTAACACCACCCCTAACCCTAACCCCCTGCCAACCCCCACCCCTTTCCCTCCATCCCGGCCCCCACCCCCTCCCCCTCCCCTCCACCGGCGCAAAGACCCCTCCCCCTCGCCGCGCCCCCTCCCCTCCCCCTCTCCCGCCGCAGCCCCCCCACCCCCTCCCCGGGCCGGCCCCAACCCCCCCTTCCCTCCCCTCCCGGCCCCCTCCCCGTAATACCCCGAATTTTCAAAGATTATTTTATTATTTATTAAGGTTTAATATTATTTCCACTTAAAATTTATTTTATGATAATGCGACTTTATTTGATAACTATGTTTATTAAAATAATAATTTCATTTAGTTTTGATTTATTTAACAAGTTTTATTTAAATGATTATTTCTAAATAATTTAACTATGGTAAATTAAACTCTTTATTTTTGGTTATGGGTATCCTTGTACAAGTTGTCCATCCATTTTTAGTAATCCAAAGCCCAAATACAAGTCCATAGCCATATGTCTTTTAGCCAAAAAGAAAAAGGAAAATAAAAACAAAAACAAAAACAAAAAAAAAGGTGAAAACAGTTTTCACCATCTTCCCTCCCCTCCCTTCCTTCGTTCCTGATTTACAGCACACAAGAGCCAATTTTTCAACAAAAATTGCAGCCTTTGACAGTAGGAAAATTGAATTTCAGTCCACAAATATCAGATTTTAGGGGCAAATTTTCAAAGAGCTACCACCATAGCCCTCACACCTCACCTCCACCATTAATGGAGCTTGACCAAAGCTCAAGATTTCTGACCAATCTCCTCTATAAATACTGAACCTTATTCACCAATTTGCTCAAGCAAACAATTCAAAAAGGTTTGCTTCAATTCCTTTCTATTCTTCCTAAATTTCTGATTTTTGGTTTTGAAACTGAATAAATTAAAAATAAAACCCACCATTAACAATTTTCCTGTTCCTTTGAACCACCACACCACCGGAAACCACCAACCACCTGAACCACTCGAACCACCTGCACCACCGCAAGCCAAACACGCTCCCCTTCGTGTCTCCTTCTCCTTCCCAGCCCAAACGACCTCCCTCGCAACAATTCTGCTGCCTCCCTCAGCCGCGTCCAGCCGCACCACTCCCCCGCCCGAACCTTCGACTCCCACCGCCCGAAACTCCAGCGCCACCTTCTTCTCGCCTTCCCCCGATTCGTCCTCCTTGGTGCCCTCCTTCCATCCTCGTTTTTTTTTCTTCGTTTCTCATAAACTGGTTCTTAGAACCAGTGAAACTCCTTTTCTTTCTTTTATTTAGTTTTATTAGTTTATTTTAAAAAAAAAACAAAATAATTGACTTTCCTAAACTAGCTTACTTTATTAAATTGGTGTATTTTAGATTAAATAACTTAGTCGTTTATAACTTGAAAATATTTCTTAATTTTCTAAAATAAAGTAAGAAGTATAATAAAGTTAGTTTTTATGTTTAAAATAATCGTTTAAGTGAATAAAAATTAAGGTGAAGTAATCTTTGAGTACTTAAAATGATTTCATAAATAATTTAAAAACCATAAACTTTGATTTATAAACTCTCTTAAAATCATTAAGAATTTCTATAAGTTATTTGAATTGTTTATTTTATATATATAAAAAGGGGTTATTTAGGTAACTAACTTAGATCTCGTTAACGTCTAATGTAGATTCCGATTGCGTAGACGAGGAATATCAAGAGTGTTAATCTGTTCGTGAACTTAACTTTTGGGCACACATCACGAGGCAATCTCCGATGTCCATCTAAACGTAGATCCCGTTAGAATAAAACGAATTAATTATGTGACTATGTGAAATAGAATATGGATTTGAATGTGGTTTATAGTTTTGGATTATGCACGACGAATGAGTATGACAAATAAAGTAACTTGTATAACGGACGATATGACAACTTAAACGTTATTAACGGCACTAATAGTGACTTTATGTTCTTATTATTATCGCTATTATTTAAATAATGTTATTATTGTTACCATCATTATTATTATTATTATTACTATTATCGTTATTAAAATTATTATTAATTCCATTATTATTATCATTATTATTATTGTTATCCTTGTTATTAATATGGAACTTATGAGTGAAAGTTGGAAATTATCAAGAACATGTGATAATTGGATGATTATGAGTTAATCAATGTAACCAAGTGAAGGTTATGATAATGAATATGAAGGGGCTCTCGGATAAAGCTATGTATGAATTGAATTCTGGATTTGGAATAAGTGCATGTACCCACTCTTGATTAAATGAATTGACGCATGTGTGTACATGTGATATGTGATATGTGATGACTTGAATTAAAAGCTATTAATCACTTAAAGTGAAATATCGGAGGGAAATGATGAACAGGTTGCCCTGTATGGGAGGTTCAGCGGCCACCTACAGGTTCTCTGGTTACTATGCTGATTTTCTGTTACTTGTCTTCCTTCTATCTTGTTGTGATCCAAGTAGAAGGGGTGTGCACACTAGGGACTCTGTTATTATGGCCATTATGTTATCCGTAGGTGGTTACAGGGGATTGACCCCGGCCTACAATGTTGAAGTAAGTGGTTACAGGGGATTGACCCCGGTTTACTGGCGTTCTCTTTCCTCTCCTTAAATAATTGGATTAATTATGTGATTATTCATTGTATATATATATGTGTATGTGTGCTATGCTTTCTAACCCTATTAACCTACTATTTTACCAAGTATTTTCAACTTTAGTATTTTACGGGATGGAGTTGGAATTACTCAGTTTTTCTGATTTTTGGGAGCTTGTCTCTCTTGTTTCTTTTCAATGCATTTGTGCAGGTGGGTGAACGACGGGGGAACAAAAGGGAGATCACTTAGAGTTGTCATTCACTTAGCTTATGATTTAGCTTCCGTTGGAACTCTGAAATACTTTAGTAATTAGTAATATTTAATGAACATTTTTACTTAGTTGTAAGGATTAATTTATTTGAATTTAGTATGCTTTATGCTTTAACCTAGCCTTCCATTTATTTCCAAGGAGATAAGTGTGGCGGTAGCACGCCCGTTGAGTCGAACCCTCGTGGATTTTCCCCCTCTCGAGTTTTATTAAATGAAAAAGGGTTCAGGTTGGCGGGGGTGTTACAAAGTGGTATCAGAGCTGAGTTTAGATTAACTAGGAAAAGATTAAAATTATTAAAATATAATAATTAGGGAAAATGAATCAAATAGGGTTAAACTCAAAATTGGGTTAAGAAGTCAAGATAATAATAAAATATATATCTAAGAAAAATGAATTAGGATTAAAATATGAATTGAGGGTTTAGTATGGGTACGAATGGGTTATGTGTACATGTATGAAAGTACTCGCCAAAGGTACTTATTAATTGTTTATGATATTTTATTAGATGGCCAAGACACGATTGACCGCCTGAAAATGCACCAGAACCCCTCGTCAAGAACCTTACCTTCTAAGAATGAGGGTAGGAGAGTCTGTTTCAGCTTATATTTACAGGTTACGTTTAACAATGAAGTGTTACCACCTCAATGAAGGCCACGGACATTCAGATTACCTCACGCCACCTAAACAGGCCGATGTTTTGATTCACACTCTTCCCAATGATGGTCCTTATGCCGGAATCAAGAGTGAATACTCTGATGTTCTGATAAATGGAAGGCCAAACTATGAACGATACACATTGAAAGGGAAGTGGTATCTCACGTTGAGTTACCTGGAGAAAAGAATGCTTGATGCTAGGGCCAAGTGGCTTAATGACTATTTACCCACTGATGACGAGGAACCCAACTATAGTGACAATGAAGAAGTAGGAAGCAACCCTGCCTCACCCGTTGTAAATCTCAATGGAGATGGAGACAGAGATGAAGGTGAAGACGAGGATCCGTCCGAGTACGCTGACTAGAAACCCAAATATCTAGCCCTGACCCTTAGATTTCTAATTAAGGTCGTAAAAGACCAATTAACTCGTTAACTTAGTTAATGTTGGTGCGACTAATGCTTATTTGACTATTTGAAACAAACTCTTATGCTACTATCACTAGTGGAAAAAAAAGCAAGGGCTACGCTGCAAGGGCTGCGGTTTATTAAAAACGCAGCCCTTAGTAGTGAAGGGCTGCGGTTAGCCCAAAAACCGCAGCCCTTTTTTATAAAGGACTGCGGTTTTGGGCTAACCGCAGCCATTTTAATAAAGGGCTGCGGTTTATGGGCTCACCGCAGCCCTTTTAATTTTTTTTTAATTTTTGTTTTAATCGCGCATTCAGCCATTCGGTATTCGTTCCCTGGCTAAGTCTCTAACCCTCGCCTCTCTCACTCCCCACCCTCCACCCCACCTCTCTCTTCGCCCATCTCTGATCTCTCCACTCCCAACGTGATCTCTCCGGCGCTTTTCTCTGATTTTCAAGTTGCTCGTCGGCAAGGTCCGTTCCCCTATATCTCCTTTTCTCTCACGAATTTGTCTCGCTCATTAACTTTTCAAAAAACCCTAATTTTCTCTCGCTTACATCCTTCTCCTTGACTTGTTCATTAAATCAGCAAAATCACCCAGATGCGACCAAACAGAAGAAGAGGAAAGGTCGTGGTATTGGGTCTGGGTTGGGTTCGAAGGTGGTCAGACAACTAGCGGCTTTATTTTTTCTTCTCACTTCTCTTCAATGGCGTCCACTATCCGAGCAACCTCTTCTTCAGCCATCGGTAATATCCTTTCTTCCCTCTCTAAATTTCATGTTTTGATTTAAAAAATGCGATATTTTTCTTTAATTTTAGGAAAAATTGTTTTAAATAAGTCAACCTTTGCGCGGTCTTCCCATTTTAAGTCTACCTTTTGATTATCCCTGATTGAGTTAGGCTTATATGTCTGTTTTCTTCTATTGAGTTTTAACTAGATTGTGACTTGTTTAATAGGTTACTTATGATACTTTACAATTCCCACCTGTTTTGATTTAAAAAATGCGACATTTTTTCTTTAAAATAATTTTTCCTTAAGGAGTTCTTAAATAATTTGTGTATGGAATTGAGAAAGAGAGAGAAAATTATTTGATTTTCTTGTTGATAATTTCAGGAACAGCATCATCTGTGGAAGTTGGTGAGAATGATTTGCTAATTGTTGGACCTGGTCTTCTTGGCCGATTAGTAACTCAACAATGGAGTCAGGTATAATCGTCACCTTGGATTTTGTTTGGTTTGTTGTTTTACAAGATACGATTCCTGTGTAATTTGGCTTTAATTTGTAAAAATAACAACAGTATGTTGTGATTACAATTCTTAAAATAACAATGCTTAAATTGAGTAATTTCCTTTTAAACTATAGTATTACTAAGAATTGAAAGTTTGAACTTATGTCAAAATATTGCATTCAATTAGATAGTGTTTACTTCATTAAGGCATTAATTAATCTTGTTGAGTTGATAGATTTGTTTGGCTTTCTATAATTGATGTAAGGATTAAGAGAGGTCTCAACCAAATAACAGAAATTCCAGTCTTCATTCGTAGAATATAGTAAATTAGGGCTTTCTTTTTACCTCCATTGCTGCTTGGCTGGTCAAGAGAGTCATTGATTAAGAGAGAAATGTGGACCATATGCAAAATCCTTGTCGCAGCATGGTGAATAATTATTTTATCCTCGAGAGAGGTCATTTGTTATTCCTCATATTGGAGGTATATTATGTTTTGTGGCACGATATCGAAATGTTTAATGTGTTTTGTATTTTTATTTTTAGGTCATGAAGTAGGAAAAGAGAGAGGGATTGTGGTTTTGATTGTGGGTTTGATTTGTAGATTGTTTAGAAGTCCAAAGGATGGGGTGTGTAGCGTACTTTCGAATGTTTTTGAGATTTTTCCTTCTCTAGTCCTTGCTCTTTAAGCTTCTAGAGATGATGCTAGTTTTATAAGTTGGAATCTTATTGGTGAAGGCATGATATGCAGTGTTTATAGAGCTGAACTTCCTGATGGAACGGTAAGATACGGTTTTGTATATAGCTTTTGAAGGCAGTACTTATGCAGATCTTATAGGCTTTTACTGAAATTATCTGAGCTTTGTGTTGGGCACAAATTTGGATGCGTTCTCTGCAATTATATCAATGTGAGTTTCTTATTATGTGTTCGAATTACATAACGGATGTTCTTGAAGAATGATTGAATATTTAAACAAATAAAACTATCCAACAGACTAATCTTTGAACATTTTTGTCATATATCAGGACAAACCCGTATTATTTAGAAATTTCTACAAATGGTTGAAACCTGGAGGCAAAGTTCTAATTAGTGACTACTGCAAGAGTGCTGGCCCACCTTCACCTGAATTTGCAATGTACATCAAGCAAAGGGGATATGATCTCCACGATGTAGAGGCGTATGGGCAGGCAAGCTTAATCAGTTTGCTTTATGTTTTGCTTTGTAGTTGTCATGATTTCATAATATTAACAATCATGTAACTTATCTTTATCAGATGCTTAAAGATGCTGCATTTGTTGACGTTATTGCCAAGGATAAGACTGATCAGGTACTCAATCTCATACCATCTCATCCTTCTATTTATCCCCCTTCTATTAACTTATCTTAGAATTCTTTTTCCGATTATGTTTTAGAAATTAGAACCATCCTATCCGAAGTTGATTTTTCGAGGATAAACCTTATTTATCCCCCTTTTCCCCTTAGTTGCAGATGATTGTTCAAGGAATTAGTATGGGCATTGTAGCCCCTTTGGGATCATGGTGTTGGTTTTATTGAATCGTTTTGGCATTGGTTGATTGTTTCATGCATAGTGAACATTAGTTAGTTAATGGTTTTTGTGGGATTTCTTGGCCTACTATGCATCTAAGTGGTTATTTTAGGACTTCAATTGCTTGATCCATGGATAATGAAGTGGTTACGGCTTGATATTTGTGTGATTTGTTGGCCTAATAAGCAATTAAGTGGATGTTTTCATGGTTTTTTGTCTCTTGATTCATGCAAAAACATGATGGTATAATGTAATCTTATGCATTTAGTGTCATCAAATGTAATTTGACAAACTATTATAATCATCTAAGTTTGTTGATTCATTTTCAACTACATTTGGGGTAAGTAGAGAACATTTTTTTTGTTTAATCATGTCAAAAAACTCAGTTATGGGAGATTAGAACAGCATAACAATTAATTATGGACAAAAAGAGTAAAGGTATATAGTAGTGCATAAAATAGTTGTAAATTTATGATAATAAGCATGCCTGCCTTTACTCCCCCCTACCTGCAATTCCCCCCTGCACACCCCCTGCACTCCCCCAGCCCTCCCCCCATTGCTGAATCTTGCCCCCCGTTGCACTCCTCCCCGCCCGGCCTCCCCGGCCCCCCGCCACCCTCCCCCCGCCGAACTCCCCCTCCCCGCACAGGCCCCCGGCCCCCGCCCCCCCTTCCCCCCCCGCCCGCCCCCCAAGCCCCAATATTTTAGCATCTATATTTTTGTAAATTTCTTATATTTGTATAAAAAACATAATTTGTAATGGAAAATGATATTTTTATATATATATAACTGTTTGGGGATCATTTAGGACTAAAAATGCAAAAAAAATTGGGTATGTTTGAAATATAATATTAGTGGTTGGTTTGACATGATAGTAACCACTATAAATAATTATCCGTGGAAGTAAACAGATGCTAGAGTACCATCCCCAGATGCTTTAGGAATATTTTTGTGACCAGGATCAAACTAGCTTCATGTATCCTAGGTATGTGTTTTTCTTGTTTCTGTAATTATATCTTAGTCTTGTCTCCAGGAATTGTAAGCTTCATGCCTTCATCTGACGATGTGTTTCTTTATACTAGGTCTTTAGTGTTAACGACTTGTAAATTGTAATTGCTTGAATCCGTGCTCAAAAATTAGCTTTCAAGAAAAAAAGATTAGCTGCATATTGATATATTTTTTACACATAACATTTCTCCATCATTCTTCAGTATTCGTCATGAATTTTTTCTTCTTTTGCCTATTACTTTATAGGTTGAATGTTTATAAGTTCTATTAGACATACATTGAAATGAATTTTTTGTTTTAGCTACACTCTACTCTTTTTCTTCTTTTCTTTTTCTCTGTGTACTTTTTGTGTATCAAAAGTTTCATGCTACAACATTCACGCTATTCGTTTTAAGCCAAAGTTCTAGCATTTAGTCATCGTTTTAAGCCCTGCCCCCCCTTGCTACACCCCCACCCTAGCCCAAGCACCCCCGCCGCCCGCACCCCTGCCCCCTGCTACACCCCCCCACCGCCCGGCCAGCAACCCCTACCCCCAAGCACCCCCCTGCTCCCCCTGCTGCCCCCCCTTGCTACACCCCCACCCTGACCCAAGACCCCCGCCGCCCCCGCTACACCTCCCGGCCCCCCACCGCCCAAGCGGCACCCCCAAGACCCCTGCTCGCCCCCCCGACACCCCCGGGTTCACCTCCAAATTATAGCGATTTTGGTTTTATTTGCCCAGGTTCTATCATCTCCAGAGAAGTTGCTTTCGAGGGATCCGGATGCTAGTCTTGGTGGAGTTGTTGTAATGCTAGTTTGTGTTTGTGATCCTGCTCATGTATTGCAATTCGAACACTTGAGGGCAACCTCAAACTAATGTAATTCCGTTATTGTTTTCTCTATATTTGTGTAAAAAAACATAATTTATGATACTAATATATATATATATATAACTGTATATAACTGTTTGGGAACATTTAAGGCAAAAAAATGCAAAAAAAAAAAGAAAAAGTTTTTTTTATTGTTTTTGGGTCACAAGGGCTGCGGTTCTGGCAAAAACCGCAGCCCTTGGTGGATTAAGGGCCAAAACCGCGGCCCTTAACTCACCAAGGGCTGCGGTTTTGGCCCTCAACCGCAGCCCTTAACCCACCAAGGGCAGCGGTTTTTACCTTGACCGCAGACCCTTAACGCGTCAAGGGTCGCGGTTAAAAACCGGCCTTTCCTAAATGCCAAGGGTCGCTAGTCCAATGGCTGCGGTCAAAAACGCAGCCCTTGGGGCCCTTTTGACCGCAGACCCTTGGGCTTTTTTCCTCTAGTGTATGAACGAATTGTTATGGCACTTTTGGGGTAATGAATGATGAACTTTTGACATGTGAATTGAGTGTGAAATGAATGATGAACTTTTGATATGTGAATTGAGTATGAAATGAATGAATGGTGTGAACCATGATTATGTGAATTAGCCTTTATATAAAAATCAATGTGAATGGTAGAAATACTAATGTGAATAACGCAGGTGGCTTATGCAATACGTTTATACGCGATCTAGAGCAAGGCGACAAGGAAACCAAATGGCCGAAACACCAGAACAAGTTGCAGCACGACTTAGGACTCTTGAGCAACTAGCTCAGAGCTTTGGCTTAGTCCTTCAAAACCAGATCAACAACAACCACCATGGAGACGATCCGCAAGCTGCAATGGCGAAAAAGATTTCCGCTTTGAAACCACTAACCTTTGTTGGGAGAGAAGACCCACTACTTCTCGAAAACTGGATAAGAGACTTCGAAAAGATTTTCACGGCCACGGGTACGCCTGAGGCCCAGAAAGTAGACCAAGCAACCTTTTATCTGCATGAAGATGTTGATACTTGGTGGGAAAGTGTAGGACCTACTGTTAAAGCTCAAGAGAACTTTAACTGGGAAGCATTTAAGGTAGCGATTAAGGCTCGATTCTTCCCCGAGCACATACGTAGACAAAAGTACAATGAGTTTAGTAGGTTTAACCAGAGTTATAACATGAGTGTGCAAGAGTACGCTCATAAATTCAATGAGTATGTCCGATTCTGCCCGACTGTAGTGCCAGATGAAGGAACTAAGGCTCAGAAGTTTGAAGTCGGACTTAAGTTTGATCTTCAGACTCGAATGGGAGGTAGCACCTCTACTACTTTCGCGGAAGCATATGCTAAGGCCTCAAACCTGGAGAGAATCTTACAGCGTGAGAGAGAGGTGCTAGGCAGGCACAAAAGGAAGGAACCTACCAAGAACAAAGAACAACCAAGGGTACGACAAAAGGCCCAACAATGGTGGAAACAACAATAACAATGGTGGACGCTACAACAACCGCAACAATCAGAATTCTGGACAACATGCCCAACAAGGAAATAGGAACCAAAAGAACTTTGTTTGCAAGAAGTGTGCCAAGAGCCATCCAGGGTTCACTTGTCGGGTGAAAGGATCAAGTATTTCGAGTGTGGAGAAGTATGTCACAAATCGTTCAACTGTCCCAAGAAGCAAGCTCAAAATGGACCAAATGGGAACAATGGTAACAATGGAGGTGGAAACATAATTCAAAACTTCAATAATAACCGCCCTACTGGAGGAAATGTTGAACAGAAGGGGAACCAGAACAACCGCTCTTTTGGAGGTGGAAATGGAAACTATGGAAAGAATGGCAATGGAGGCTACACCAATGGAAGAATCAATGTCATGAGCCGAATTGAAGCTGACACCGATGCCAATGTTGTGACGGGTACATTTCTCGTAAACTCAAACCCTGCTTATGTACTCTTTGATTCCGGAGCGTCTCATTCTTTTATTTCTAGCACATTTGTTAATAAGTATCCCCTCAAGTCTACCCAGTCTTGTCGAGCCAATATAGCCATGCCCACCGGTGAAACTATTTCTTGTAAATCTCTTTTCCAAAGTATCCCTGTAGTCATAGCTGGTACTGAATTACCGGTCGATCTTATCCTTTTTTACCTAAAGGACTTTGACGTTATCTTGGGAATGGATTGGTTAGCTAAGTATAAAGCCAAAATCGAGTGTCATAACCAGAAAATATCTCTTAGGGGACCAAAAGGGAATAAGATATCCAATAAGGGTATAATTTCTAAACCCGATGTCAAGATAATCTCAGCCATGAACCTTCAAACCCATCTTAGAAAAGACTACCCAGTCTACCTGTGCCAAGTAAGGGACGTAAGCGTGGAAAACGAGGAGTTGACTCAAATTCCGGTAGTAAAGGAGTTTCCGGATGTATTTCCCGAAGAGCTTCCAGGAATGCCACCAGAGAGAGAAGTGAGCTTTAAGATCGATTTAGTCCCTGGAACTGGACCTATCTCTAAGGCTCCGTATCGAATGGCACCTGCAGAAATGCAAGAGTTGAAGGTGCAAATAGAAGAGTTGTTGGATAAAGGGTACATTCGACCTAGTGTCTCACCTTGGGGAGCCCCGGTGTTGTTTGTCAGGAAGAAACACGAATCTTTGAGGTTGTGTATCGATTATAGGGAGTTGAATAATGCCACGGTGAAGAATAAGTATCCACTCCCGAGGATCGAGGATTTGTTCGATCAGCTTCAGGGAGCAACGGTGTTTTCCAGGATCGATTTGAGGTCGGGTTATCACCAATTACGAATTGCTGAAGAGGACATCCCGAAAACAGCCTTTCGTACGAGATATGGCCATTATGAGTTCACCATCATGCCTTTTGGACTCACTAATGCGCCCGCAGCTTTCATGGACCTCATGAACAAGACTTTCCAGCCATACCAGGACAAGTTCGTGATTGTGTTCATCGATGATATATTGGTATACTCGAAGGATAGAGAAGAACATGAGGATCAGTTGAGGAAAGTTTTGGAGATTCTTCGAGAAAAGCAATTGTACGCGAAGTTCTCGAAGTGTGAATTTTGGTTGGAAAAAGTTTCATTTTTGGGTCATGTGATATCAAAAGAAGGCGTATCCGTAGATCCATCGAAGATTCAAGCAGTGACCGATTGGCCTCAACCTAAGAACGTCACCGAAGTAAGGAGTTTCTTGGGTTTAGCTGGGTATTACAGGAGATTTGTGAAAGATTTTTCGAGAACGGCCCAACCTCTCACTAATCTGATGAAGAAAACAACAAAATTTCATTGGGATGATAAGTGTGAGGAAGCATTTCAAGAGCTGAAGAAGAGACTCACAACAGCCCCAGTATTGACTTTGCCCTCTGGAGTAGAAGGATTTGAAGTCTACACTGATGCCTCAAAGAAAGGTTTCGGGTGTGTCTTGATGCAACATGGTAAAGTAGTGGCCTATGCGTCGAGACAACTCAAACCACACGAGCAAAATCACCCTACTCATGACTTGGAGTTAGGAGCGATCGTGTTTGCGCTGAAAATCTGGAGACATTATTTGTATGGAGTGCAATGCAAGGTCTATACAGATCACAAGAGTTTGAAGTATCTGTATACGCAAAAGGAGTTGAATATGAGACAGAGACGTTGGCTCGAGCTTATAAACGACTATGATTTGAAGATAGTGTATCAAGAGGGAAAAGCGAACAAAGTAGCTGATGCGTTGAGTAGGAAGAGTGCTCATTCGCTAAACGTGTTAATTTTGGCAGATGAACTGTGTGAAGAGATCAAGAGATTGAGTTTGGAAATAGTTGAGCCCGGTTATGTGAAAGCTCAGTTGAATGCTCCAACTGTTGGACCGGACATATTTGAGGAGATTCGGGTGAAACAAGCTGCAGATAAGTGGTTAAGCAAGTTAAGAGAGATGAAAGAAAGTGGTCAAGCACCGGAGTTCGAGATCGACGACAATGGTGTTGCAAAGTATAAACTGAGATTGTGTGTGCCACAGGATGAGGAACTCAAGACGAGAATTCTAAGGGAAGCCCATAGTTCGCCGTATTCCATACATCCAGGAGGAGATAAGCTTTATAAGGATTTGAAAAAGCATTTTTGGTGGCCTAGGATGAAGCAAGAAGTAGCCGACTTTGTCGCAAAATGTTTAACATGTCAGAAGGTGAAAATACAACATATGAAGCCTGGAGAGAAATTGCAACCTTTGGAAGTGCCAGGATGGAAATGGGAATCTATCTCTATGGATTTCATCATGGGGTTACCGAATACGAGGTCGGAAAAGAATGCAATATGGGTAATAGTGGACCGTTTGACTAAGACGGCAAGATTCGTGGCAATGAAGGATACTTGGTCGTTGAAACAATTGGCGGATGCTTACTTTAATGAGGTGGTTAGGCTACATGGTGTTCCGAAGGACATCGTTTCGGAAATGGACTCGAGATTCTTATCTAAGTTCGGGAAACTTGACTTCATGACCGTGGGTACACTATTGAAATTCAGACACGACCTTCCACCCAAAGCAACAGATGGTCAAACGGAGAGAATCATTCAAACCTTGGAGGATATGTTGAGAGCATGTGTGATGGATTTCGGAGGATATTGGGATGATCATTTGATGTACATTGAGTTCTCGTACAACAACAGTTATCACTCGAGCATAGGAATGGCACCTTATGAGGCATTGTATGGACGAAAATGTAGAAGCCCTATATGTTGGAGCGATGTGAACGAGTCGTTGAATTTGGGACCAGAAATGATAGAAGAGACTACCAACAAGGTGAAGTTGATTCAAGAGCGTATGAAAGCAGCTCAGGATCGACAAAAATCGTATGCCGATCGAAGGAGACGAGATTTAGAGTTTGAAGTTGGAGAAAAAGTGTTGCTGAAAGTTTCACCAACCAAGGGAGTAATGAGGTTCGGCAGAAAAGGAAAGTTGAGTCCTCGTTATATCGGCCCATACGAAATACTCGAAAGAATTGGGGAAGTGGCTTATAGATTAGCCTTACCTATAGAATTAGCTAATGTTCATAATGTCTTTCATGTGTCTCAACTTCGTAAATATGTCCCTGATCCCTCCCATGTTATCCAACCTGAAACCATTGAACTAGATGAGACCCTCACCTTTGAAGAACGTCCTATTAGAATCCTTGATTCCAAAACGCGAAACACCCGAAACAAGGCAGTAAAGTTAGTCAAAGTTTTGTGGTCTAATCATCAAACCGAGGAAGCAACTTGGGAAACAGAAGATGACATGAAAAAGCGTTACCCTGAACTCTTTTCTGAGGTACGATTATCGAGTTTCGGGGACGAAACTCCTTAAGGGGGACCGATTGTAATACTAACAAAGAGCAAAGCTATTGTTTCGTTAATATTAAACATCTAACTTTAAAGTTCGAGGACGAACTTTGTTTTTAAGGAGGAGTAGATGTAATACCCCGAATTTTCAAAGATTATTTTATTATTTATTAAGGTTTAATATTATTTCCACTTAAAATTTATTTTATGATAATGCGATTTTATTTGATAACTATGTTTATTTAAATAATAATTTCATTTAGTTTTGATTTATTTAACAAGTTTTATTTAAATGATTATTTCTAAATAATTTAACTATGGTAAATTAAACTCTTTATTTTTGGTTATGGGTATCCTTGTACAAGTTGTCCATCCATTTTTAGTAATCCAAAGCCCAAATACAAGTCCATAGCCATATGTCTTTTAGCCAAAAAGAAAAAGGAAAATAAAAACAAAAACAAAAACAAAAAAAAGGTGAAACAGTTTTCACCATCTTCCCTCCCCTCCCTTCCTTCGTTCCTGATTTACAGCACACAAGAGCCAATTTTTCAACAAAAATTGCAGCCTTTGACAAGATAGGAAAATTGAATTTCGGTCCACAAATATCGATTTTAGGGGCAAATTTTCAAAGAGCTACCATCATAGCCCTCACACCTCACCTCCACCATTAATGGAGCTTGACCAAAGCTCAAGATTTCTGACCAATCTCCTCTATAAATACTGAACCTTATTCACCAATTTACTCAAGCAAACAATTCAAAAATGTTTGCTTCAATTCCTTTCTATTCTTCCTAAATTTTTGATTTTTGGTTTTGAAACTGAATAAATTAAAAATAAAACCCACCATTAACAATTTTCCTGTTCCTTTGAACCACCACACCACCGAAAACCACCGACCACCCGAACCACTCGAACCACCTCCGCACCACCGCAAGCCAAACACCCTCCCCTTCGCGTCTCCTTCTCCCGCCCAGCCCCAAACGACCTCCCTCGCAACACTCCCGCTCCTCGCCTCCCTCGCCCGCGCCCAAGCCGCACCACTCCCCCGTCCGAACCTTCGACTCCCACCGTCCGAAACTCCAGCGCCACCTTCTTCTGCCTTCCCCCTGATTCGTCCTCCTCTGTGCCCTCCTTCCTTCCTCGTTTTTTTTTCTTCGTCTCTCATAAACTGGTTTTAAAACCAGTGAAACTCCTTTTCTTTCTTTTATTTAGTTTTATTAGTTTATTTTTTAAAAAAAACAAAATAATTGACTTTCCTAAACTAGCTTACTTTATTAAATTGGTGTATTTTAGATTAAATAACTTAGTCGTTTATAACTTGAAAATATTTCTTAATTTTCTAAAACAAAGTAAGAAGTATAATAAAGTTAGTTTTTATGTTTAAAATAATCGTTTAAGTTAATAAAAATTAAGTTGAAGTAATCTTTGAGTACTTCAATGATTTCATAAATAATTTGAAAACCATAAACTTTGATTTATAAACTCTCTTAATATCATTAAGAATTTCTATAAGTTATTTGAATTGTTTATTTTATATATATAAAAAGGGGTTATTTAGGTAACTAACTTAGATCTCGTTAACGTCTAATGTAGATTCCGATTGCGTAGACGAGGAATATCAAGAGTGTTAATCTGTTCGTGAACTTAACTTTTGGGCACACATCACGAGGTAATCTCCGATGTCCATCTAAACGTAGATCCCATTAGAATAAAACGAATTAATTATGTGACTATGTGAAATAGAATATGGATTTGAATGTGGTTTATAGTTATGGATTATGCACGATGAATGAGTATGACAAATAAAGTAACTTGTATAACGGACGATATGACAACTTAAACGTTATTAACGGCACTAATAGTGACTTTATGTTCTTATTATTATCGCTATTATTTAAATAATGTTATTATTGTTACCATTATTATTATTATTATTATTATTATTACTATTATCGTTATTAAAATTATTATTAATTCCATTATTATTATCATTATTATTATTGTTATCCTTGTTATTAATATGGAACTTATGAGTGAAAGTTGGAAATTATCAAGAACATGTGATAATTGGATGATTATGAGTTAATCAATGTAACCAAGTGACGGTTATGATAATGAATATGAAGGGGCTCTCGGATAAAGCTATGTATGAATTGAATTCTGGATTTGGAATAAGTGCATGTACCCACTCTTGATTAAATGAATTGACGCATGTGTGTACATGTGATATGTGATATGTGATGACTTGAATTAAAATCTATTAATCACTTAAAGTGAAATATCGGAGGGAAATGATGAACAGGTTGCCCTGTATGGGAGGTTCCAGGCCACCTACGTGTTCTCTCGGTTACTATGCCGATTTTATGTTACTTGTCTTCCTTCTATCTTGTTGTGATCCAAGTAGAAAGGGTGTGCACACTAGGGACTCTGTTATTATGGCCATTATGTTATCCGTAGGTGGTTACAGGGGATTGACCCCGGCCTACAATGTTGAAGTAAGTGGTTACAGGGGATTGATCCCGCCATCGGCGTTCTCTTTCCTCTCCTTAAATAATTGGATTAATTATGTGATTATTCATTGTATATATATATGTGTATGTGTGCTATGCTTTATAACCCTATTAACCTACTATTTTACAAAGTATTTTCAACTTAAGTATTTTACGGGATGGAGTTGGAATTACTCAGTTTTTCTGATTTTTCGGAGCTTGTCTCTCTTGTTTCTTTTCAATGCATTTATGCAGGTGGGTGATCGACGGGGGAACAAAAAGGAGATCACTTAGAGTTGTCATCCACTTAGCTTATGATTTAGCTTCCGCTGGAACTCTGAAATACTTTAGTAATTAGTAATATTTAATGAACATTTTTACTTGGTTGTAAGGATTAATTTATTTGAATTTAGTATGATTTATGCTTTAACCTAGCCTTGCATTTATTTCCAAGGAGATAAGTGCGGCGGTAGCACGCCCGTTGAGTCGAACCCTCGTGGATTTTCCCCCATCTCGATTTTTATTAAATGAAAAAGGGTTCGGGTTGGCGGGGGTGTTACACTCCCCCCAACAGCGCGGCTGCGAAAATTTCGAACCTCAACATTAAGAAAATTTCGAACCTCAACCTGCGAAAATTTCGGCGAGCTGAAGTAACCCCCACCCCTTCGAAAATTTCCGCTTCTCTCTCTCTCTCGTCCTCGCGCGCCTCATGCTTCAGATCTCGCGTCTCCCCCTTCGAATTTTGAACCTCAAGCTTCAGATCTCGCACGAGTTCAGCCGCGAAAACTCAGCGTGGGCTTGTGGTTTGTCGGGGCTTGTGGTTTGTCGACGAAAACTCGATCCACCGCGAAAAGTCGTGCTTCGTGTGTGCTTGTGGTGGCTAGAACCGGCGTGGGCCGAGTTGTTTGTCTGGGCCGGCAAGGGGACCGGGAATTCGACGGGGAGGGGTGGTGGGCTTGACCGGGAATTCGACGGGGAGGGGGAGGGGATAGGGGGAGGTGGTGGGTCGGATCGGGAATTCGATGGGGGGGGGGAGGGATGGGGGAGGGGTGGTGGGTTGGGGTGGGGTGGAGGGGATTGGGAGGGTTAGGGTTAGGGTTTAGGTTTAGGGTTAGGGTTAGGGTTAGGGTAAGGGTTTAGGATTAGGGTTAGAATTAGAGTTAGATTAGGGTTAGGGTTAGATTAGAATTAGGGTTTAGGATTAATAATGGCAAAATGGTAAATAAAGCTAACATTGGGTTAACGGAAGTTAGAAAAAGGGCATCGGTGAACAGTTTTGAAAATTCAAGGGTATATGGTGGATTTTTGGAACATTGAGGGTATATTGTAAATTTTTTAATTTGTCGGGGGTATTTGGTGAAAAAACCGATTTTTTATTAATATTGTTGCGGTTCCCTCTAGAAACTGCAACAATAGACTATCTATTGTCGCGGTCCCCTAGAAACCGCAAAGAACAAATCTTTTTTCACGCTTTTTAAATTCTCTTGTAGCCTATTCTTTGTGTATGGGTAAAGCAATTCAACCGCAGAATATGCAATTATTCTACTAGTGGCATTGGGAAGTGTAAAAAGTCTACGTATGTTGCAAGTAAAAACCTGAACGAAGGAAGTATAAGATCTTGTTGAATTACTTTGTTTCATTTTGTATTGTCATATACAATATCAAATTTTAGTAATTTTTCCAATGCAAAAAATTAAAGATATTAAACGTAGCTACCAAATGGCAACTGCAGAGGATAGTCTCAAAAAGCAACAACCATCTTTTCTTATTCTCCGAGGTAAAGTATTTGAGAGTGTAATCTTGTATAAAAAAGAACATGTATCACATTAATCTTAAACGAGGAAGTATAATAAATCACCTTCAATTTAGTGATTAATTACAACTTATTAATTTTAAGTATTTAACCCTAATTAGGTTTATATCACCTTCAATTTTATGATAAAGTTCATTTTGTACTTGATAGAAATTTCAAAAGATATATGAGGGGAACACATATTAAATAGTAATTATGATTAATTCAATACGCAAATATCATTTCTTACGAGTGAAAATCAATTTCAATCAATAAAATTAATGCTACATGTGGCAAGAAAAAAAATCCAATTTGTTCAATAAACATAATTTGTAATCAGCAAAACATGCAATCATGAATTCCATTCAATAATACTAACCAGTAAATATAGTAAATTTTAGCCCCGTAGAGTTTGGACCATTAAGATTAGACACATTACTTTGTGACAGATGTAGTATGTAATGGGATCAGTGATCCCATCTCTCCTTCTTTCTTTTCCCATATATTTATCAAAATTTTCTTTATTCCTTTGATGTGATTTGATCCCATCAATTTTAATTTGTTGGATTTGCTAACGTCCATATTGGAATATAGAATAGTATTGGCAGAAATTTGAGAGAGACGAGGTGGAGTAAAGTGTGGGGCAGAAAAAAAAACTTATTTGAACTTTAGTAGTAATACTCCATTACTTTTGTTATGGAGTAGTATTATTAAATTTATTATTGTTTCTTTAGTAAAAGACTAAAAGTCATAAATATGATGCACTAATGTAACTTTGTCTTTTTGATTTGAGGTAAGGCTAGGAGTGGGTATGAAGTCATATGTTAACAACTTGTTTGTGTTTGTTGCTTTCTCTGTCTCTTTCAAAGAGACCATTGCAAGTGCATTCTTGATTCTATGTGTATCCACAACTCACAAGGCCTTCACACTATTTGGCAATAGTACGTATTAGCTGCATTACACGTGTCCTTACCTCATTGTGGGGTGGCCTTTCATTGGATATATATAGCTAGCTAACCTTGTATATATGTCTTGGTCATACCTTATTAATAGAGGTGTTTCATTAGATTGATTTAAAACGAAAATCGAATGTCTTCTCAATAAAATAGTTGGCTATTAATCTATGTAATTTACGCGACTATAAATTTAGAAGAAAAAAAAGGTGGTGTATTAATATGAGATGACTTACTAGAATAAATATAATAGTATTATTATAGTTTTATGATGGAAGATAATTAATAAGTTATGAGCAAAGAATACGATAATAAATCAAGTGAGCCGTGGTAGAGAGTAGAAACAGACCAACTACTATAAGATAAGTGATTTTTTATAAGGTATTTAGAAAAAGGTTTTCATGTTGTTACATTATTTAGTTACTATCATATTATTATCGTCATTGGTGATGGAAGAAAGTAACTAGTGAGTAAGAATATGACAAAAATGTAAGTCTATAGTTGTGATGGTTGAGTGATATCACTAAGACGGAGATAAAGATGAAAAACATGCATTATATTGAATTATTGCTTATAATGGATGCATTTGCTCTTTAACTATGAGAGAATTGTCCTAGTTCATGCATTATCAAAACATGTCACCTTATTTGTCAGTAAACATTTATGTAATATTTGTATGGAGTGTTTTCGTGTGATACGAAGACAACCTAATCTAGGGGAGATAATGGCGGTAATGGGTTGAGTATATTCTCTTACCATCTCCACATCTTACCAAAAAAAATTATTCTTTGTTTATGGAATACTGGGTCCACATGATGATAAACTGATTAAACAAAAAAAATGATTGTAGTTTGTGACTTATGTATTTGCAAACAGATAGATGACACAATATTTTGCGCTAATCTTATGAAAAAACTATATAATACAACTTCTATAAACCATACTGTATGAGACAAGGATTAATTATATATTCAATTAGTTAGTTTCAATGATAATGGTTGTATGAATTGATGTTAATGTTGTAAAGTTTGGTTACATGTCAGAATTAAACTAGCAATATCTAGTGTCATGTTACATGTATAAGAAATGTTATAACATTTAAGGTGTCCACGTGCACCTTCACACTTTAGTAGGAATTTTGCTATAATTAGGTAGTGGACATAGGACGTGGTTGCCATTATTTTTTCTTTTGAATGTTTAGTGTGTAAGTGAGATATAGCCTGATTGATAAGTTCTTGATAATTAGTTCTCAATTTGCGATTATATATCATTACATACTAGTATGAGTTCCCACTATGTTTCGTAGAGGAATTTTCGTTCCTCAAGATAAATAAAATGTCATCATCGTTAATTCATTTGATCATGGCGGCCATCTTTTATGTATCTAGCATTATGATGATAATATTGTGTACTGGAAGTATTGATTAGGTTCATACCTAACCTATTTTTTTAGATGAAGTGAAAATGACAATGAGATACACTAAGACAATTAGGTTTTGAGGAGGGAAAGATTGAGAAAATCATATAATTTATATTATGGTGTGATTTTGCGAATAAATAAAGCAAACCTAGCCCAACGATAAGAAGAAGAGGCATTACTATATATGGACAAAAAATCAAGTTGTTAGATATTGCTTAAATTTGTGCTTTAATTTACAGTCCTATCACTCTGTTAGCATATGGTCAACTTTTAGTTTGTTCAATACCGTATACTTCATATTACACATATAGGATGTGTTGAGATTGTAAATTCTCATTATATGTGTATATATATCATGCATAATTATGATTATATTATATAACCGAGTACAATTTTATTCTAAAAAGAAAATGATAATCTCCTTCAAATAAGCTATACGATTGGTACCTAGTAAATCTGTTAAATTGGTTAAAACTATATAATTGGTAATTCATTTAATCAATTAGGCAGGTTATAATTGAA
This sequence comes from Beta corolliflora, assembly GCA_947648045.1. Classification (NCBI taxonomy): domain Eukaryota; kingdom Viridiplantae; phylum Streptophyta; class Magnoliopsida; order Caryophyllales; family Amaranthaceae; genus Beta; species Beta corolliflora. The sequence continues at coordinate 137,332 of CANSZD010000831.1, forward strand.
TTTCTAGCTTGATTGGGCTTAAGTTGAGAGATTTTTAATCCACTTATGATCGAACCGAACATCAAAATTTCGACTCAAATCGATCTATATGACATGCCTAATACATAGCACCTATTATATGAACTAAATAATAGAATAATTAGCTCTCACTAAAAAATGATATCATGCATAATCAAGTTTTTAAAATGAGAATGATCTCCATTATTTCTTCCTTAAGCAAGCTATGATATAAATAGGAGTACTCAGTACTTCTACATATAGAACACTGTGATCATGTCTTAAAACAACCAATAATAATTAATGAAAAGTCATGCATAGTGATTAGTACTACTAATTTTATTGGTTAGCATTCCAAGCTCCAAGTCACAGATATCCTGATTCAAACTTTGACTGCTCTACTTAATATTTTTATGTTTGAAAAATAAAAATAAAAAAATCAGCAGACACATGCAATAAAAGGAGTTGAAAGACAACTTGAACATGGCATTTATTTAAAAATAAATAATAATTCTATATATATATTTATGTTTATTGTTATTCAAAAAAGGCATTTAGTTAAGGCGTAGGGGTCTAGGGGATGGTGCCCCTCTCGTGAAAGCAACCAACCCTTGGTAGCTAAGAGGGCAGCAGGGTCTGGCACTGCATCAGCTGCATGCCATGTTGCTTGCCTAATTGCCTTACTTCTATTATCTCCTACTACTTGGCCAAACTTTAAAATCTTTGACCGAATATTCCCATTTCGTATATATAAAAAAACATATTCGTACTCTATTCAATCCAGTTTCGTACTAAACTACTAAATTAAAGTATTCTTTTTTCTAAAGCTTTTTAGCTAATTAATATCATCACGTCAGTTTATATCATTTCTTTTCTTTTTCTTTTGTTTTCTTTTTCGAGAATGTCTTCTTAATTATTTATTTTCTTTTGACAGGATAATTAGTTGTCCTTTGTGTCCTTCATCGTAGAAGCAATAAATGAGTAACGCCAATATAATAAATTAATTCTTCACATAATTATACCACTAGCAAATATCTAGGATCTACTTTGGTTGAATAAAAGCCATTTGCCCTTGCTGATATAATAGTAGTAATTTGTTTTGATGATGGGGTTTCAATCTCACGGTTTTAAAGTTGATGGTTTTTCTCCATTTATGAATTTTGATTGGTTTTAATTCATTGCTTTACATTTTAGTTTTATGGTCATATAATATGAGCTAATTAAATACTCCATTCGTCTTTATTTACTTGCTACACTTGGTTCTGCATAATTTTCAACACGTTTTTAACCATAATTATCTCTTATTCTATTCAAGTAAAAATCTTTAAAAAGTATAGTTCTTGTATCATACATTAATAGTTTCATCATAAGCAAATGAGATGAGCAATTACGCATGAGATTTTTAGCTTGTTTTAATAGGTTTCTTCTCAAACCTTCTTAATATGAGAGTTGAATTTCTCTATTAGGCTAACAACACTTACAATAGTTTTGTTAGTTAATGTAATAGTTATTTATCTATTAATATAACAAGAACTTTTTAATTAGAGGCCAAATAATTAAACATGATCCTATTCCTATACCTTGAAAAGAAAGGGGAATAAAATGAATATGGTATTAGGGCAAATAATTTATCTTCACGAAATCCCTATATATAATAGACTTATGCATTTAGGTTGAAACTTGAAAGTAGCAAGCACATTTCTTTAGTAGATAACTAGATAGGCTTTCTAAGAGATAAGGTTGGTCCATATTTAAATTGAGAACTTTAATTTCTCAAGTATATTGTCCTCCATGCATGTTCCTCTTTATCTTTAGAAGTGAGATTCTAGCTAGCAAAGCAAGTAGCAAGTGATGAAAAACTAAAAAAGAGAAAAGAAACAAAAGAAGGTGACATTTATTAGATGAAGACTTTGATAGAGAAAATGCTAACTATAAAAAGATTGTCAAGGATAGAACAATGCATGGTCCATGAACCTTATCTTTATTGATTAAAGCATGAGAGAAACTGAGGTGAGCAGAAATCAGAATCATATTGTTCAAAGCAAAAGACCAAAAACAGCCCCTTTCTTTGGTGAATGTAATAAACTTTTCTTCCCCTATTTTTCCTGATGTTGACTTGACTCTTCTTGCTTTCCAAGAACCTCGCATTAGCGGGGTATACGGGGGACATTGCTACACCTACTCACCGGGTAGACAACTCACTGTTAATAGAGCATTAAAAAAATTAAAAAATTACGTTGAGTTGGATTCCATTACCACAACCCTCAATAATAGTGGGTAGTTTATCCGTGGGTAGACAAAGTTTTTCCGTATACGGGTATGCCCTTCAAACTTTTTTTATGGTATCTATACTACGACTACACAACCAACCAACTAACCAACCCCCCAAAATTTTGGTTACATTATTGCTATATAAGGAAATTACAATATATTGATATCTATATGTGAAAAATATCACCAGAAATAGGATCACCACTTGTCCGTTATCACATCATTTTGAGAAACTAATTCAAATAATTGGGATTATTATGAAATAATTTATATTTAAGATTATTGTGAAACAAATAGTTATAGTCATGATATTCAAGCCATTGACTTTACTCAAAAATAAATGATACATATTGGATAGGATTCTCTCTATCTAATATCTAGTATCTACTTTATCGTATGGTAGTGAACGAAAGTGAAAGACATAGAAAAGACACTATGTATATGGTGTGGGTCATTACTCATTACAAGCGAGCGGCACTAGCCAGAAAGATTTGAAGATCACGACTTTGAAGGTCCAGGATCAAATCCCATTGAAACTTTTTTAGGTTGGAGGCTTTTTAGGCCTTTTCATCTTACCAAATTAAAAAAAAAATAGTGTGGGTCATTGTTTTAAAAACATAGAGAGACAAAAACATACCAAAGTAAATTTTTTTTAAGCGTAAGATGATGAAGGGGCTATTTGAGGGGATAAGGGAAATCGCCGAATGAGCCCCATTGAGGCTGATCCCTGACGCTAGGGATATGAGGTGGGAAGCGATACCACTACTCCACCACCTCAACTTCACATACCAAAGTAAATGCTAACCTAAATGTGGGACGTTTAAGAATAGAGTATAGACGATGTTAATCTATACACGAGATAGAAACAGCGGTAAAGTAAGGGTATTTTTTTGAGTTAGTTGTGTTCATTGTCTAATGTCTTACCAATACTAGTAGTCTAGTAGTAAATCATGTTTATATTTAGTTGTTAATCAATTATTAGTTCTTTTTAATCTATTATGTGATATTTAATTGCATGGCACGTCTACTTATACTCTTGTATTTGTGATATTATCAGTCAACTCTCAATTCTTCATCTTAATTATTTTCATAAACACAACTTTATTACACACCCGAGTGTACCTTAAACATAGTATACCCAAAACTATTCTTTTGTTCATTGCTTATTGCGCATTTAAAATTATCTAAATGAGCAAAATATTTTCTTTGAGAAAAAGCTCCAAAATAGCAAATAGTCTTATATGTATTATACATATGGGGGTATAATCAATATACTTGAGGATCGTTAACATACTCCAGTTTGATATTGAATGAAAATCCTAATTTACGTGATGTAGATAGATCACACGTTAGAGTTCATACTCACGAGCTGCGGATCCTCTAGAGTTTTAATAGAAGCTCTACAAAGTACGGATTAAGATACGAACCATACTTTTTTAAAATCAAGGGTTCATATTGGTGGGAAGGGGAAATAAGGGGTAGATTTTGATGAGGAAAAATAGGGGAGTTTCGGAAAGATAATATATGAGCCAGCGTGATTTTTTATCCAATGGTTGATATTCGTCGAACTCTACCTTGTAGGTTTTTTAGACTCTTGAAAATCCAAACTACCTTATGGAGTTTTTTTAAGCTGCGGGATCGAAACACATACTCACGGGGGTCGATTTTGGTGTCCTTTCCTCTTTCTTTAAACTTCTAATACCTATGAAAATATCATTCGAACTAATAGGGATGAGTATGCAACCAATCGGGCATATAAAATATATGGGCTCAAAATGTGAGGACTCGTCATTAATAATAAGCCCATTAGCTCAAAAACTTAACTTTGCTAGAGGGCTTTCGGCCTGCACAATGCCACCAAAAATTGCGAAGTTGTATTCATTCTTCTGCTTTGCTTCCATGGGCTTCCCTACTAAATTAATTGGGCCATTTATTACCTTCTTCTGCCATTCCTTTCTTTTAAGGGGAGATTGGGGTGCTAGTGTGCTACGGGCCTACGGCTACCATGATAAACTGCCTCCTCCATTAATGAAAGTAATGGAATTTTTACGATTAGATAAGGAGTCGTCATGTACTAGCTAATCACGATGATAATCCTGTCCAAAATTAGGGAAACTATTGTCTTTGAGTTTATTGATTTTTTTTTTTGAATTGGTAAGATGTAATTGTCCTATCGGACCGTAACCTCGCAGCGTCAACCCTGCTCGAGTTTGGAGTTTATTGACATGAGTACATAATTAATTGGGTTTGTCCTAATGAGTATTTGTCTTACACATTAGCCTAACTATTATTTTTTATCCATCCTACTAGGTTTGATAATATTCCATTCAGTCCATAGAAAATCACAATTACCCATATGCCTAAAGAAAATGAAGAGAGAAGCTAAGAGAGAAGCTCTCGAGAAAAGAGCCCCAATCCCTAGATCCCCAATTCGATCGAAATTTCCCCCAAATTTTTGCCTTCCAAAATCCGATCTATAGAAATCCTAATAATCATTGTTTGACCCGAGTAATCTTTGCGATTATGTGCTTCGAGCCTAAAAATCTTAGCTTTGGCGAGGTTTATCTTCCCATTAATAGTTCTTCCTATTGGTTAGCGAGCGGATGTCGGAGAATGGTATTGGTGGTGCTAAGTCGGCTTATAGATGTGGTAATGAGGCTGGATTTCGAGTAATTGCAATTATAGCCTATTATTCATCTCTAATTGGCTAAAGGGCTATGTCTTAGAGGATTTTGGAGATTTCTTCTAACCCTAATATTTGGGGGTTGGGGATTTTGGCAGCAGATGGATTGGCGCTGAGATTCTGAGATGGCGATTCGTCAATTTTTCGCCGTCTATTAGGAGAGTCCGGCCCTTATTTGCTCTGCATTTATTCTTTTAATTTCAAAGTTATCTTTGTCCAGCCTTCCGGTGGTGTGGCTGAGGGCATCTACCTCCCAAACCCACCAGGACATAGCTCTTGTTAATGCCCTCAGGTTCAAACAGCCCACCTGGCTTACTCTAAGTCTCTTCTCTCATAAAGATCTTAGTTCCAGTGGCTGAATTGGAGGAATCTCTTATCTGTCTTACAGTTTGCTTTGGGTATCATGTTAGTTTACATCGAGGATCTGAGAAACATTCATCTTAACCTGAAATTTCAAAGGAAGTTTACGTCTTAGTCCAAACTGACTCGGTACCAATTTGTGTGAGAACGCTCCCCCTCTGAAACCCCGAGGACCACTCTTATTTTTACATGCCCTCCTGGGAAGTTCACACACCTTCTAACCCTCCCAAAGTTCTCGTCGATCATATATAGTGTTCAATCCCAATGAATTCGAATCCTCCTCCTAATCCTGGGTTTATTGCTTCCAATTATCCTTCATGAGCTGCATCAAGTCTAGCCGGCGATATTCAGGTACTGCCAAGACATATTTGATAGGTAAAATTCTGCTCCCTCTTTGTTATTGATTTGCGCACTATTATAGCTAGAACTAAGGTTGAATGGAAGTTCATTAAAGGAGATGTTGATTATCTTGAAATGGGAAATAATTGGATTTTGTTTAAATTTGCTAATCATAATGATATGTCATTAGTCCTGGTTTTGAGAGACCATGGCATGTTCATGGTCTTTGTTGCCTATCCCTAGATCCTTCCTTTGATCCTTACTTGGGAGGAAATTAGGTGGGTTGATCCATGGGTTATAATTAGAGGTGATCCTGGGTCATTGTAATTCCGAGCTTGACCCAAAAAAAATGCCGGGGTTTATATCGGGCCAGAAGCCACTCGCCGGGCTCGGGGTTCAAGCAAAAACCGCCAATGCTCCGTTATTTCGGGCCGGGCCCTAGCGTGCTTTTCGAGCCATTTTCGTGCCTAGCGAAATTTGGCCTATTTTTCCAAATCTAGGTTGCCCGTGACCCGAAACTTTTGCCCAAAAAATCGGGTCGGCCAGCCGGCGGGCCGAGAAATTGTGCCCAAACCCGGTCCATTTTCGGGTCGGGCTCAACTTGATCACCTCCAGTTAGAATTCCTAGATTTCTGCTTGAGTTGCTCAATATTGATTCTATTGCTAGTTTGTTGTCCGCTAATGGGGTTGGTACTCGGATCGAAGCTTCGATCACGGGTCTTTCTCGAGAAACAAAATTGGATTTTTTTCGTGCTTGTGCGAGGGTAGATATTAATGATACATTTATTGAGTTTGCTCATATTAGTAGAGTTGGTGATGTGGTCCAAGGTTATGTTATATGGTATGAGGATTTCTCTAAACGGTTTGTTCTTTTTGTGGTTTTAATGATCATGATATTGAATTTTGTCCTTTGCTTACTTCCCCTAAAAGGAAGTGACGATTAAAATAAAAAAAAAGAAAATCCTAAGCGTAAAAGATTAAAATTGTTTAAACACCACGCACATTCCAAGCAGCAATCTTCCACAACATTGGTGCTTGGAATGGCTGCGTGGTGTCGTGAAGACCACCTCTACAAGAGGAGCCGAAGTCCTACGTTTTCTTGCATAGCATATCTATAGTCATGCTTCGTGTGAGACTAAGTCTCGACTTCTCCTCCTGATGCTTCGTTAAGTAAGCAGATTTAGTTTTTGTGATTATGTCCCAAAGAATGGGGTTTAAAAAAGGGTTTATGGGTTTTGTGGAAATCTAATTTTAAAGCTCCTTTTTACTATCCATTTCTCATAAATTTAGCGGATTTATTGTTTGCGAAGTTCACCTGTTAGATCTTAACACCAAATTTAATGTGATTTTCATCTATGCCCATGCAAGCAATGCTTTAAAGCATGGTTGCAGTTAGAGCTCATTGAAACCATTGAACTTCCCTTTGTCTCCCTTATGTTATAATGGGGGAGATTTTAATGAAATTAGCTCAAAAGAAGACAAAAATAGGGGGAGCAAAGTTTAATGTTTCCAAGGTTAAAAAAGAATGGAATGGATCAAACTCCGTGCTCGATTGTTTGGAAATCCCTTTTGGGGGAGGGAGGTTTACTTGGAAAAAAAGGCATGCAGGAATGAATAACATTTATGAACGTGTTGAGATAGATAATGTGTATTACTAGCTCAAATTGGCTTATTCATTTTCCTCGAGCAAAGTCAATCATCACCCATTTACAACCTCGGACCATTGTCCAATTTCACCAAGTATTGCTGATAATTTTACTAGTAAGGTTGTTCCTTTTTAGATTCAAGAAAATAGTGGTATACAAGAAAACATTTCAATTCCAGTTCCTGTTAAGAAAACATGGGGACAGCGCGTTTCAAGGCTCTTTTATGTTTTACTATCTAAGAAAGAAATGTAAACTCCTCAAGTCTAATATCAAGGAATGGAAAAAATCAAGATTTTGTAATATTAATAGACAAATTGAGAGGTTGAGAAGCAACTTGAGAAAATCCGGGAATTCACTTGCCAACACGAAGTGATGTGTTAGAGACTAAAACAAAATCTCCCAAATAAGAGGGACAATTTGCTAAATTTTAATATAGGGTGTTGGAGCACTAACGATGTAAAGGACAACGCTTTTCTAAATGGGGATTGCAACTCAAATTCTTTTCATCTATATTACCATTTAAATAGAAATTTGATAAAAAATCTTGTTAGTGAGGATGGGAATACTTTTAGTACTCGGATAAAGATAGCTCAAATATCTTTTCCTAGTGCATTTAAAGAAAGATTTTGTAGTAATTCCTCTACCTACTTTGATCCTCTTGTAGATTTTGATGCTTGATCCAATTATTCTGAGAAGAGGATGTCGGGCCCTTGTTGCCCGATGTAGGTGATGAGGAAATTAAGTTGGCGGTTTTTGTTTAGCGAGATAAGGCTCCTGACACCGAAGGTTTCCCATATTTCTTTCAAAAAATATTTAAGGATTGGTAGGAAACTCGATTATTAAAGCGGTGAGCTTTCTTTCACTCGAGGTCATATTTATAAATGAGATTAACCATACGTTTATTGGTCTAATCCCTAAGATAGAGAACCCTTCATGCAAACCACTTTAGACCATTTAGCCTTTGCTCACACTATTTATAAAATTGTTTCACAAAATAATCACAAAATAGACTAAAGATTGTCTTCAGGAAAAATAATTTACCCAAGCCAAAGAGTGCTTTTGTTCCGGATAGGATGATTCAAGATTAATATTTTAGCCACATGAGTTGTTCCACTCTCTCAATAAAAAGGTTGGAAAAGAGGGTTGGATTGCAATCAAGTTAGACATGGAGAAAGCGTATGATAGACTAGAATGAAATTTTATTTTCATCGCTCTCCGAAGCAGCCTGTGAGCCGATGGATCGGTTGGATAAGGTGTATTTGTTCGATCTCTTTCTCAGTCCTTTCTAATGGTATCCTGGAGAACGTTTCTTTCCCTCTAGAAATAAGGCAAGGAGATCCTTTGTCTCCGTATCTCTTCATTTTGTGTGTGGAACTCTTAGCGCGCACTACATCCTTCCATCTTAGTAGGGAGGATAGATCTATGAGAATGTCAAAATTGGGAAGCGGGCCTCAAAGTGCCTTTCCTCACTTTTGCTGATGATACCATGATCTTTACTAGAGCAAACTCCCACGGTTACGATGTTATTAAGGAAATCCTAGCTAATTATTGTTC